>OX393579.1:30016037-30588035 GCA_947652605.1 Elmis aenea | reverse complement strand
CTCATTTTTTTTAAATACAACACCCTATATTTTTTTACACCGTCTTATAGAAAATTTAATTCTCTTTCGAAAACATATAGGCTGTTTTTCACCTAAAATTGATATTTTCCGAGATATTGCGATTTTATTGTTAATTATTCAGCCAAAGTGATATTTTAACGTAGGCTATGAAGGTAGACAGCGTTAATTTAAAACAATTGAAAGAAAAAACAGGAAACTTATAATTTTGTCGCTTGCCTACACATTTTTGACATTTTTTTAATAAGAAAGTTGTAGTTTTACCATTCTTACGTTTAAATAGAGGTATCTTATCAGGTCCACAATATTTTTCATATAATTGAGTTTAATCGTTTGCCAAATCCTAAAAACCGGTTGATAATGTATTAGGTACGCGAATGGAACGCTAATTAAAAAAAAGGAAATACTGAATTGTCTAATTTTACGTTTTAAAAAAACATAGTTGATACTATTTTCGGTAGAACCAAGTTTCGTATCGTAAACATACAAAAAACAGGTTTATAGGATTTAGTAATTATCTTACAACACTGATCCAATAAATAAATGCATAAATAATTTTAAGAAACGTCTATTTAAACGTAAGTATGGCAAAACTACAATTTTCTATAAAAATAGGCCAAAAATGTGTAGGCACACAATAAAATTATAAGTTTCTTGTTTTTTCTTTCAATTGTTTCAAATTACTTTTATAGCCTTCTTGAAAATATCACTTTGCCCGAATAATTAACAATAAAATCGCGATATCTCGGAAAATATCAATTTTAGGTGAAAAACAGCCTTTATGTTGTCGAAAGAGAATTAAATTTTCTATAAGACGGTGTAAAAAAATATAGGGTGTTGTATTTAAAAAAAATGAGTTATCGATGTTTAAAGTTTCACAAGTTTGACCAAGCGTAAAAAACGCCCTGTATAATATTTTAAAAATGTAGGTGGTGCTAAGTGTTACATAATCTATTGTCAATCTTATCTCCAAGCGAATTTCTTCATACTTCTCAAAGTTTATAAATGTTGAACATTTTTGAAAGTACTGTATTTTCATGAAAATGCAATTTTCACGAAAATGGTTGACTTTAGACCCATATGACCTTATACATTTTTTTAATTAAATTTAAAGAGGAATCCAAAAATGTAAAAATATACAGGGTGTTCCATAAGAAAAAGTATAACTTTGATATGCCACTCTTTTTTGGAGCACCCTGTATGTTTGAAAATATTTTTAAAATGTAGCCCTTATTGACTTGCATAATCTAGCAGCGACAAAAGTTTGAAAATATATACCGTCTGGCCATAAAACTCCGTCGCGTCCGTCGTGACTCACCCTGTATAAGGGTTGATGTATTTATTTTCAATAATACGCAAGTTACGGAGGTTTTTTAGTTTTTTTTTCGAAACAAAATTATAGCAGGCTGTGAAAACAAAAACAAAACAAGGTGTAAAACCTTTTAAAACTCATTTGGTACAAGTTACGAAGGTTTTGTAATTTGTTGTTGTGATAAACATTACAAATATTTGAACATAAGATAAACTGCAATAAACTACATTACTGCAGATTCCGACTTTATCGTTGTTTCCTTATTTCCATATATTTACGATGTTTATCACAACAACAAATTACAAAACCTTCGTAACTTGTACCAAATGAGTTTATAAAGGTTTTACACCTTGTTTTGTTTTTGTTTTCACAGCCTACTATAATTTTGTTTCTAAAAAAAACTAAAAAACCTCTGTAACTTGCGTATTATTGAAAATCAATACATCAACCCTTATATATTTGGAATGACAAAAAAATAAGGAATTTAAATAAGTCATAGCCAACTATGGGTTCCATTTAAAAAAATACAACTTTATCACAACTCAAATTTCAGATTTTTTTTGAAAAATTGACTACGCCACTGCATTGCTATCAAAAAAGTGCCCGTAAAACGTCAACATTATTTTTGTTTATTTTCATGAACAAGCAAGATACAGTCATAAAACGAAAAGTCGAAAAATCGAGTTATCGGCGATAACTCGAAAAAAAAAAGACGATAACCAATTTTTGTTTTCACCATTAACTTTTTCTCGAAAAAAGAGATAGAGGATGCGCGGTCCGTTTTTTGATACCTCTTATAGTTACCGAGATTTCCTATTAAAACATCGAAATTTGCCCACCCTGTACATTTGGATTTTATTAAAGCATCATAATAAATACTTAGCTGGCAGAATGGGTTGCCTTACGAGGGATATAGAAATGTATGTGTATGTTTAAATAAAAGTAAAATTTGCAATCGTGGTCTATAATCTAAAACCGCAAACGCGACGGCAAGAAAAAGGGATTGGGAAGTCATCTCCAGTCTATACTCTCCATCTATTCAGTTTCCACAGTCACCAGACAAATCCGATTAAAAAACCGTAAGGTAACAGTAAAAATAAACTATTTCTGTAATTCAATCTATTGACACAATTAGATTGAATGAAAACCAATTAATCGGCCAAAAGGTCTATTAACGATTATCTACCGATTAATCGGTGCATTCCCAGTAGGGCGAGCTTTTATTGTATATTACTAAGTATAATCTATCCGGCCAGTGATGAGGTCTATCGGATTAACTTAGTAGCAGTATTACTTCGTACGTAAGCTGTATGTTTCATGTTTATGTGCTTAGAACTCGATGACACAGAAAACGACAGAATGCATGTATGTATTTCGTTGCCGTCTTACTGCCCTAATCTGATAGACCTCATCACTGGCCGTATAAGAAGAATTTTTCCACGACAAATTAGAAAAATTAGAGCAATGCAATTACTAATTGTAAGTTAATTTTGTTGCTGCAGTGCTAACTCACATTTTTTATATGCAACCTTTAGCTGAATTAATATTTGAGTTGCAGATGTTTTGTGTATAAAAAATAATAATTACATATTTTATATTATTCATTGTTATTTTTGTGCTAATTTGCTTTATTTATGTTTGATTGGTAAACATGTAAATTTATTCATATATTTAAAGCTAATTTCGAAGCAGTGCGCATAATAATAATTTTTCTCACAATCTGGAAAATAAATATATAATAGTGATTGAACCGGAAATGTCAGATTACATTGTCAGAAGTTTTATAAATGAATCTTCCCACGCCGACTGTTTCCGCCACTTAAAAGCTTACATGCGCCGCCTACCACGTGAAAATATGATAAATTGTTCAAAATGCTTTTATTTTAACGTTACATATGTGCATGTCCCGCATTGCTATATACGCAATGCCGAAAACTCCCACACAACTGGTCGCTGCAAAAATTGTGTTAATATTGTGTGGGTTTTCCGAGCCTAATTAAAATTAAAAACGTCGTGACTAATTTACGAGTTTAAAAATTCTTACTGCTTTCAAATTACTTAGGTTTGCACAGCGTTGGACCTTTTCGACGTTAATAATTAAAATAAAAATAATCCGCATTGCTAGAGTGGGATTTTTTAAAATGGAAGAGAACAGATTATGAGGGCAACAGCGTTTAGTTATTAATAATAAATATATCGTAGTCTTATGCGAAACTTTCTTCTTTTTTAAGGTGAAGTGTTAAAAATTTTATTCAAACGGAGCGTGTTTTAGTTTTAATGGCTGCAATTTTCACCGCATAAATCGCAATTCAAATTGCCACTTGAAACTTAGTCTCATTACATTGCAGATATGAAAGCAAAAAATCAGAATGTAGTTTTAGAGTTTAATCAAATGTTACACTTACGTAAAAGTAGTTAAAGCAAGATTGGTTGACGCCTTTTTTTTAGCAATGCTATCAAATTTTTTTTCGGTTTAGCTGGCATGTCAAACTATAACTGAATGGGTAATTTTGAAACAGTAATTTACAAAAATAGAGCAGCGATAAAAAACAAAACTGGGGCGATGCTTATAACGCTAATAAAGTTATTTACATAACAAATCACAGGAGTTTATGTTGAGGGTACATATTGCAACTGGAAAACGTTTCGCTGTTAAAAATTATCACTACTTCATTCGCCTGACTTTCTTTATTGCACTTAAGCTTCCTGTTAACACGAAACAACGCCAATTATTCGTTTTTTTTGTTTGTTTCTTAGCAATCGTTGAGCTCAGTGACATAGGCAGTGAGGGGTAAGGGTGGTCAGCACCCCCCCCCTTCCCCCCCCATAGGGTCGCCATAAATTGAGGTACTTTAGTAAAGGGCAGTAGAGCTGTAAATTTTTGGCTGGTAAAACTAAAATAGGAGACTGGTGACTTAATAGAAAAGGTCCTCGGCTCTTTTTGCGTTTATTATACCCCTCCCCCCATGAAACATCCTGCTGCTAAAAACGAAGAAAAAAACTGGTGACCTAAGAAAAAAGTCTTCGGCTCTTTTTGGGTTTATTAACCCCCTCCCTTGAGTATCTGGCCTACTCCACTGGTTGGGCCTGGGCTAAATTATAATCTGCGATATGTGGTGTTTTGAATTTTGATCCTTATGGACGACATATGTTAGACTTGGTTTTTGTTCCGTTCTCAGTTCGTGAATGTAATTTATTTATTTTTCTGAGAACCAGGTGGCAAAAATTTGGCGTAACCCAATTTTTCTTTTATTTTCAATTTAAACCAATGGTTTATTAGACATCTAATGTATGCATAAAACCTGATTATCTGAACATATTGTCACTTCGCCGTTTAACATTGTTGTTTAGTTTACGCAGTCGATGGCCGATGTTAGGAGTTAAACAGTAGTATGAAGAAAAAGGACACTAGCACCTGCAACTACGTACTCGGGGAGACAATCCTTCGTTGGGGTGTCCTGCACGTGTTTGTTGAATAGTTGAGTTTTATTAAGGACTAGGCGATTTACCCGGCGTTGCACGGGTGATTACAATTCTCTTTTATCAATCACAGACTACTCGCGCTCCGCGCTCGCGCCCGGTGGACGTTCCCAAACGTTCAATTACAGACTACTCGCGCTCCGCGCTCGCGCTCGGCGAACGTTTCCGGCCGTTCCCGGGCATTTACGGCCGTTCTTTATACGACGTTTGATCCGTCAGGTCCTAAATAGTAACTGTGCAAAATTTGGTCCCGATCGGTCAACGGACCTAGGATTCTATAGCGAACAAACAAACACACAAACAAACAAACAAGCTCTTTTATATGTATAGACAAGATGTTTGCTTTTCTTTTTAAGTTTTAAAGAAAAATGTACGAAAGATTTGCAGATTTGCAGACGTCTTATGAACGATTAAAAACGTTTATGACGGAGGCAAGTGCAAGTGTGTGAGTCGGAAGGAATGTTATATTTATACCATTGCATGGTAAAATTTAGTTGATTAATTTTAGTTTCGAATCGTGCTTTATTGTGTCTACAGAATGTCAAAATTAATCGATGGTTTTCAAAATAAAAGTAGTGTTAATGGGCTGAGTGAGTAATTAAATAAAACAAAAGAAATAATGGCCATTGGCAAACGGATAATTATCCTATGGAAGTGTAGAAACCTGTATAGATACACACCATAAGTCGATAATCTCTTTAGGAGGCGGAAAACATTATCGTTTAACACTGCAACTTATCAAACAATCTTATTTTCTTAATGCCTTGTACCCTAAGCGCTCTATAAACCTAATGGAATTACTAATTAAATTTTGTTTTAGCAAAAATAACGTTTTCAATAGAACTTTACCATATTTTACTGTCTTAAAGTTTTGTATCATGCGTTCGTTGTATAATTTAAGAGAAAATTCATAACCGAGGTTGTGCTTGATCATACTTCATCATTTTGTAATTATCATTATTCCGTTTAGGACATGAAGTTGAATACACCAACTTGAAATTAAAATAAATGAATTCTTACTGCGAAGCTCCATCTCAAGTCCTGTTACTGTTAGACATCATTTTGGTTGATAATGAATTCACAGAGTTTGCTGTTATTACTATTTAAAAAAAACTCCATTTTTTAATTATTTTTAACACGCCTTATCTCTATTTCACTGTCAAAAGAAAATAATTTCTGTAATTACTGCAAGTAATTACTGTTACCAAGTGTGTGTGTTCTATTTTTAAACACAGTGTGTACAAAAAGTAACGTAACGGATCTTGTCTTGTGACAACTTTACAAAAAAATATTTTGAATAAAAGTTGTTTGTGGTCATTTACTTCATAACCTTAAATTATTTCCAAGTATACACAGTGTTTTGTTTTTGCGCACCGATACGTAACTTTGTTTTTTTAAATAGAACACCCAGAATATTTTATAAATATTAGATGTTAAATTAAATTATCATTCAATAAAATAAAAAGTCTTTTGTATCTAAATCAGTCGTTTTTGAGTTATCTAATTTTTATGAAAATATTGACAGGAACAGGAGTCTAAAAAATTAATGATATTATTTTACAACTTGGCTATGTCAGAATGAATTCCTTTGAATCGTTGTTGGACAATAGTGTCATAGCGATTTTTGACTAGTTAAAATTTTAAAATAATACACAGGGTGTTCCTTAGCCCGGTCTATTTAGTCAAACTTCAAACACGAATAGATCAGTTGTTTTAAATGGAACACTATACATATATTTTTACATTTGATAATGTAATTATCTTTAAAAACTATTAAAGGTCAATTATGTTCTAAAATCAGTATTTCTCGATTTATTGCGGTTTTTTTGATAATTTACGGATACAAACACAATATTTAATAGACTTAAACTAATAGACTTCGGATATATCTCGAACATTTGTAATGTAATCTAACTAAGTTAGTTAAAAATCGCTCATCATATTTGCAAAAAAAAGAATCGTTTAAAAAATATTTATACTAATTTTAAAATTTCTGTCCACATTTAGGTAAGAGTCTGTAAGCCATCCATCCAACTTTAAATCCTAGTCTTAAACTAGTTAAAGCAATGATGCTCCGACAGAAATAAACATTAAGTAATGCAATTAATATTTTGACATTTTCTACAGTGTACAGTACATTAAGGTCACAGCAATATATCGCTCGCGTCATAAAGTGTTAGTTCCGTGTAACATGACAGGAGACGTTCAAAGAAGCGATTAATGTTGAAATATTTTGTGCATAAATAAGGACAATAATCGAAATACCCACTTTTTAGCGTCGTATGTTTTAAAAATCGACACGTTTTAGATATATTGTCAAAAAATACTAGATTGACATTTTAGTTCTAAAGAATACTTATTGAGCATATTTGTTATTACAGTCGTATGTAATAAAATATAACTTATGGGCAAACTAAAAAAAAATGTTTTTTTAAATATTTGAACATGTAACAATTTTTCAATAAATAAATAATTACACAATTATCATCAACAAATTATAGAACTAATATTCAATATAGGCAAAGCAAACAGAAATAAACTGATTATTTCATATCTTTCGTACGAACAATTCTTTTCCATTTTTTAAGTTTGTAGAGATAGATAATAAAATATCGAAAAAACAAGTTAAGAGCTATGAAAATGAGTTGAATACAAGAATAAAAAGAAAACTAGTAGAGGCAGAATGAGATTATAGAAAAAGTTTCATTACAAAATCGATCGAGGGTAGCATCTAGGAGGTACAATTAAAGTTTCTAGGGTATGTGCATCGAATAGCAGAGGAAATAGTGTTTTAAGGAGATTGCGAAAGAAGAACAGGTGTGAAAAGACTAAGGGGTAGGAAAAGAAAAGCTTCGACTCACGAGGTATAAGAAGTCATTGACACCAAAAGGATAGCAGACTGAAAGAGTTAACAAAAGATAGAACCAGATTAAAATACGTTTAAACAAATAAAAATCCATATAAGTTACAGGTTATTCTCACATTGAACCCAAATCCATTTAGAATGTAAGCATATTAGTAGTTCTTCCATAATTTGGTAACAAGCTTTCTACACTGGCAGTTATTTTATTTTGAACCAAACTAAATGTATGGTTTTATCACTGTTCCTTGTTATTTATGATGTTTTTTATCAGGATATATTTATTATGTTCAAAATTTGATAAAATACTAGAAATATTGAGTGACGAATTAAATTGGGATGGCAGAGCAGAATACGACTGAAGTTAGCCATGTAACATGGAACTGATTTTGCTAAACATATTTACAATCAAGTCTGCTTCTGATATTGTATATGTAGGGTGTTTCACTTTTCCATGGGACACTATTGCTATCTCCGTAAATAATGAAATTACAAGGTTGGTTTAAATGGGACCAAAGTTAGCTATTTAGGAGTGTATTTTAAACAAGATCTTGTTTTGTTTAAAAATTCCATGGCTTGCTTGATATAACAAAAAAAAACCGAAATCGATCAAAATTTTAAAACTCAAATATCTCGGCTATCGTTGGTAATACACAAAAATGCTAAAGGAAAACATTTTTGTAGATTTTGTTTGCTATAAGATGGCGATAGTCAGATTTTTATTTATAAATTACCTTGAGAGATATCTGACAAAACAACTTTTTTTTAAATGGCAGTCGTAGTAGGTGATGACTTAGATTTAAAGATTATTTTTTTCTCTTCACAATGATATAATATTTTGTATGTTTATTTTCAAAAATAAGCGAAATAACCTAAAAAATGCAAAATCTTAAGATAAAAATCAAGGTTGCCATGGAAAATAAAAACAATAACAGACTTCATTTGTTTTATTTCGACCCTTGCTTGTCTATTATAATAATTGTGTTAACTGGAAATAATGTAAATCGGCTTACGTTAATATTTTAAATTTAATTTCGCATTAGATTTGTTGTAATATCACTGTTAAAAATGTGACATAATAGACAAGCAAGGGTCGAAATAAAACAAATGAAGTTGGTTATTGTTTTTTTTCCATGGCAACCTTGATTTTTATCTTAAGATTTTGCATTTTTTTAGGTTATTTCGCTTATTTTTGAAAATACATATATAAAAAATTATGTCATTTAAAAAAAAAAGTTGTTTTGTCAAATATCTCGCACGGTATTTATCAATAAAATCTGACTAGCGCCATCGTATAGCAAATAAAATCTACAAAACATTTTTCCTTTGGCGTTTTTGTGTATTCCCAACAATAGCCGAGATATTTTAGTTTAAAAATGTTGATCGATTTCGGTTTTTTCGTTATATCACGCAAGCCATGGAATTTTTAAACAAAACAAGATCTTGTTTAAAATACACTGCTAAATAGCTAACTTTTATTCCATTTAACCAACCTTGTATTTTCATTATTTACGGAAATAGCAATAGTGTATCATGGAAAAGTGAAACACCCTGTACATATAAGTAGCAGGGTGGATTATGAATGAAGTTAGACATGGTCAGTACTTACATTTATCGCCATCTAGCAGAAAATATATTGAGGTGTACTCGATTTTTTTGACAAATATTCCAACTTGCATGTAAAGATAAACCATGGTTTTGACAAATATATTTTACTTACAAATAAATGCAGGAATATTCTTCTATGCCGGTTTATTGCTAATATGCAAACTCACGTAGCGTTATATGTATTATAGTAATAGCAATCGACGGTTTTTATAAACTACAATAAATGAATAAAATTCAGGTCTAAGGTTTGTAGTAATTCGCTTTGGATTGTTAAACGTAGGTCCCTGCAGGCTTTATTTGACCAAAATTACCTTTTGAAATTGCTAGCATCCTATCTGAGCAATAGGGAATGTTATGTAAAAGTTGGGGAGAAATATTCTCATGTATTTAAAACTGACATGGGGGTCCCTCAGGGATCCGTTCTCGGTCCACTCCTATTTTTATTGTTCACAAACGAAATGCAGGAAAGCATTACCGATAGTTCAGTCATATCTTTTGCTGATGATAAGTCCATAGTGGTCTCGGGTCGGACTCCTGAGGAGCTCAAAATCTCAGTTAAAATGGTTGTAGATGCTTTTAATAATTATTGCTCAAGAAATAATTTAATACTAAACGTTGAAAAAACTGTATATATTAACTTTAAATTAATAGCTAGTAGGCCCCCAATTACAGCTGAGCCACTCAAATGTGAACAATCAACTAAATTTCTTGGTACCTACATAGACGAAAGCTTAGATTGGCAATTACATTTAAATTACGTAGCAAAAAAAATCAATATGGGTTATTATGCGATTCTACGCCTAAAGGACACGCTGCCCTTAAACAGCCTCTTAAATGTTTATTACTCTATGGTATACTGCCATTTGGCGTATAATGTAATCTTATGGGGAAACTGTGCAAACAGCTCAAGAATTCTCATAGCACAAAAAAAGTACTTCGGTTGTTGCTCAATATAAAATACAGGGACAGCTGCAAAAATCATTTCACCAAATACAAAATTCTTACATTTCCTTGCATATTCATATTGAAATGTTTAATGTTTATCAAGCACAACCAATCTAGTCTGGATAAGAATAACAAACATCACAACTACTCAACCCGAAATGCGCTAATGCTACAGACGGAAAAACATAGGCTTAAAAAATTTGAATCTTCTCCTAACTATGTAGGAACTAAGCTATATAATAAAATACCCAATGGCTATACTAATCTTGATCCTGTACTATTTAAAAAGAAAATGAAAAAACTATTGATATCAAAGGCGTAGGTACTACAGCGTCAGTGAATTCTTGTCGGATGGTTGTATCACCGATAATAATGGATAGCTATGTGCCGCGGTGTGCTATGTAATCTATTTGTGCCCAAGTTGTGCTGCACTGTATATTGACTTTTCTCATACCATGGCGGTTAACTGATCTCTCTTAGACTAATTAAATAGTATTGCCTATTGTAAACCAAATATACTATTTTATTTTAATATAATTGTAAATTCTAGCAAGGTCAACAAAAAAATTTGTTTTTTTTTTGTTCGTCTGGTTGTATACATGTCTTATTGATTTTAAAGTGTATTAACTGTATTTTGACTTGTCCTATATCATGTGTAAAAACTGATCTCAAAGACTAATAAATTATTATTATTATTATTATTATTATAACCTCGGAAAATGTCCATGCGGGTTTTGCTGTTGTTAAATTTTTTACCAATGCTGCCAACAGTTCTGTACAATTAATATTGAGAGATAGATATATTTTCAGCTAGCTTAATTAGCTTCAGTGACCACTCTTTGTGTAGATGGGGAACGTGCAATATAGGGATAATACGTTTATGTAATATTCAAACATTCTTTTTTACGATCTAGTTTAGCGATAAGTAACTTTATTTCGTCGCTTGCCTCTTTCGTACCTTAAAATTTTTTGCGGACCACATTGAGCTACATCTTTTTGAACTAATTAAAAAGCATGTCGATCTTTTCAACACTTAGCAGTGTTACTAAAACGACTATTGAAAATGATGATCGCGCTGTATAGGAGCTGCAGTTAATTAAATGAGCAGAAAGTGTTAGATCTTGAGCTAATTTCTAATATCTCTCGAATTTTAGATAAATTGAATCCTAACTAAAAGACGGAAAAGAGCTATTTTTAATTTTATGTGAAATCTTGTTTTACGATTTACGAATAGGTACAACAAAAAGGTTTTTTTCATGTTATGAAAGAACCGTTCGGTTGGCTTTGCTGTTTGATAGCTCTTTAAACTTTTTTAGTTTTATTGGACGCTGTATTTGATTTCACACCAATGAGTCGAAAATGAAATTCCAAATAGAATAACAGATGTCACTCTATAGCTTTAGTTGCAAAAAATGTAAACAAATGCAAATTGAAAAATATTGGTATTAAAATCTAGTCTCTGGTAAAAGACCGACAAATGAATTTACCATTGTAAGTACAATACAGTTGGAATAGTTTTAAACATTTTCATTTTTAACCAGTTAAATTTTGAAATGAATTGTAGTTGTAAAAAATAATACTGTGTGTATATTATAAACAACCGTATATCAGTAGCAGTTACTAAAATAACAATACGTAACCACAAAAACAATTAAAAATCGGACTACTTTCCGTTGGCCATTTAAGTTTAACCCTTTACTGCATTTTGATGCACATATGCAACAGCAAACAAAATATACAAATAAAATTCATTGAATGCGTTAAATCGTTGAAAACACCTTGTAGCATATTTGCAACATATTCTGATTGGTGTTTAGTTAGTTACTATACAGTCGATAGCTGTACAAATTGTTCTGCAACTGTAAGTTGCTAGCGAAATCGCACGTGTATAGTTTTTGTTATTTGACAACTTTTACATTCGAAAATTTATTTTAAATCTGTGTATTTCCGACCGGAAAAAAATACTATCAGGTAATGTACACCTTTAATGGTTTATTTTCAATTTTGTCAATTATAACGGAGCTGTAATGAAATAATTATAGCAATATTTTGTTGTGTTGCAAATGTGCATCATTTTGTAAATTCGGTATATATTTTAAGTATATATAAAATACAATGATGCATATGTGCTACACATATACCTAATGCTCTGTAGATGAAATAGTTTGTTTTACCTTTATTTTATTAAACTGTGTTAAAAAATAAATCTAGTGATATTCAAATTTTTAAAATGTGCATCATTTCATATTTTAAGTTGCACATGTGCATCATTTTGAATTTTGAGTTCCATAGTTTATAATATCCAAAACACAAAATGATGCATATGTGCATCACTGTAATAATTAGCAATAATTAACAAATTAGCAATAATTAATTTTTTTCATTATTTTTTTCAAATTCTACACATAAAATTTCATAATATATAATTTTTTTACCAAAAACAAAAAATTTGCGCAGTAAAGGGTTAAACTTTATATAAATAAGTTTTTGTAGAAATAAATGTATACGCATAACCATTTTATTAATGTTTAACTTTTGCAAACTTGCAATTTTTAAATGCCAGCACAGAGCTTTAGGCTGATACCAACCAAAGCCAGTGAGAGTTTAAAATATTCTGCAAGCATAACAGGCCAGATGCAACCTGACGCCCGTCACTTTCAGTTGCCCTAAATATATTAAGGATAAAAAGGCGCTGTAATATCTCTGCTATTTCGGAAAAGAAGCTTATAAAAACTTGATGAGTTCAACGCACTTGGCAGAGATGTTAGAACTTTCGCATGGCTGTTTCGAAGAAACGCAAACAAATTAAGTACTTTTCGATGAGTTGCTGTAATTGCTTGTGCATAACAACAAAAAAACATTTTAGGTAAAATTAGGATGGATTTGTAATTAAAAAGTTACGGCATGTTGTGACTCCAGGGGCGTATTGGCGACACAAGACCGGCCCAGGAAAATTTTGACTTAATCGCCCCAGCCACATCGAAACTATTATACATACAGTGTGTCCAAAAGGTATGGAATATGCTATATATCTCAGTAAATATTCACTTTAGGGAAAAATGTTTTGAATAGAAGTTGTTTGGTACTTAGTTTTCCACTACGACAAAATTTAAATGTTTTTTTCGAATAACAAAAGCGCAATGAAAAACAATTGAATTTTTTTAAATGGTAAGATACCCCTATATTGTACTCTTTGATAAAGATTTTTTTTCTCTTGCTCTCCATGCAGTATAATGATTTTCCATGTCTATTAATAACATGGTCTCATAAATTAAAAGCAAACATTTTTAAAAATTGTAAAATATGGGCAGCTTATCGAACGACTAGTACACCGCGAATTTTCCCGGTGAAACGGTGGGCCTTCTCGACTTAAACTTACACAGAAAAAGCACCTCAACCAGCAATAAATTTACAGGCTTGTTTGTTTGCTGGATCAACTTTTTTGGTGTTTCATGCTGCCAAATTTCCGCATAATCGGCGTTACGAGTTTATGAGTAAACGATTTGATACAATGGCAGTAGCATTTTTAATCGATGAATGAACAGCCTACGAAGATTATTTATTGCTTTCATTCCACAAAAATAAATTGTTGATAAGATGTTTTTGTTTTCAAATAGAGCTTGTTAGTGACTGGTTATTAAAATGAATTTCGTGAAATATTTCGAATTTAAACATTTCCAATCCAACCAAAAATTGTACTCCTGATTTACCAAGAGATAATATGATTCCACTGTGTAATATCTACTGAAAGAGCGACGTCTCAAGATGCTTTTTCCTGCTACTGCTTTCCATATTTTACTTTTCACATCTAAATCTTTGTAGCTGCGACTTTTAACTCCATACAAACTCGCACTAAGTTTATCAGTACTTACTTCATCATCCTTGGGTGAAAATTGTGGACTCATATTTAACCTTGAATATAACAAAACTAAACATATATAATCTCACGAGTAATAAACCACATTTATTTAAATATAAGGCTTAATTTAAACGTACGTGAGTCGTCTTTGATTCACTTAAAGTTGTGCTGTTGTAAAGTTTAGACTCTACACATATTTTATTATTTTATAAATAAATGTTTTTTAAAGAGTATTTTAAGTTTTTTAAATTTTATATAATGCTGTAGCCAGTTTAAGGTAAAGTTGCAGATGGGTCAAACAATTTGGGTTTGGATTCTAAAAACCTTATTGTGACACGGAAAGTCAGTTAAAAAAAAACTTTTAACCATATAGGTTCAGGGACAAATTCTTTTATGTTTTGACCAATTGCAGTTAGAGATAAGATTCGGGTAATTGTTTTAAATATAGAGGTGCGAAAGCTTTGGACAGTGGTAATAGAACGCCCAAAGTAATCAGTTTTAAAAATCATCTTCTCTTCTCGAAAATAGCACACGTCTTAATTTATTATTCTTATGAAATAAATATCTTAAAACAAGAGAAGTGTGTATTTTAGATAATTACCAAAACTCATCCCACTGAACGAAGAAATCACTACAGCCCAATGCACTCGGGATACCGGTCCCTATTAACCCATTTTATATTTCAAAAAAATAATCCTGAAACGTCTAAATGTAGATTTTTCCACTGACCTGTGTCCCAAACATTTAAGTATATTCTTTACAGACGTATTTTATTTTACACAGTTCAAATTAATTTCTGTGTTACTTTGTTGTAAAGTATAATATCGTACTTATTTAAAAAAACAAAACAAACTAGAAACTGTTTCTTTTTATAGAACTATAACTGAGCAAACGAAGGAAAAATCAAACATCTTACACCTATCACATGACTTACATCAAAATACAAAGTTTAAGTTATATTGTGTCTTAACATTTTTAATTATTACTCCTACGCGCCAAATAAGAGATTATAAAAAAAGAGTAAAAATAAAGGATATTTAAATGCATAGTTTCTTAATATAAAAATATGATTATAGGTCGAGTTGAGAGAACCCTGAAATAAGTGGGTATATGTGTTAGCGGCAAGTGTATAATTCGGCATTTTACAGAATGCCTAGGCATTTTTTGAAATGCGTGTTATAATCTTATTGGTACACTTTATTTATTGATTTTCATTTAAAAATAAAACTTACCCTGGCCCTCTACAAGTGACCAAACGAATGAGAGTCAGGTTATAGGTTGGTAAAAACATTTTTTAAATGTACGTATTCCTTACGTTATCATTTGTGCGCAATACCTAAACATTCTGTAGTTTGTTGAATTAAATCAAATGAATGTTTTCATTTTACAGTGTGTAAAACAATCTACATCTTTTTCCCCAAAAATATTATTGTACCATCAAGTATAACCGAGTTATTAACGATTTAAAAAATAAATTCTCATTTTGATTTTTGTTTATTATCTAGCGTGGCATGGAACTTTTTTAAAACATTAAAGCATCACTGAATACCATTTGTCTGATTTAAATTTTATTATAGCTCTTACCGTTTACGAGATCCCAATAGTGGCCCTTCTATGTGGACCACCCTGTATAAAGATTTCAATAAATTGTATCCTTTAAATATCATATTTTGACGTTAAACCAAGGTTTATATAATACAACCAGTTTGTGTTATAAAAAATTTATTGGAATTTGTTATTACAAACAATATTTTAATAAATGACCTATAAATATAACTTTCTTTCGTAATTCATATTTATTGACAAATGTCCTGTAAATACTTGAAAGTTGAAAGTCAAATAAAATTTTTGATACATACGTATAATAAAATACTTCTTATTTACTATAGTAGTTGTAAACTGTTATAGTTTCCTCGATTTGGATCAAACCTGCTGCACTAAGTTTAAATATTTAAAATGTTCGAGGCATAAGAAAGTTTAATAATAAATTAAAATTGCAAAGGAACTTACTTATAAAAACTTGTGGAATGCTATAGTAGAGTTGAGCCTTGTACTTTGTATTACTGTTTTAATAATACATTCGACTGCTCTCTAGAGTTATACAACGGTTCTTATTACCATCTTATAAATCCAGCTTTTTTCAAATATTCCCAAGGATAAAATTGATAGTGCAATATATTATACTTTTTTATGAGTTACACGAATGACGTTTTGAATCTGGATATTTTTGTACATTGTAACCTAAACTGATTTTTTAATAAATGCGATGAATAAATGTATTTTGAGCTCCTGAGTTTCATTTTTTTTTTCGCTTGTTATAATTTGATCAGTCTAAGTATATAATCAAAGAGCTGTGATTTTTTAACAGTAAGGATTGCCATCGTACCGTATTTTAAAATTTAATATAAAATGTAAGACATTGTTTTAAACATTATGTCGTAATTACGTAAGTAATATCACCTACTGATACGTAGTAATATTTTAGGCTCATAGAAATGGATCATCCCGTCCAGTTTATAACTCTAGATTAAAAGGCATGTTTATTATTTTGCACTTGGTGTATTTATGAGTCATAACAAGTTGCATAACAACTGGTTTAAAAGTTGCGAAAATATCTGTAAACGAATTACAAAGACAGTGTACCTATATTAAGTACTTATTTCGAATAGGTACATAAAATAATTAAAAGTTTTCGAAATTTGTTGAAATAATATTTATGTTAATAACCGGTCAATGTGATTAATATGAGGAGGTTCTTAAAAAAAAATTGAACTGACCGTTAACCTGATCGTCATTCATTTGTTCAGTAATAGAGTCAAGTTAAAGGGTCGATTAAAGTTTTGTTTTAAGAGAACAAACTGTAATTGTGATCTTAGCGCTCAAATTAATCACATTGACATAACATAAATATATTCCAACTTTTTACGTCTGCCGACGTTTTTCGGCTTGTCTTTGCAACTGCTCCGTCTTAAGTATCCTTATTTGGAAGTTTTCTTAGATTCATAGCTTTTACCACCCCTTTCTTTCCTCCATGTTATTCTGTGTCTTCCTTTTTTCTTCTGTAGGGTAGCGTCCATTCGTAGATTTTCTTCGGCCATTTTTCATCCGGCATGCTTTTCACATATCCATACCATATAAGTAGTTTTTGCTCAATTGTATCCATTATTGTTTTTTTGCTCTCATTATATGGCGTATTTCTTCATTGGTTACGTGGTCCACCCGACAGACCCATCAGCTTTTCCTAAGAAAGTCTATTTGTAGCGTAATTAGTTTTCTCCGCGGTTTTCTCTAATTTCTTTGTGTCAATTTTCAGGTGTCTGAGCCGTAAGTAGCAATTCTTGCGACTAGATTATTACGTATTGTTAGCACACTAGGTGTACCACAAGGTTCAGTTTTGGGTCCTTTACTTTTTGTGCTGTACTTAAATGATTTGGAACACCATATAAAAAACTGTAGTATAAATCTCTTTGCAGATGACACTTTAATCACAGCTTCTGATAGCAACCTAGAGTCGGCTATTAATAAGATAAATAATAATAACCTACACGTTGTATCAGAATGATTCAAAGTTAACAAATTAAAATTAAATACAGACAAAACCAAATTTATGATAATAGGAAACAGGCCAATACCGAATGATGTAAGCATTAAAGTTAAAATAGATAATGAAGAACTTGAATGTGTTTCGCAAATTAAATATCTTGGCGTTATGATAGACAATAAACTTAAGTTTAACAGCAATGTGGATTACATTGTGAAAAAAGTTGCGAAAAAAATTAGTTTTCTAGGCAGATTAACAACCAAACTTAGCCTGTCAGCAAAAATGACAGTATATAGGTCACTAATCGCTCCACACTTCGATTACTGTGCGAGTATTTTGTTCTTATGCAACGAATGCGATTTGATTAAGTTGCAGAAACAACAAAACAGAGGAATGCGTGTTATGTTAAAATGCTCGAGATACACTAAAATAAGCGAAATGTTAAATACCTTAAAGTGGTTAAGTATACGTCAACAAATTACTTTTAATTGCCTTTTTTTAATATATACAAGGCAATAAATAATTTTTTACCACGTTACATGACTAAAACTTTTATACAAAACTGTAACATTCACGAATACCAGACCAGGAACAAAGACGACTTTAGACTACCAAAACTAACGAAAACAAATACACAGAACGCCTTGTACTACAAAGGGCCCAAGATTTTTAATGAATTACCTGTGGTAATTAAACAAACAACTTCCATATCAAATTTTAAAAAAACTATGTTTCGAATATGTGAAAAATAATGTTAAGATTTAATAGTTAAGAAAATATGTACAAATAAATATAAGCAGCATTAAGATAATGTAAAATTAGCTAAAAGCTAAATAAAGATTTCTTCTTATTATTATTATTATTATTATTATTATTATTATTATAGGTAATCTTTTTAAATATTCGGCTACTCCACAACAGTGCATTTATAGCACTTTTACCTTGGTTTACGTTGTTATAATATTATTAAAATAATATTTCATAATTTTAAAGAATTACAGTTTGGAGTGAAAATTATTTTAAGCTTGTTTCCTACCTAATTATCATGTATAATTAAAGAATTTAATTATATTCATGTTCGGAAATTAAACATTTAATAGTTACAGTTAATTTGAAATCGGATTAATTTAAATTTTTTCAAATATCCGATTATATGCGAACAATATGCACCGATTTAGCTTTAACTTTAGTAATGTAATGTTCAAAGAAGTTTACCCTCTAGTTAAATTTAATTTTCATTTCCGGATTCCGTTTGATGTGAAAGTTAGACAAAATTACATTTATTTAAGGGTCAAGATAATTGTATAATAATTGTCAGGTAGATTTTCACTGGTCACTAAAAAAAAAGCCCTTATGCGTATTGTAAAAACCTATAATTAATATCTAATAGTTTATTAAACGTTAATCAAATTTATCGTTAAAATATTTGAATAAGTTTATATCATTTTTTTACTTTTGTTTTGGTAGAACCTAAATAAAAAATAAACAATGCATAAACGACAATGGTCGACTTAGATTACTTGACTACACTTCATTTTTCCCACGATCTGATAGTCAACTTTTTTCAGTTTTTTGACGTATCGAAACTGTAGTTTTTAATATAGAGAGCTTTATTTGCAGATTTTGTTGCCATGCAAAATATAAATATGATAGAAAGTGCTAGTTTGTGTATATACCATATATGAATACTTTCTATTCATTTACATAAACGACAACAGTGTAACAAATAAAAAAATTAAGAAAAACATTACCTACTATATTGAAAAATTAATTTAGCAAATAGGACAAATTATTTAAAAAACATAATTTTAATTGTAATTGGTACGTGATAAAGCAAGGATGGCAGTTGATTAAAATAAATATTGTTATTTGTAAAAAAGAATGATTCGTTGATTTTCTATCATTTTATAAAATTTCAACTGAAATTTATTCATTGTAAAAATAATTGCTTTCATTTACATTTTTTAAATGTAGTTGTTAATGAATAGTGTGTATAACTCAAACGGAACGTAATTTGTTGTCCTCGCGCTTTGGCTACAAAGAGTTACGGTATGTTCTCGTTATACAAATGATTATTTTGCACGCTCGATTGTATTTGAAATTCTGGTTGTACGAACGTGATAACACGTTCGACTTTCGTCATACTTACTATAACCTATTCTTTGTTACCACTAGCTTTGAATGAAAATGTGCGTTTCCTACATTTGACTAGCAGGTTCACACTTGTCTTTCCTATACCCTATATCTCTAAGCAATCTCCGTATAACACGGTACTTCTTTCTATAACATGGTTGTGTTTTAATATGGTAAGAAAATTGCTACAAACTTCGTATGGCACGATATATTTGAACATCTGTTTGGATAATTAAACATTTTCAACATTTTCATACTTTCCGTTGTTGATTCCCTAAAGCCTAAACGTTATTAGATAGAAAATATTTCAAAATTCCTGTTCTTAACCTATTGTTAGCCTGAAAATGCCGGGTTAAGTTCTGTGCCAGTAGCCGCTGTAATAGGTAACTTACTGTTACATAACTAATAGCACCTATAAACGTGTATGTTTGTTAATGCTTGCAACGTAACTTCCCCTTTCAATTTCGCCAAAAGTAATATAAAGAAAGTACTTATTCTAATCGCGAATATTTTTGAATTTTAAATTTCGACAGATTTATACATTTTGAGGTCCCCTTAACACGTTTTGACTGTTTTTGTAATGACGTCCGTGTGATTATTACGATGACACGTACATAATAGCCTTTCAACATTTTTAGTTTGTTGATTGGTTTTTATGGTAACGACATAAACTACAACGACCAGGCTGCTTGATTTATAGTGGTTGTTGTTCAAGGCGCATTTTTTTAAAATTAACAATGAATAAAGAAGTAAAATACCATGTGTGATACATCAATGAGTTTAGAAAAAAAATTATTTCAATATGTTAATAGCAAAAATTGCGCCCATAAGAAAAAATAAAGTTGGTTCTCATAAAACAGAAACGAATCGACCTACAAAAAATTAGTGATTACCATCCGATACAGCCTAAAAAGAGGCTTAGTCCATGTTTTTACACATTTAAAATATTTAGCAATCCAAAGGACTTACAGACGATTTTCAAAAATCATTCAATTTTCTCGGATACGGTTTAAGATATTGCCAATTTCTCTTCAGATTAATAATAAGCACCAAATTTAGCAACTTTGCCAGATTTAAATTTATACTCTAGCTACTTTAATAAGCAAGATCCCCATGCTTAAACTTGAATTTCAAACACCCTGTATATGGCCGAAACTTTCGCATAAAACGTCATTGTAACATATGTCATTTACAAAAATGAGGTTAATTAGAATGCCTTCAATAGCACTTACAACTTTTTAAACATATAAATATACACACAACCAAAATGAATGGAAAAAGTGATTTAGTGGCCACATTCGTTAATTATACTGTCGCGCGGGGTAACTTGAACCACTTGACAAGAAATTTGTTTGATTCATAGCTGTATATATTGATACTTCCTAATAAAGCATTTCTAGGACAACTTTTCGTGCTCTTTCTTAATAAGTGGGTTAGAATTCGCCAAATTTATTTCTTCTTATGCTAAGTCTGCTTATTCTGTAAGGTGCAAATTTTTGAGAAAATACCAGTAATTTATATATTTTTTGATATTCTATAAGTAAAGAGTCGCAGTTTTTTTTTTAAACACTGTGAGTGGCTCATTTTATCTCAGTTGGGGGCTAAATTTGCAGTAGAGCATCAAAAATGCACTTTATTATCATGTGGCTACATCCATGGGATGTCATGAGCCACCGACTGAATTTTAAAAAATCAAAGTTTTTATGAAAATTGGAGTTCTGAGCTTTAGTCAAACTATAGAGCATGCAGTTTGTATCCTTTTCTGCAATTTTCAAACTCAACACCTTTCGAGTTTTATAATTACATGAAAAAATGTAAAAGACCTCACGCGATGGTACTGGATTTTATCCCGTTTTGCAAAATGAGGTTATCTGTGCCTTGTTTAAGCAGATATTTAAGAAAACTTACCTTTATTTATTTCTGCTGAGAAATAAATTAATCGTCTAAAGGTATGTTTTAGGTTAATGGATGACATATAATTTTTAAAAAAATTGTTACAGTATTATTCTATTTTCGCGTGAATTTCCAATAAATGATTGTGTGTCCTATTACATTCGTTGCATCGACCAAATTGAGTGTAATGATAGTACTAGATAAGCAGTTGTTTAAGGTTTTGAAGTTGAATTGAATACAAATTGTCTACAGTTATTTTAAGCAATATTTTGTCAATTTGGTTATATTAATAACAGCCTTAATGGTATGAAAGATTAAATCGTGATTGCGTGTCGGAGCAAGTGCTAATGCACGTTACATTTACAAAATATATTTATTCGTATTATTAAACAAATTGAATTGTTTCCGTGATGACAACTAATCTCTTCGATAAGTCACTAAATTTTCTGAATGAATTAGTTCAAAAATGAATAAGTATTTAAAAGTTACCGAAATAAAAGATTTTTTGTCGGATTTGAATATGGATAAAACGTGAAGTGTTCGAGTAATTTAGTTTTCACGTGCACCTTAGTGAACGAACTCCATTATGATGTTGTGTAACTCCGCTACGTGAGAAACAACTTTAATGCTATTTTTATGTTGGTTGTGCAGCTCATGTTTGTGTGCCTTGTATTTTGACGTTTATTTGTGAATTTATTTTATAATGCTGATGTTGTTGTTTGTTTAAAGGTATTTCAAAGAAAGTTAAGTCTCGGCGCAACGATCTATCATTTGCAACGAAGCCTTTCAAAAGTCAAGTTTATTTCGCGTTTCAGCAATATAAATATTTTATTTGACAAGGAATTTGGTTACAGCAAGCTCTCGACTGTAACGAAACTAATTTTGAAGCGTAACTTTATTTTCAACGAATATTCTCAGCGGTTGCCATCAGATTCCTAGTATCTACGCTACGCGTCCAGAGGCAGCTTTTTATGTCTTATTGCGTTAAGTTACGCTTTCTGAAACTGCTCTGTTTAGAAGAGAAATATCGTTTTATAACGATTGTACACGAAATCAGACTCATTCCGTTTTTTCTACAGTTTTGAATTTAAAAAAACGAATTAAATAGAACCTTTTTTTCGAAGTACTCTTGTCTAAGTACAAAACCAGTTTCAAGACTCCCGTCTCTTCATCTACGACAAGGCCGCGACTGATAAAACTTTGAAAAATTTTATCATTAAATTTGTTTTTGTTCTTAGTTTAAGGTTTTTGTTGATTTTGTTGTGGATTACACAATACACATCACAACAAGATGTGGATGATAGCACTGCTGAAATATAAAAGCTGTTTAAGTAAAATTGTTTCTACACCTATCATGGACAAAAAAATTAAACTTATTAAAGTGTATTATAATTAATAAAATATCATGACTAATCTTCATAATATACAAAATTTTTGTAACAACACTGTTTTTAATTTTTTAAAACTAAAATTCAAAAGAGATTAAACAAACAAATAAACTCAATAACATACTGAAATATGAAAAATATAGTGTGGGCCGAACGAAGATTTTTTTTCCATAATTTCAAATTTTCCAAAAAAACGTTATGAGGATTTTTTATAGGCCTGAACATGGGCTACAATCTGACATTAACAGCATATTTTTATCTACTACCGTTTTTATGTAATTTTGGTTACAAGTTGCAACTTAAAAATTCTGTAATATTTGAAAAATCAACTAAATGCAAGCACTATGTTACATAAATTACTTTTGAAGGCGCTATCGATAACTAATGTCAAAAATGTACAATTTTAACATCTGGCACATTACACACGCGGCCGTCATGAGAGTATGCGCCGATCTCAGGCAAACTTTAATGCTGCTCCTTCTCGGTGTTGTCATCAAAATTTACTAACGGACAAAAAACATTTACATGTGTTTTTTTTTGTAATTTTTACCAAAATGTTAAAAAACAACCCTACAACTATTTCACTTTTTTTTTTTTAATTGTTATAATCAATAATTTTGCCACCCTTGTGAAGTGCCGCCCTCAGGCTGTGGGTGCCTGAGTTGCTTCAGTACTAGCGACATCCCTTTACACACGCACGCGGGCACGCACGCACGCACGCGCGCACGCACGCACGCACGCACGCGCACACACACACACACTCACCCACACCTCAAAACGTGTATATCCGTTGAAATCTGGAATTCAAAAATGTTCGCGATTACAATATTTTCTTCATACTACATGGCGAAAATAAAAAACAACAAGGTATCGGAAAACACTGTTTTATAATATAAGATTTTTAAAACAGTATAAAGTATGAATAAAAAAGTAATAGTCATTTACGAAAAATTTCGTTGATGCAACCAAATTGTTAATAATAGTTTAATAAATTAACAAGATTATCGTTATTAAATTTGAAACTGATTTTACTCAAAAACAAAAAAAAAATTACCTCGTAACCATGCGTGACAAATGTGGCACGTCAAGAAATTTTATGAACACGCGATTTTCTTATAGCATAAAACTAAGGCAATATTTAAAAACTTTGAGCTGATCATTTCAAAAGTAATATTTGAAATAAAGAAGAAAAAAAAAACATCTAGAACGATTTATATATGCCGTGGATCGCTTCGCTATATGTATAGCTCGATAAATACAAGTTTTACATAATTTGAAACTGCGATATTCAACGTTTATTTGATCATTATTTGGTAAAAAATCAGATAGACCAATTTATTTATTCAGAATGGAGAAAAATTAGCTTCGTTTCAAAATTTTATTATAGGTAATAAAAATTGTAATAAGTGGTACATTACTAACATTGACTATTAAAATTTGAAAATTCTTAAGTATAGTCTTAAAATTGTTACTTAAAATCTTAAATATAGTGTAAATCTTTTATTCTTAATCATTAATACATAAAAACTATAAACGATTTTTATTACTTTGGTGGTACAGAGTGATTCTAATTAGATGAAATTACATGGGTATCTCGCTTAATTCAAGATAGAAAAACAGTTACATTATCAAAAATGTGCAGTTTTTTAAGACAAATTCAGAACCGTTTTTGTGATGAAGATTATAAATATTTGAACATTAGATAAACAGCAATATACTACGTAACTGCTGATACCGACTATATTGTTAGAGATATGACAAAAAAAAACACTTATTTTACAATAACTCAAAAACCGGAAATGAGAGAAAATATCTGAAAACGGTTCTGAGTTTGTCTTAAAAACTGCACTTCTTTGTTTAACCGTTTCTCTATCTTGAATATTAAGCGAGATACTCTTGTAATCCCATCGAATTTGACCACCCTGTACACTATAATAAATGTATGTGATACATAATTTATAGTTATGTAATCATTTATTTGATTACGTTTTTGTTTTTATTAGATTAATAAAAGCAAAACTATAGTAAAAACAGCAATGCAACATTTAACATTACTAATGGCTGAGTTACCCGGTGCCAGTAACTTGTCTAAGTTACTAAAATCCGGTACTGGATCTTAGTACTTGCTTAGTGTAAACAGATAATTTAGTACTAAAATCCAGCACTGGTCTTAAGGCTCGTTCACACTAGGCTAGTAATTTAGTCGAGTAGCGAGTAATTTAGTAACTAAACGTGTCTGAACACCAAAAATTTAGTCGAGTAGATTAGTAAGTAATTTAGTCGAGTCGATCCATTTTATTCTATTTTTATCGGGCGAGTAGCGCCCCCCACCACTTCTCAACAACAAGTGGTAACAAGTCCGAATCTTTCGTTTTAGTCGAGTTCATTAGTAATCATTAGTTCCCTCAAAAATGTCGTTCCGCTGGAGTGAAGAAACAACTTTTAAATTTGGCTTCAAAATAAATGTAGAACATGAGTGCTTCTCAAACTATCGAAGTATTCTTTGGGATCTTCTAATGCTAATTCCTTCAGAAGACAATTCGTAGCTCCTAGTTCATTTCTTCTATTGATCCATTTTCGTACCCATAACTTCTTTGTACTTATCACACAAATTTCCTCTTCCACCTCTTCTAAAATAGCCATTACGATAAGCTTAATCAACTTATTTACTTTATTGCGACGTTGCAGGCTGTTCATCTTGCAAAACACCACTCACTTGTGAACTGTACTCGAAGCAAAGTGCAAACGATTTTTGGGCAGTAACGAGTATTTTAGTTACTAAATTACTCGCTACTCGACTAAATTACTAGCCTAGTGTGAATGAGCCTTTAGTGATGATTCCAGTCCAGTAAATAGAAAGCGTTTCTATTTACTGGCGCAAATGACAATACGACTCCCCACTATCCTGTTGACAAACCTGTGTAGACACGCTTTTTAGCAGCGATTTCAGCGTTTGGTATTAGTAGGAAGTTTTCAAAGTTTGATTAAGTGTGGTTAGTGTATGAAAAAGCATGTTAGAGGCACCATGCGCGCTTCTCCTTGCCAGCCATTTTCTCACCCAAATCCTTTTGTTGGGATTACTTGTTAATTCATTTTGCAAATTGTCAATTAACTCCTCTGTCAATACTTTCACACATGATAATATACTTTTTTTTGCAAGTAAAACACATTTGTGCAATTCGTCATTAAAATAGCAAAAACTTTACGCCTTTCGTGAACTAATACTACAAAAATTGTATTTTGTATACCAGGTGATTCAGTTTGACTGTCGCACCCCTATAACTATGTAAGTATTGAGAATAACCCCAACAACCCTTATATATTTGAAATCAGCGAGAAATTCTCTATTGAGTGATGTGTTTTTGTTACCTCTACGATGACGTAGGTCAAATCCGCGATAGGCAACTGTTTTTTTTTTTAAATTACATAGTATACATTTTGTTGTTGATTTGGATAGAGAATTTAATTCTAAATCCGACCATGTACTCAAAAAGTAGGCATACATAAGAAAATTTTCGAAAAAATCAGTTCAAAGTTTATTCAAATTATAGCAAACAGTCTATTTAACATAGCAAAAAACGATCAAATCTTAAAAATTATACGGTAACTATCAATGAAAATGTATTAAAAATTAATTTTTAATAAAAATAAAAACAAATAATAAACGCCGACATAAAAAATTAGATTTTAATGTATTCAAAATGGCCGCCACTGCTGATTTTTCTCGATTTTTTTTTATGTATGCCTACTTTTTGAGTACATGGTCGGATTCAGAATTAAATTCTCTATCCGAATCAACCAAAAAATGTATACTATGTAATTTAAAAAAAAACAGTTGCCTATCGCGGATTTGACATACGTCATCGTAAAGGTAACAAAAACACATCACTTAATAGAGAATTTCTCGCTGATTTCAAATATATAAGGGTTGTTGGGGTTATTCTCAATACTTACAAAGTTATAGGGGTGCGACAGTCAAACTGAATCACCCGGTATAGAACCTAACCTAATTTAGGTAAGTTACTGGAACAAGTTATCAATACTATGTAAATACAACTATCTTTTAAAACACTTGCTTTTAGTACTGGATTTAGTGACTTATACAAGTTACTGGCCAGCTTTTATAGAGAAAAATAACATTCTACTTATTATTTGGTGAAGGAGCTGGCTAATTTGGTTCAGGCGAATTTACTTCGCAAATCAAAGTTTAAAGAAGTTTTCTGACAGGTTTAATTTCTTATTTAAAAAATCAAATTGTTTCCACGTAATAGTTAAAGACGATGTTTATGTGTTATTGTGGTAGTTGTAATAATGTAATTTTATTAAAATAAAAATACAATTAGAAGCTTCTATGGATCGTTCGTTCCAATGACTAAAGTGATTTAATTTTAAATTAAAAGTTTATTCACCTTTTTTCTACACTTGAAATTCTAGGAAATTAAAACACATGTTTGGCCCATAACATTTACAAGTAATTAATATATTTTTACTGAACATAAAAACTGAGCGATAATGATTTAAAGTAATATTTAAAAAAAAAAACATTTCTAAAGACTGCTCTTTCACCAAAATTGTAGTTGTTTTAAACATAATTTTAAAGGAAGTGCGTTTCAATTCTGTGTTGAATTTATATCAAGATTAAGTTGTGGAAACAACATTTATGTCGATAATAAACATCGCAGCTCAGGGCAATTGTTTTAAACAACAATAATTTTGTTAATATTTTACAATTTCCGACGATAGTAAATTTGCGTGAAAATTTATATCAGTCGTAGGCGAACTGTATGTAATTCTACCCACATATAAACTTCTCGCCTACACGAGTTTGCCAAGTTACGCCTGTTGGTCACCCACTCAGGTGGTATAACAAAATTCTCAGGATAACTTGGGATAACTGCTCAGTGGCGCATAACTTTACATGAACCTACCTTTTAAAAAGAGTTTTATTGAGAAAACGTTTATTGTAGATCATCTGACAATGTCTTTGTTGCAACGAAAATTTTACCTTTGCTGTTTTATCTTGCGTGTAATAAATACTCCTTTTATTTGGAATCCAACCTTCAATTTAGATTTGAAATGTCACTGAAGCTTTTAGTTCTATTATAATGTTTAACAACGGTATAAGGCTTTTGATATCTATCGTATTATGCGCACCGAACATTATGAGTTATACTCGTATTTAGTTCGTTATTTTGATTTATTCACTTTTTTGATTTTTTAATTTTTTAATTATTAATATGCGTGGTAAGGAATATTTGTACATAGTGGTTGGAGGAATCAATTTGTCATGGTAACATATATAAAAATAATAACAAATATGTTTTTTGTATAACGTCAATAAAAAACAACTATTTTAGACCAGTACAATGTTTAATACAGTCCACTATATCGAACAATTAACATTTGGTGCCACGAGCCGGATGACATTTTGGTCCATCGACCAGAATACAATTTAATTACAATTTAACTATTTTATAAAAAGTGCAACGCAGTGTGCGAGGTATCTATCAACTGCCAGCTGGTGACAAATTTGTGAGCATATGGTCAGGTAAAGGATCTATTTAACTATTTTACAATGACTACTATTAATACTCGCAAACGGGGAGCCATCAAACAAACACAAGTTTCGAGGCGTTTTTAAATTCAGTACAATTAGCTAAAGATTTGTCTGATGCATCAACGAACGAACTACAAAATAGAATAAACAAATTTGAACCACTATTACAAGAGTTCGAAGATGTGCAATTAGATATCGAATGTGCATGTGACACAGAAGAACAAGTCAATGAACAATACATAGAACGGGACAATTTTACCGATAAATACCAAGCAATGTTAGCTAAAGCAAAGGTTATTTTAACACAACAATTCAAAAAGAAATCCTCTATGTTTACTACACAAATAAATAGTTCACCAATAGAGGATGGTCAAAGTAACAATTCTGAATCGTCAAGAAACAATGATTTGCATGCTGATAACAATGCAGCACAAAACTCAAATATGTCTGGGCAAGTTTTATTACAAAACATAAAGCTACCCACAATTAAGTTACCCATGTTCACCAGCAAATACAACAATTGGCTAGAATTCAAAGACACATTTGAATCACTAATTCATAATAACAACACTATAAACGATATACAGAAATATCATTATTTGAAAGCATCACTGGATGGAGATGCAAAAAGAGTAATACAATCTTTGGAATTTTCGACAAGCAATTACAGAAATGCCTGGGATTTATTAACAAACAGATACAACAATTCTAGACTCTTAGTGCATAATCACATTAAGGCCTTACACAATTTAGAACCATTGCTCAAAGAAACGGCTTATGGCCTCAGAAACCTAATAGACACAGTCTATACACATCTGAGATGCCTAGAAACATTAAAGCAGCCTGTCCATTCTTGGGATGTTTTAATAATATATATCATACTAATTAAACTCGACAAAGGCACTCTTCGGGAATGGGAAAAATATAAAACCAGTAATGATTTATCAAATCTAGTCGATTTTCAAAACTTCCTGAAAACGAGAGCTGATTGGTTGGAGACATTGGAAATGAATTCAAAACCTTCAGGACACAAGGAAGGCAGCGCAAAACTAACCACGTTAATATCATCATGTGTAAAATGCAACTTTTGTCAAAGAAACCATTTAATTTACCACTGTGAGGACTTCCTGAAGTTGGATGTACGGGAAAGAAAAATCAAGGTTGACGAGCTAAAATTGTGTAATAACTGCTTGCGAACTAATCATGTCACGAAGCAGTGCAAATTGGGACCATGTAGAAAATGTAAGGGGAAACACAATTCACTCTTACATTTTGATATTTCAAACCCAAATTCCAATGTTTCATTATGCAGCTTCAGTCAACAGAATTACGTAATGCTTTCTACAGCTACTGTGTTAGCTAGAGATGCAAGTGACAACTGGCAGCAAGGCAAGGTATTTTTTGATTCCGGATCTCAATCCAACTATGTTTCCAAAAGATTTTGTATGCAATTAGGGATCAAAACTCATCCCACAAACATTTCTATTATTGGCATCAATATGTCAGGAACAAAATTGAAGTCGAAATGTGATGTCAGACTTAATTCAGTGCATAACAATTTTGCTATTACAATTCCATTTTTAGTATATATATAATCTGTTACCCTTGTTACCCTAAGCTAAGGTGTAGGGTATTTGTAATTATTCATGTTAAACTTATGTGAACGAATTTCGTCCATTCCTTTTTGTTCTTCGCCATTCTTGTTGCTTCTGTCCAATTCTTATTTCGATTCTTTAAAATTAATGCCACTTCATCGTTCCATGTCTTCCTCGGTCTCCCCTTTCCTCGTTTATTTCCATCCCTTGCCTCCCATATCCGTTTCACTTGTCTTCCTTCCCCCATTCTGTTGAGGTGTCCGAACCATTTCAGTTGGTTTCTCTCGATCACACTATGTATCGACTCCACCTCCAGTTCTTCTCTGATCTGTTCGTTTCTTATCCTGTCTCTACGTGTGACACCCTTTACTGCTCTTAAGTATTTCATCTGCATCGCTTGTAATCTACTTCTCTGCGACTGATTTAGTACCCAACTCTCACTTCCATACACCAGGGTTGGTATGAATACTGTTTTGTAAATAGTCATTTTTGTTTTCCTGCTTATTTCTCTTTTTCTTATTATCGATCTATTCATACTGTGATACCATTTAGCTGCACTGCTTATTCTTTCTTTTATCTCGTTTTCTATGTTACCTTCTCTCTCTATCCAAATTCCCAGATATTTATATTCTTCCACCTGTTCTATTTTTTCCTGATTCAGTTCTATGTTGAGTTGCTTTTGATCTTTACCTATCATCATAACCTTTGTTTTATTCGTGTTAATCTTTAATTTCTTTTTCTTTAATTCTTCTTCCCATACCAATAGGTTTTCTTGTAGGGCTTTTTCCGTTGGTGCACAAATCAGCATGTCATCAGCAAAGGCACATTCTGACAGGTACACTGGCATTAACTTATTGAAACCTATATGTACCTTTCTAGTCTTGGTTTCTACAGCTTTAATGACGTCATCCATGGCTAATACGAATAGGAATAGGATTTTTAGTCATACCTAAAATTACAGAAAAGTTGCCTTCTTATGAATTGGACAAAGGTAACTGGGGTACACCAGATAATATTCAGCTAGCTGACAAAACTTTTAATGTACCCAGCGAAATAGACATGTTAATCGGAGCAGGCTATTTTTGGACTCTATTAAAGAACAAAAGTATTCAATTAGGTAAAAACCTCCCTACTCTTCACCAAACAGAATTTAGGTGGATAATCACAGGAGTAGTTTCACAAAAAATGAATACAACTTTATGCAATTTTGTAAAGTTGAACAATTTAGACGATTCCCTAAAACAATTTTGGGAATTGGAAGAGACTATGCCAGTTAACAATGTAGAAGATCAGTGTGAAAAACAATTTAGTGAAATTACAATTAGAGATAACACTGATTACATCGATTTCATGAAAGAATATGCTTCGTTACAACATATGACTTTAAAAACCCACTTATTTCAAACATTTGTTGCCAATAGAATCTAAGAAATTCAAACACCTACTAAGGATAATAATTGGATTTATATCAATACGAAGGAGAATCCTGGAAATATTGCTTCTCGGGAACTTTATCCAAAGGCACCTCTCCATGCACAATCATGGCGGGAAGGTCCTAGTTGGTTAACAAAACCTTCTTCTGAATGGCCCAATTCAGTTGAAGACGAATCTATTATAAACATACCTGAAATCAAAAAACAAAGTTCAACACTTAAATCTAGTTGTTTAGAATCATTCTCTAATTTGACAATGTTACAAAGAGTCACAGCTTTAGTTCTACGATTCATAAACAATTGTCGAAAGTCAAAGAAAGGTAAACAAACAGGTCCATTGATTGTTTTAGGGATAAATCAAAGTATGACACGTTTGATTAAGATAACACAAAAAAATGATTTCAAAGAAGAAATTAAACTTTTAAAAGCTAATTTTAATTTTAAAAATAAACTACAAAGACCATCTCCATTTATAGATAGTGAAGGTATAACATGGCGTTTAATTTCATCGTATTCACCTCACTTCGGAGGACAATTTACAAGTTTGGGATTTGGTAATAGTAAAGGCGGACAACTTATCTCCATGCAGCTGGCCACTGGGAAGAATCCAAGAACTTCATCCAGACCAGGAAGGTTTGTGCGCGTTGCAAAAGTGTATCCGTTACCAGTGCCTGAAAAGGAAACAACAATTTGTTAATTGTAGTTTAACTATTATTAGAGTTATTTTAAGTTCAAGTTTACTTACTTGCAATGTTTGTTTATTTCAATCTGCTTACCTTATACGATATTTACCTTTAACTTCTATTTGAATTTACTCATATTTTCATACTATGTATATTTGTGTTTCTTATCAATTTGAGTAGGTATAGGTACTATTGTGTTTAATTGAACATACCTTGCGTTTGTTCAATTGGGGGGAGTTATGGTAAGGAATATTTGTACATAGTGGTTAGGGGAATCAATTTGTCATGGTAACATATATAAAAATAATAACAAATATGTTTTTTGTATAACGTCAATAAAAAACAACTATTTTAGACCAGTAAAATGTTTAATACAGTCCACTATATCGAATTCAATTAACAATGCGAGTTTAAAACCTTTAATATTTTATAAGGCTAATTATACTGTCATTTGATAAATTTTATTTCCTGACAAAATTTAATACAGTTTTCAACTCAGCGTCTTGCCATTTACAAAATTTTAACGTTAAAAGCCTTAACGCTAGCACATAAAACCTTAGTTGAATATATGAAATAGTCAGCACTCTTTATGAACCTCATCAAAACATATACTAAAAACTTGTAAATAAATAGCGTCCCGAATTCGCTTTATAAAAAAGATACAAAGTTGATTAAATTTTGGCAAAGCTGCGAATTTTAGTTTTAAATAAGAATCTAAAACGATAATTTTCATGTTCAGAAGTTATTAAAACAAAACTTAAAAATTCGAGTGTTAGATTAAAACTTGATTTCTTATTTTTAGAGATATTGAAAATATAAAAACACTTTTTGAAGCACCTTTTAATAATACGCCGATACATTTTGAATCAGACGTTTCATTTAATTCAGGGTATTATCAACCTTGTTATTTCTTATGGGCGTCATACTTTGGATTAAATCGTAATTCTAAACATTCCACACAATGGTCTAACACAGCGGTTCCTAAACTTTTTGTTTCGCGAACTCTTTCAACATAATTATTTTATCGCGATTTCCACCGATAGTATAATAGTTATAAATTGGAATTATAAAATATTTTCAGTACTACCTGTGTATAAGCGATATTGCATAATAATATAAAATGTTTCATAAAGTATCTATTGGAAAAATGGTTTTTAAGAATTAAAAAAAGTGGTATGATAAAAAAATGTATTTATTATTTATTATAGGTACGTAAACTTACGCCATTACAGAATTTTTAATGCGATCATCTTGAAACACCTTCGCGAACCCCTGGGGCCGACAAACCACCGATTGGCAACCGCTGCTAACATACTATAGGTGCAGTTTGAAAAACAATTGCAAAAAATCCAAAAAGAAGATATTTTATGAAATCAACATAGACATGAAAACAAAAACTACTGAAATTGTAACAAAATTTTAAAATTACTACGAGGGTGGATTAAAAAATTTCCGTAATGACAATGAAAGCAAGAGAAGATTAATTTAAGTTATATTTTATTTTTTAACGTAATCGTCTTGAAGTTCAACACACTTGGTCCAACGTCTCTCCAGTTTCTCGATTTCCTCCCGTAAGTGACTTTCTTCGAGGTTCCCAAAATAGTCGTTAGCAGCCTCGATAACGTTTTCATTCGACCGAAATCTCGTCCAGCCAGAAATGTTTTGAGTTTCGGGAACACATGGAAATCTGAAGAAGCCAAATCAGGTGAATACAGTGGATGCGAAAGGATATTGAATCTCAATTCTGCCAATTTTTGCTTCACGATTGCGATCGAATGAATCTGGGTGAAAAAACACTTTTTATATTGACCATTATCGGAGGTTTTTCCTGAATTTCGGCTTTCAGCTTGTCCAATGGTTTTACCTGTTTAAGATAATCAATGAGTAAGATACCTTTGGAATACCAAAATATTGACGCCATCACCTTTCTGGCCAGTTAAATGGTCTTTGGCTATTTGGAACCAAATCATCATGTCCAATCCACTGTTTAGATTGTATTTTGGTTTCGGGTATGTAGGGGTGAATTTATGTCTCATTCGTAGTCACAAATCGCCTTTTAAAATACATTGTTCCTCTTGAAACACATCCAATCTATCGGCCGATGTCAATGCTCGAATGCGTTTTTGTTCTGGATTAAGCAAATGAAGTTTTTTTTAACCCAATTCATCATGTAAAATGTAAACTATTAGTTCATGAGAGATGCCCACGGTTTTCTTAATTTCACTCACTTTTATTCGGCGATCTGCTAAAACCATGTCATGCATTTTAATCACAGTTTTTGGTGTTGTGGCCGTTTTTAAACAGCCTAATCGTCCTGAACGTGGTTCGCCACTTGTGATTGTACGGCGACGCTTGAATTTCGAAACCCAAAAACTCACGGTGTAAAATGAAGGTGAAGAATCGCCAAGAAGAGCATCCAATCTGGATTTAATTTCCTTAGCGAATTTTCCGGACAAATATAAGAATTTGATAACCACTCGAATTTCAATCCACCCTCGTAAGTTTTACGGCTGTTACGAATATTTTTTAAGTAATTGTACTAATTAGCGCAAATTGTGTACATCAATAATTTAAAAATAGGTATAATCAAAAAACAAAGAAATGGATCAGTATTATTTCTAAATGTGTTTTATAAATACACAACCCTATGTTCACTTTTCTTGCGAAAGACAAAATGGTTAGCGTTATTGATAAAAATTTATAACTGAAATTCATTAATACGTTTGTTTTGTAATGGCTTAAAAGGTTTAAAAGCAGATTGGCACTTTATTATCTGAAAAAAAGTTATAGCTTTAATAAATTACAAAATTTTGAATCATTATCCTTTTTGGAGGGTACTAGGAGGGATAAAGCTAACGGGTTGCAGAAACAAACTTTTTGAAGAAAACACATCCCAGAGGGATTTAACGATAAGCTCACAATTAGCTTTACGTTAATTTGTCCCAGGCCAATCGATTCATTTTCTAGGCCAAAAGAGTTGCGTGGGACGTGCGAGAGAAACTGTGTTATCTTGTTTAATAATGGTTATAGTTGATGGAACAACTACCTCAACCAATTTCTGCATCTAATCCCAATAACAACACTTGTGAAAACCGCCAAATTTGTAGTTCAAAATTATTAAAGGCTCGATTAATTTTGGTAATATATCATTTTAGGCAATTGATCACGGCACTTTAAAATATACACAAAAGCGTATTATTGTAGGTACTCTTTAATTAGTTGTTTTTGTAGCAAGGATGTGAATAAACAAACAACAAAATTATCTATTTCAGGTAGAAACTGTTTTCACTAATTTTTCAATTAAGGTTGGTACATACAAAGAAACTGGAAAGATCTAACTAATTTAACTTCTTTTTCTCCTATCTTTAGCGGTGTAGAAATTCCTATGAGTCAATACACTTTGTATGTATAGGATGTCACAAATCATTTTGTTAAAAAACCAAGTAGATCAAATTAAAACAAAATTCTGTGTTTAAGTTTAAACATCACTGTTAAGTTGTGCAACAATAAATTATTTCCTAAATAACACGGCAAATTTTTGAAGCAAAGTGTTTTAATAATCAACTTTATTATTGTTAAAATCACACTTGTAGTATTTTTTAAATTTCGTATTCAGCTAACGTAAAATGATATATGTACGTACGTTGATATTCCAGAGTTCTTGAGCTGTTGGCAGCTAAGGTAAATTTGTGCGATTTTTTTCACTGTAAAATAACGATGCAGTCATTTACACGTAAATGCGTTGGTTGAAACAACTATTGTAAACGAATTTTGACAGCTTGTGAAAAACGCTTCAAAACTTTTAAGTACTGTAGGTACTAAATTTCTTTTTAGCATTAACTTTCACCATGTTTATTTTTCTAAGTATGCGTTTCAAATAATTTGATGGTATGCTGTTACTACTAATTTAAAAATGAGATTCTAGGCAGCAAATTTTATAACTGCCATAACTCAGTTGTGTTTGATAAAAAATAATCTCTAGACTTGTGCTTCCAGTTAACAAGCAACAAAATTGAATGGATGTTAATTAAAAATTTATAACGCTTTTAAAGCAAGTCATTTATAGAAGCAGGTGCTAGAGGTGTGTTAATATTCAGTTACCTAGTATTTATACACGATTTAAATGCAATATATTGTTCTCGCTAAGATAAACAGAGCTATATGAACATGATAGTGAGTATGTCTAGCATATTTCAATGAAATAATTCCATACAAGTTCCAAGACAATAAAAGGTGTTTGCATAAAAAAGCGTTTGAGCTCGTATGAAAATTACAATATTTTGTGAAAAAAATTATTTATTTAATAGTTAATGTTATTTTCCTATCCCTCTCTATGCGCTCAAGTGCTTGTCATTAGTTACTAAAATTTGTGTCATAATATATCTGTATGTTCTTACTAATTTTAAGTGGTTTTAATTACGACATTATCTGTATGTCGACGTGTTTCTGTTTAAAACTAATGTTATAGTAAGTTATTTGTCGCAAATTTCTCTCCCATTCTGTGATTCGCGCTTATTAAATTAAGATCATGTTAATTATGACAACTTTTATAAGTATGATTAAATTGCAAAGAACGTATAAAAAACTTTTTTTAATATAAGAGATCGCACTAAGAATTGATTTGTATTTGTTTGTTATTAAATCCGAAGTCGCAAAGATTTATTTTGTTCACTTTTAGAAAGTCATGTTAGCCAAATAACGTAAATAAAACATCATCCAGAAGTAAAAAGCGTATAATCACGTCACACGGGGCGTCACGATTGTCTATTGTTTTTCTGTCGTTTAGGGGACCTATAACCCCAATATTTTTTAATACGTTTTTGACCTTTTCGACAAATATCCCGTTGTGTTGTTCAAGTAATCTTACGGTTAACACCAGTCAGTCCATGTACGATGGAATTTTCGGGTAATATATTAGAAGATAATCAACATTTTAACGATGAAATATGTATAGATTAAGGTATCTGTCAAGAAACTGTGAACTAATTCATAATTTAAACAGATAAACGGAAGTAATGCAATAAATAAATCGATAATAAAAGTTGACTCAATTAAACAATTATGGTTTTTCCTTTAACCTATATTTACATTTAATAGTATAACAACAAAAATCATATAAAAAGTGTTGTGTGGGTGTTTCATTTCCATTATCATATTTATTTTGACGTGTACAAGTGATTCAACGATAATAGCGTATTTGAATGGATGTAGCATGTAATCGATAATTTCCTTTCTTGTTACAACTTAAACCAATATACTTGGTTTCGTATAGTGTAAAGATATCAAACAATGATGTAAAGAACGGACTAATATATGTTGTTTATTTCGAATTAATTGATAAAAGTTTGTTTTTTGAATGAGCGTGTTAAATTAGGTTATCTCTTGAAGTGTTTATCATTAACGTTCTTTTTTATATTTCAGGAAGCCGGACATCTTTCTGTCATTTATAAGATGCGTTTCAAATAATCACCGCCGAAATGAGTCCCCCAAAAATTGAGAGACGAGCTTGTGTACGCCCTCCACATTTTGATATACTGTAAGTATACTTTGCGATTTTTTTTGTGAAAATAATTGACTAGATTTGCGTTTTTAAGCCGAAATGAATGATTCGATGGCTGTGTTATCACGTGAAACTGGTTAGAAAATTTGATAGACAGTGTATCTCAGCCAAGAATAATAATTATATTCAATAGCTCTGTAATTAGAAACGTTAAAAAAAAGTTTATTACAAAAGTTTTTTGTGGTCATTAGCTACAAAACTTGAAATACATGTTAATTATAAGGACTGTTTTGTTTTTTATACATAAAATCAACTGTTGGGTTATTTACGATTTTTTTTTGTAAATATTGGCAGATGTAGAACGTCTCTTACAACTTTTCAATGCTATAGCAAATCCCTTTAATAGTTTCATTAAAATTAGCCAATAGTTGTTGCACAGGTTGTTTCTTAATCGCTTCATTTTATTAAACGTTAAATGCCAATATTTGTTGAAGTAAAAAAGCCAACTCTTCTTTTTTTCCTGTATAAAAATTTAACTTTGCTATTCACTTCAGAATCTGACCTGTGTTTAAATCAGGAATGAAACAACGTTTTAAATCGTTACGTTATTTATTATGTATTTGTTTTCGTTACATAATGTTATAATTAACATAAAAAAAATGAATCGTTATGTTTTATAACGTTATATCACGTTTTAAACAAACTATAATTTGTAACTTTGAAATTATATTTAGGACCTTTAAAACGTAAATTTTAATAAATAGAAAAAAAAATACCTTTAGATATTTTATTTTAACTTTCATATTTGAAATACAAACAAAGTATACCTTTAGCTTAAGAGAAATTTAAATTTAATTAATAAAGAATATGAAAGGTTATTGGTTAGTATAAACGTTATTAAAATATCGTTGCGTTATTGTATTAGAAATTATATTTGAATCGTTATTATAACGTTATCGGGTATCGTTACATTTTTCATCCCCGCTTCAAATAAAAATGAATGTCGCTATTAATAGTCTGTTAAAGTGTCTACAACTTTTTTCCAAGTAACTTTTTTCTATGAACCACTGCAAAGTAGATATGTAAGGTTTAAAAAATGTTCGTTTCATTTTTTTGTCTGTTTTAAAATAACATATCTGTGTTGAATTCTAGAAGTAATAAGGATACATTGTGGTGCGCGGAATAAAAACACTCGGTATAGTTAAAAACAAATTTAGTTTGTATAATTAATGATCACGAGTAAATTTTATAGCAACCTATTTGTTTATTTTTGTTGCTAATAACATGACTGTGGAATAATTCGTCTTGGCTGAAACAACTTAATTCGAATATCTTGAGATGGTTTTTTTGACAAATTTTATACTTTTATTATTATAGCTTAAATGTGTTAATTTAAGGCTATTGTTAAACTCGTTAAAATATGTTCAATTTGGTTAAAACCACGTATTGTTAAAAATCTTAAAATAAACCAATTTTGCATTTTTTAAACGTCAGTTCAATACCTAAGTGTTAAAAAAATATTTTTCCCCAATATGTTGTGATAATAAAATTTAGTTTATTTGCTTCATAGACGCCAAATCTTTATTCGGTTTTAGTTTACATTGTTTGTAGCAATAATAAATAAGTTATACATTACTATACATACTTCCCCTGATTATTCCTTGCATTGTAAATGTAACGTACATTCGATAATTTTAAGCATAATATAAATTCAATAATTAATGTTGCTTATCAAATAAATACACTTCCCGCAAACTAGAACTTTGTGAAAATAACTGAATTTGTAATGTGTATTTAGCAATATACATTGCGGCTATTTTAATTGTATAATGTTGTTCAGTTAATTAACAATTAAATAGTTATTCGGTTTAGAATTCTGTTTCGTTTCCTCAAATTGAAAGCACCCACATTCGTTTCAATTTTAACAAAACAACTATACTTGGGTTGACGTTTAAATTGTTCGTATAAAATATACTACTGCAATGCGATGTGCCTTTTAAATTAGCCATTTGATTGTATATCAATTTACCTTGTTTTAAGGCTTAAACATACAGCGTGTTTTAAATATCGTTACCACCTCAATTATCTCGTCCGTTTAAAAAAATGCGTTGAAATGTTTATTTGACCTAAAATATAACATTTACTGTTTGATTTTCACTACATACTAGTTTTTACTATTTGAAAAAGCAAATAGTGTATTTTTGAATTAGCAGTTTTTTCGTATTTATAATATGCAAGGTATTTATAACCCCTTAGTCCTGTAACATCTTTATTTTAAGAGATAGAGTTTTGCTGTTCATTACAAAACATTTTTAGAGAATCACAGCCTTTTTGAATGTGTTGTTAGACTTTTTTTTACATGTATTTAGTTGTTTTTGAAATATACTATCTGCATTTTTTCCACTTTAATTTTTTTTACCAATGGCATCCTTTATTTTCAAGTACATCATATAAAAATAAGCAAAATTTTGTCCTGTTCTACCATTACGGTGTATAATTTTTATATTTTTTTTGCATTTTTAAAGCAAACTTAGATTAATCAAAGTTGGCTGTGAAAAATTTATGAAATGACGAAAAGTGATAAAAATTCTTCATTTCAGTGTTCTAATATCCACATGATACATGATCAACATAAGCGTAAATGAAATAAATATAATTTAATTTTAAAATGTCATTTAAAATTTTTTAAATTTCTATAAATGCACGTCATATGTTTAAACGTATTCATATAAATATTTTGAAATTTTCTGTCACTTGATACATAAATTAACATTCTGTAGCAGTAAACTTTTTTATAAAACTGCACAAATAAATTCAAAGCAACTGTGAAAAATTATTTACAACAAAAAGTAGTAAAATGCAAGTTTAACTCTTTGAGAAACTGTTAATAATGACAATAGTGTACAGCTAATACACATAGATACAAAAAAATAATTAAGTCACTTGTGGTTTCTATTGTTGACTTAGTTATATTGATTTTTTAAATTTTATATTTACTGTCTGTACTGTACAGGGTGGTCCAAATTCGATGGGATTTCATGGGTATCTCGCATAACATTCAAGATAGAGAAACGGTTAAGTTACCAAAAAGGTGCAGTTTTCAAAAGTATTATTATATTTCCGGTTTTTGAGTTATTGGGAAAATTTTTTTTTGGTAATATTTATAATGTATCATATCTCCGTTATTGTTGTACATATAGGAAAACTGTATCAAGATTATTTTTAGATAATTTTATCCGAAATTAGACTGTACATAGGTACTAAAAAAACATTTTTTACGCTCGCCGTTAAGAAGTGATGACTAACTAATAAAACCGAAAATAATAGAATATGTTTGAGAACGATTCTGAGTTTGTCTCAAATAACTGTAGATTTTTGGTAGTTTAACCGTTTTTTTAAATCTTGAATATTAAGCGAGATACCCATGTAATTCTATCGAATTTGGACCACCCTGTATTTTTATTTCTAACAGTTTATAGAAGACATAATTACTTTAAACTATTTTCTTTTGTTGCATAATTTTGATGTATTTCTGTTTTCTAATAACAAAAATTTTGCAAAGGATGGTCAAACTATTACTAGTGCGAAAGAAAATATCAAGAGCTTTTTAATAATGGATATAAAAATTAAGGTGCTATTTGAAAGAAAAACCTAGAATGAAAAATAAAATTTCAAAATCGAATACCTCAAAAACAATTGAACATACGCAAACTATTTTAACATATTTAAAAAGGATTATAGTTCTTTGATATATTTTGTTACAAATACCAATGCTCTGTAAACTAAAATATTTAAGTTATAAAGATGCAGAGTTCTTACATTTAAATATGAGACAACGTTTTTTATACAATGGCATACAAATATGTTCAAAACCTACTTGATATTTCATTTTATTTTTAAATAAATGCTTTAATCAAGTTGGCAACAATCTTTGAGGCACAAAGCAGCGAAATAAAATAATTTACCTAAAAGTATGTTTAGAAGTTTGGCATTCATTATGTTTTAAGAATTTTTATTATTGAGTAGCAATATTTTCACGGATTCAGTTACGAATCAGTATTCTGTGTGTTATGTTGTTGGGCAAATGAGGGAAATAAAAATTGCAATGTATATGCGGCCTTAGAGAATACCGTTCGTAAATGATGTCGAACATCAATATTTCGTATGAATTACTAATTTGTTATTCAATTACCTCGAGCGTATTCCATTGGCAGTGAAACAAAACATCACAACACAAACAAAACATGCTCGTGTCATTGTCTTTGTCTACCAGTGAAAAAAGTATGTTGTGGGCGTTTGTAAATAGTAGTTGCTACTGATTTGTACCGTTCTAGAATTATTAATTGCGCTTAATTTGTCCATTCATTTACAGAATGATAACTTTTAGTTTAAAAATTCATTAAGAAATTATTTTATTATTCGTAAGAAAAAATAGATTGCAAATTAATTTTTGTATGCGGAATATAACACTTTTTAATTTTTTGTTTTGTTTTGGATAATTTTTGTTTTTATTGAAGAATGTTTTTTGCGACAACAGGTGTTTAAAATTTTGCCTAGGATGTTTTGTACTAATATATACAGGTATATATGAATATTTTTAGAATTATCTTCTGAAAAATAATCTTTATGTAACGCCTGTAACAAATAGCATTTATGATGATTGTATGTAGACGAAATATGTGATAATGGGCTAAATCAGTTATTTATGTAAATATAAAAAATTGCTGTTATCAAGTATTAAAGCTTTTCATTATTTTTAAAAGCAAAGATGAAATTATAAAAAAATAAATAAATGTTACTTTGACATAGTAACAAGGAGTATTTAGTTTTTAATTCGGTTTAATTGCATATAACAAACAATCTTGCTAAGTTTAACCACGTTCCATGTTAACTCCCAAATATTTTGTATTGAGATTTTATCCATTAGACCAATAGAGGCTATAATATCCACAATATATCCTTAAAAAGATAATATTTTACACATGAAAAATATTGTGCGTGTTTTTACTTACTAATTTTTGCTATATAAATATAACACATTGTTAAAAAATTACTACTACTACTTATAAATTATATAATACACTAAGTTGAAGCACCAAACTTAAAAAAAAAAACTAGAATTCGAAGTGTTTCAAAGTAATTTATTTACTCGTCTTAATATTCAACCGAATTTTAAGAGATAGAAAATGTTTTTACGATGAGGTTATTATAATACAGCAGAATGAGAATATTGCCACAGTCAAGCTATACTTTTAATACCCTCCATCGTCTCCAGATTCCACTACCTCAGATTTTTTACACTAGAGTATTTGAAAAATTAGTTTTGCATTCAAAAATCGCAAAAATGGAAGATGTTAGATGTGAATAATAATATAACAGGAAGCAATTATATTTCGCTTGCCTTATGTCTTTCAGTTAGCGATAGTCGTAGCTTATGCATTCTTGCTGATGGTGGATAAAGCAAAATTAAGTTATACTGAAAACGTATCCAAACATCACAAAAAAAGAATAATGCTAATTATTTTGGTAAGAAGATATAAAATGAAATCAGTTATGTTATTTCTGAAGCCATACAGCAAAATATTTTAGAAATAGTCGGAATATTGTTCTTTAATTTTTGATACCACCCTGGACTTGAGCCACACAGAACAATTTATTATTGTTATTAGATTTGTTAATCGCTATAAAGATGCAAATATCGCGAAAATTATAGAACCTTTTTTTGTGTTTTCGGTCTTGAGACTATATTACCGGCCAGGGATTATTCGAATTTATAATAAATCTTTTAAAATTACTGAATATCTATATTTGGGCTTAAGATACATTTCAGAGCTCTTTTCATTTCTTGTGTTGCTTTTCTTTAAATTTGATTATCAACGATGCAACGCCGATCTTTTTTTTCCAGGAATTCCTAAAAGAACAAACTAGACAATTTTTGAAAACGAAACATCAGAGACAATAATAATGCAACAAAAAATTATTTCGCGATTTTATACACCACAATATTACAAAAGATTTGTATAGTCAACATAGCACAATGAACTTATCCACGACATAAGTAAATTAAAAGAATGGAGTGAACAAGATATATTAAAACACTGCAAAGATACGAGTATAAAACTATATAATTTTAACTAAACAATTTCTTTAGCATAAAAAAATTAAGTTTATTTCTTTTCAACATATTTGTGTAAAATTATGTTTTCAGCTATGAGTAACTTAATTTCTAAAAGATAAAGATTAATAATTGAAAAATCTACGTTGCTTTAAAAATCGTAAAATATCAAACCAAATATTATCCAATGAACTTAAGAAATGAATCAGCAAAGTTATTTTAAGATATTTACATTTTTACAAAATGCGTACATTATCAATGTGAAATATAGTTCTCGATATCAGTCGACAACTCACTTAAATTGATAGTATATACTCTAAATTTAGTAACAGATTTATCATATTATTAACAATACAATTTATTGTAGATGGCTACCCCGGGCAGCAATACGATCCGTGGAGGGCGATCCATCAGACTGTGTTCTTGTGGTCGGCGTGTCCAGGCCGAAAATGGCAGTTGCAGTTCTTGCAGTCATGCTTCTATCTCTCTTTCTTACTTTCCACATGTTGTATGATAGTGCTATCAACAGTTTCCAAGCAGCAAGTATAGAACACCCACGTCCTCCACTTCTATTGCTTTCGCGAAGATTGTATCCAGCAGCAGCAAGACGGTTACCACAGGCTATTATCATTGGAGTAAGAAAATGTGGTACGAGAGCTCTTCTGGAAATGCTATATCTACATCCGATGGTGCAGAAAGCCGCTGGCGAAGTTCATTTTTTCGATAGGGATGAAAATTACAACAGGGGTCTTGAATGGTACCGAATGAAAATGCCACATTCATATCACGGTCAGATTACGATTGAAAAGAGTCCGAGCTATTTTGTAACACCTGAGGTAAGAAAATTGCACTTTAAACAATGTCGATAGGTTAACAGGTTCTAATAAATTATATTTAAAATGATAATAAACGTGTGTGATATTAGCATATCGATGAATGTATGCACAAGTCAGGGGGCTAGGATATCCGAATATTACTGGCCTGTAGCATGGGCGCTCGCAATTCTGATTTTATGTTTAGAGCCTTAATTTTTGTAAAATAATTCCAATAAAATAAGTTTATTTGGAGTTTTCCTACGTCACTACAATTATTTATTAATTTGAAGGTTAAGTAATTTTAAACTTTTAGTTTGATTTCTAATAAACGATTTTGATGTCATTTCAAATTGCTTTATTCTAATTAGGAATGTACCTTTTAGTCGTTAATCGGTCTTCTGGCCAATTAATTCTCGTTGAATTAACGCCAATAAATTGGATTATAGAAAGTTTTATTTTTCATGTTATTATATTTTTTTGCTCTTAAATTATAACGTGCGAACATACGAATTTCTCAATTTTTAAAGGAAAACATAATTTTTGCATTTCAGGATTATAGTATTTTGTTTAATGTCTTTATAAATTTGACGAGGTGTATCAAGAAACTAAATAAAATCAAAATCGAGTCACAAAAGCGGCACAGGGCACAATATGAGTGCATTGATCAAATAATCCAAAGTAATAAATCAAATGTGAAACTCAATAATCGGCCGATTAATTGATCATTGGTCGAAAAGGTTGGGTCAAATAATCGGCAATCGGTCAATTTGCTCATGCTAATCGTGACAAAAATGAATTTACTTCCAAACATATTATGTCAAAATGGACGTCATTAGATTTTTCTAAGAGATCGGTTTTAACATTTGCAATTATTAATGATGTTACTTTCCGATATCTTAACAATACGTTAGGTTAGTGGAAATGGACCATCCTGTTCAGTTTATCATCCTTCGTGTGCAACTATGAGCTTGTACTATTAAATAAAGGTACACGATTTAGTTAAATAATTGTCAATGAAAATTTATATATTTAATGCTCATTATTACTCTTATTTCAAGATCAAATTTCAATATACTTCTACTTTACTGGATATCGTGAAAGCATTAACGAACGAAAATTCATAATTAAAACATTTTTGACTATTAAATCGAAACTGTCGTTGTCGAAGTGACTTTTACTTTAAAGTTATTATGTAAATGATCATAAAATAATTAAAAATAAGCACTCGTTAAAAAGAAAAATTTATTTTGAACATTTACATATAAAATTCAATAAAAATCAGAAACAATAATTGATTTGCCATTCCTACAAAATAAAATGTATAAATAAAACTGAAGTGAGAACGAAGCGGCTTTACATTAAGAATGACCTCCAACGAATTCGACATATTCCCTTGCCTCTTTCACTTTTTTGATGCCTCTTCCTCCCTCTTCGTCTTGTGCCCCTCCAAACCACCTCTACCAGATCAGTGCGACAACCATCTCTTCCGTCACCACTATTTCTTCCTTCTCAACTACCACTTCTTCTACCTCAAGCATCTTGGCCGCCTCTATGGAAGGGGCTGATGTCTATAAAACCTACATCTTGGGTAAGCCAGGTTACCGCAGTTTTTTTGTACGGGTGTAGGTGATGACTGGAAAATATTTAGGAGTCGGGCAGCTCCTGGGTCTTTCTGACACTTCCATCATTATCCTGCTTGACGGCGAACAACTTGGTGAAGGAAACGTCGATTTATCATTGTTACCATTAAAAGCCGGCTCAACAGCAAGGTGTACGCCCGGCTGTTCTACAATTTCTTCGTTAACCTGTTAAAAAATAAAAACTTTTAAAAACATTAACGGTATCAGCATTTAGAAAGTCAATGTGAAAATGACACTCAAAATTATTAACAATGTTTAAGATGTTATTTTGTGTAGGTAATTTGGGTAACTTACTGTATCAACTGTATTATTTATTAAATTAAGGTGTTTAATTTTCTCTGCATTTTACGTACTACGTTTCGAGTTGTTTAAAAACCATGAAACATGTTTATAAAGCATGACAACCACATTAGATGACAATTGTATAAACAGTGCTCGCAAAAGTATGCAAACAGGCAAATATCTAAAATACTACTCTATTAAATAGTACTCCATTACAATAAAATTTAGAATTTCACCATTATCGTATATTTTGGATTAGATGGGAGCATTAACGTTACAACACGAATTCCGTTTCAACAGAAAACGAACCCAAACTTTGAAATTTTAAATAGAACGCCCGTATATTTTTTATTTTTTAATATTCCTCTTCAAATTAACTTAAAAAATGTGCGGGTTCACTGTTCGCACCGTTCTTGGGCCGGCCCTGACTAAAGGGGCCCAAACGCTAAGTTTTATCTACGGTGCGCTAAAGGCTTAATCCGGCACTGCCTAATGTTCATATCGAGGAAAGAGAGATTTCAATTTTTCGCCAAGGCTTACATCCCTGGACGAGTATATTAGGTATGAAATCGTGTAAAAAGTCATCGTCATAAAGTAAATGATATTTTAATATTGAGTTGGGTTTAAAATAACTAAACTTTTACGTTAAATATTAAAAATATTATTAGCTGTATGATATTAGGTTTATATTGTTGTTCATGACTGATCTAGTTAGGTTTGTGAAAAGTGCAGTATAACGAAATATTAAAGTGATTTTTTTGCAAACAGGTACCTGAAAGAATTCATGCGATGAATTCAAGTGTCAAGCTTCTTCTCATTGTACGCGAACCTGTAACAAGAGCTATCTCCGACTATACCCAGTTGCGAAGTCATGCCTCTACCGGATCTCCTGTAGGTCCCAGTCCCACTCCAGCACAGCGCTCTTTCGAACAATTAGCTTTGCTCCCAAACGGCACCATCAACGAGGCGTATCGACCTCTAGCGATTTCAGTATATCACAACTACGTTCACAGATGGTTGGAAGTTTTCCCCAAGGAGCAAGTTCTAGTGGTCAACGGCGATTTACTGATAGAAGATCCCGTACCGCAGATTCAGAAGATTGAAAAATTTTTGGGAATAGAACCAAGAATTGGAACGCACAATTTTTACTTCAACGAAACGAAAGGTTTTTATTGTTTAAGAAACGAAACATCGGACAGATGCTTAAGGGAAACTAAAGGTAGGAGACATCCTAGAGTTGATCCTTACGTCGTAACTAAACTTAGGAAATATTTTGGGGAACACAATCAAAAGTTTTATGAATTAATTGGGGAAGATTTGGGTTGGCCGGAAGAGTGATGCTAGTCATAATTATATTAAAATTAATTACTTAAGTTTAAAACAGTGTTGCTGACGCCGAGTCGGAAGTATTACGGGTATGAAAAACATAAAAATCAAATAATTAAAAAATACAACAAAATACAAATACTTTCAGTAATAACAAACTTTGAACTTACCAGACCTTCTTTATCAAATTAAACTTTTATTGGTGTATTTAAAAAAAAAACTAATGAGAAACTAAACAGCGTTAAACGTGTTATCAGAATTTCATATATCAAGCCTTTTTAAACCTTATTTTGTCTACCTAGTTTTATCAGATAACATAAATTCCTTCGTTTTATGTTGTGACCTCTCTTATATCTGTAATAAAATTTTCGTTTTTTATTACAGTCACAATTTTTTTACTGCCAAGAATTCAAGTACTGTAAGAAGTTTATTTTTCTCTGAGGTAATGACAGCTACAGCTTAAATAAAATAATTTCGTGGCCAAAGCTGTAGCACCTTACCACCACGGAATAAAACATAAATATTACGTTAAGCGAAAATGTTTTCTCGCCTAAAGGAACTCTTATTAAGTAAATTATCGGTTTTAGTATAAATAAAGTTGGTGTAAATATAATACACATCTATATTGCAAAAATAAAATTTCGTAATTGCTTACGGTAAAAGTTTGAATAATTTCTGAACTTGCCGTTGTATGTCAAATTTTAATGTATAATTTAAACTTTTTAAATAGCCACGGAGACTTAAATCTTTGTATCCTGGTTTAGCAATAAACGAGCATATTTGCTTGCTAAATAAATGTAAAACTGCTGTTTTAATTTTTGAAATAAATACGAAATACGAGGGATATTCGGATAGCAAGAGTCGATTTAGTATAAAGAAAAAAGTTTTCAAATTTGCATTACTGTAAAATTCACGTAGGCTATAATACCCCAAATTTATACTCATGTTTGTCTTAAAACTCGGTAGCGTTTTATACGCCAGTTACTGCGTCGTTTTCGATATCGAACATAGCCTACATTGGGCCATCAACCATACGCATGATACACCGACACCGACACGATTAAAACATCGGTTATCGGTTATAACGTAGCTCTAACTTCTGTATATCATCATTAAAACTTGCCGTCTGTGAGATCAGCCGGTACCACATTGTCTTTTTGAGCTCGACGTCACGTCGTCCCAAAAGCGTTGTGGACTTTTTGGATCAATGGATTTCTTCATCTGCAAAGTTCGCGCTATAAGGCACAAGGTTTAAGCTGTAGGATCACTTATCAACCAAACTCCTCAAGGTGTCTAACGAGTGCTGATGCGAGTTGCGGAATCCACACTCGGCGGTTATTATTGGATTGTCTATTTTAAAGCACACGCACACAATCGTAAACAATCAAAGTACTAACAATTAGGTTAGGTTGTCGCTTCGTAGTCAATCACTATATTACTCTGCGCATGCGTCAATATGGCCGCACTGTTAACATAGTTGCTATGAGTCGGCCTTTATTTTGTAAACACCCCTCGTATTAGCGTTTAGACCTGCACAGTAGTGATTGCAATACCGGACCAAAATTCAATACCGGTATTCGGTATTTATTCGCAAGTAATACCGGTATACCGGTATTAATACCGGTATTGCTTTTTTAAAAAAAGTATTAATTTTGAAAATACAATATATGCATTTTACACATATGTACATATATAGCAAGTATAATGTCAAAACACAAATTTACATAAAATAAAAAAACTTAAAAAATTACATAATCTGTAAAAAATATGGACACAAAAAACTGAAGATATACAGGGTACCTAATTGATTGGGACCGGGCATTAAAAATATATGAAGAATGAAAAAGGGTATTGCTCTGAAATTTTGGTTATGACCATAATGGCATCTGAGCTGTTTAATGAAAATATTTTCAAGATGGCGACCCTTCCGGAAATACCGGAACTTGACGTCTACTTTCTTATTTCAAATGCAATGGTCTATTTTTTATTGCATTTTTGGATTTAACACGTTATTTTAGAGGGACTATTAATAGCATACCCTATACCTAAGTGCAGTAGTTTTTAGATTTTTGGACTTTTTTGAAATTTTTTGATTTTCATCGTAATGCTTAATATTATCTATCGCCGCCATTTTTAAAGAAAAAAACGCTTAAATTTAGACTATGCATAGAAGAATTTTTGCAATCGATGCATTACTTACAGGGTGTACAAAATTTAATTTTCTTTTAATACAATTTCAGACCCATAAAACTCGTTTTTTTTTCAAATACAATGCCAAATTTTTTTTCGTTTTCTAATTCAAAAGTAAATTCTACATCAATCTATATTAGCGTTTCCTATACCTATCTGCAATAATTTTCGAGTTATTAAGAATTTTTGATAAAGTTAAGAGAAATTGCAACATTTTTTAATAGTAAGCCTTTGAAATAACAACAAATATTCCAATGTTGCAATATTCTTTCGTCTTCTAATAATATCATCTCTCTTTTAATTAACTTAAATACATCATTTTGTAGCTCAATTTTGTGTTTTGCATTTATTGCTATTTTTTTATTTATGGCAGACTGCAATTATAAAATAATAAAAATCGAATTTAAAAAATATAATATTAATACCGAATACCGGTATTAGACCATCAAATGAGACGGTATTTCGGTATTGTAAAATGGCACGGTATACCGGTATTCGGTATACCGGTATACCGGTATTGCAATCACTACTGCACAGTTAGCCTGACTTCTGAATCTGATTCACACCGAAAAACAATTTATTAAGAAGTGAATGCATGTGTAATAGTAGCAACAAATAAGATTTGAATGATAGTTTTTACTTTTAGCACTCGGTACCGTTAAACATTTTGAGCGAAATTAAACCTTGAAAGGTTTAGTTTTTGACTGCGTAGCTAATTAAACAAAACTGCGTAATACTTTTTAATCTTTATCTTTTATAATCTCTAGCCACTTTAACAAATGTCTCAGAATTTTGCTAGTGAAATTGGCTCAAAAATATATAAAAGTCAGTCGAATAAATTATGCGAATCCGAGAAATAAGCTATTTTAATCTAAAAGTTATCAACATGGATTAATCAAATCGATCAAACATTTACCAACAGTGTAATCGTAATTTTTCAGATGTGGTAGTTAGTCTCTTCGGATTGATCATTAGCTCTGTACCTGTAGTAAATAATTAATTGATTTTCAGTTTTCACATTTCGTATGGCATTAAAGATACTTCGAACATTTTGTTGCTCACCAAGCGAATTTCAAAATTATGCGAAACCGGAAACTAATTACTGAAAGCTAATTTTTGGCTTATCAGCTAGACCCCTCTGAGATATGCTTCTTTCGACGGGTTAACTCCTCCACAATTAGGTTTATCCCAGCCTTCTTCAAAGTGTGCAATTTTCCGCAACCGTTTCAAGCTAACATAATTGACAGTTCGAATAATGTGTTTAAGTACCAAATAACAGAAAGAAAATTTAATGAGATTTTGCATAGTCCAAAGTCTGACGTGTTTTATTCAATCAAAGGTCAGAAAATCTCTAAAGAGCAGAAAAGATTGACATTTGATAGAAGTTAATAAATAAGTTTCAAATAGATATAAATAGTAAAACCAGTGAGAAAACATTTATGATCGACGTAATCCCTAATCCCTACCAATATAAATATACTTGTCTCATCGCTTTTAACAGTCCCTCGAAATAGTCAATTTCGCACTTCATTTTCAATGTCTTTGTCGTTAAAACACCTAGATAATAATAATTAAAACCTCAAGTAAAAAGTTTTGAAACTTCATACCTACAGCTCCCATCTAGCCCTAAGCGACGTTCGCCTATTTGTTTTTTAAAACAACTACTTGTAAGCACATGATTTAATCATGAGAAGCGTCAACATAGTGTATAGAGTTGAATGTAACAATAAACAATATTATGCTGCGGGTATAAAGGAACCGTAAAAGACATTAGACCGTATTTTACTTAAGAAGGGTTTATGTCGAGTAAAAATGCTTTTTTGCGTTCATCTCACTTGTTGCACTTTTTATAGCCATTTATATTTTACTTACTGACTTTCCCTCGTACAAGCTTTGTTGTGGCAGATTTGACTGTTATAAAGGGATAATATGATCATTTTTTTGAGCAACATTCTACATTGAGATAATTACCGGTTAAATTATTAATGATGAAATAACAGGATGTACGTACCTATATAGGCAGGCATTTTGTTGTTGTCGTGAGGAATCGCTTTTTACGAATAAAAGCTTAAATAGTTGTTAGGTTTTATGTGTTTGGGGTTCGTTCCATAAATTGCTTCGGCGTTTTCGATCATGTTGTAACTAGAGTTTTTATGCGTTTTTTACTGCGCGCCGTTTTCCTGTAAGTAATTCAATTTTGCACTTAACACATTTCAAAACTTTTAAATGAGTGATCAAATTTCTAAACTGATAATCGGAATAACTATTAAGATACAAAGATAGATTAAAAGAATCAAAACAGTTACGGTGAAATGCTGAATTTGAAAAATTGCTTACTGATACATAGTCATACAACTATTTTAAATTGTTTGACAAAAGTAAACAAAAATGCATATTATTAGTAAAAAAAAGGTTAAACTTGCAACTTTTCCTTTACTTATAGAAATATCAACATGTCCCTTCTAAGTTAGTGACATATAAGCTCATAGCGACATTAAGATATCATGTATAAATGAAAATTTTACAAAATTTTGGATGTTATTTACGGCCAATAATTGTATTTAAAAATTTATACTATAAATTCGCTAAACGTGTTTATGATGTCGTTTTACTACAGCATTTCTGAAATTAGTGTAAGAAGTTCCTAAGTGTTTCGTATTATTTACGTTACTTTGAAGAAAATTTTCATGTTAATTTAAGTGTTATTTCTCGACACGAGCGAAATTTTAAGAGCATTGCCCGTTATTTAAGTACAGCACACGAGAAAAATAAAAGTATGTCGCCGTTAAAACTTGAGAATTTAAAGAAAAAGATCAGCGCAAAAAAATTAATCTGTATGCGGATCGTTTTTGTGTAGATTTTAATTTTTGAAAGCTTTTTTGTACATTTTTTTTTTTGGAAAATAAATATAAAGTAGAGTAAAATTCATTGTGTACATCCCAAAAACTATGAGATCAAAGATAATCTATTGAGGTTTTTATTAAACAAAAAATATGAGAACATTGAAAAATTCAACGTAATTAAAGTTTTTACTAAAAATGTTATGGACGGACCTTTTGTTTCTGATATATAGTTCTATTAAAAAAAATTAGTGTAATTTTTGCAAAATATTACTTTAGAGAAACTAATACGATTTGTAATGTATTAAGCGTCTGTATATAAAATTCAATATCAAAAATGCTTGGACAGAGGTCAATAGTTTAAAAAGTTACTATACCTAAAAATAATTTTAAAATCAGTTTTTTTGCAATTTTATTGCAATAGGATATAAAATTACATACTATCTGAAAGCTGAGAAAATGTTTTTTTAAATAAATAATCGTGGCCTACTATGGATACAAATTATAAGCATGCTTAAATTAAGATCATCAAAAAAGAATCGCAATTATTTACTTATTAGATTATACTTAAACATTTAAATCTAAACCATAATATTTTTTTAAAACTTTGTTATTAACTTATCGTCTATCTTCATAATTGTGAAACTTTAGAAAACGTAAACGGCTACTACTAGTTTGATTAGAGATTAATCTATCTCAAAAAAGTTGTCGTAGCTATCGCATTTACCAAGATTACCTACAAATGCTTCAAATTTGGACCACATAAAATTTTATGTACAATTTACATAAATACATTTAAGCCCTGGTTATACAAAATGAAATTGTCATTTCAGTTTATGTAAGTTAACTCATTTGCTACTTGAGACGGCGTTTAACATATAAATTGATCAAACAGTAATATTTCCCATTACAAGTTACGCTTGTACGTAACAAAATTAATTAACGTAAATCTGCTTTTTTAACACTAGAAGGGACTGACGGTACCACTCATATATATTCACATTATGGCTAGCCACTAAAATTGTACTTTTTTTGTAGAATGACCGTCAAAAAAATAACAGAAATCCTTGACATATGAGTGAACAGGCTGTAAGTAAAAATGTTTATTTCATTAAAGTTTTATGTTACGGGACGTGTAATATTGTGAAACAAAATGTTTTAATCCTATTGTTTTGCCGGCATGTAAATTTAATTGAAATTGGGGTTGCGAAAATATTTTTAATAATCCGATAACACCTAATTGGATATTTTTGGACACAATTACGATTTTTTTTAAATTAATAAAGGATCGGTCTAATTTACCTAATAGACCAATCGCCGATCTCAGGGAGCGAGCTCCCTACCCTGACTTATTAATTAATTATAATAATAAAATGACAGATAGTTGTGTAAAAAACACATCAACTAATGTCATAGGTCTTATATCCGTATATTAAGACGACGTATATCGGAAATCCCTGTAGTATCAAACTTGAAAGTTTAATTATGCCTTAAAATGTACGTTGAACTCGGTCTATTAAAGCTTTGCTTGTTTAAATTGACGTATGATTTACGCCAAATTATTAAGCAGTTGATTGCGTGTTTCGTCCCTATTTGATAAAGTAAAACAAAATTTAAGATGTTTAACGAATGATGTATAATGTACCTGCTGTTTTAATCTAGGGCATGGCTGTAATAACCTTTTACGGACATAAGAGGGGGCTGAAATCTCATTTTATTATTATATAGCGTAGTTCATCACCTCAGTTGTTTACCTTGTAAAAGTTTAGTGGGTTTTGCGTAAAATATTCTATAGTTTAGGCTATAAACGGATTTATGGGTAGATGCTAAAATTATGATAACAGTTTAACGTTTTAGCTCATTTTGTTTTGATTATATTTTGTTCTATATTCTCTTCGTGTCGATGAGATTTACACTGTAGGCGGTGATCGCTAGCCTACTAGATATGCAGTTGAGATTGTAAACCTTAATTAGACATTCCCTGATTTTCATGATGTTATACGATTATTTAATAAATTTCAGATTTTTTTATAAAACGCTTTTTATTACAATTAAAGTAACAGTAATATAGTAGGTATAAAAATAAATGAAAAAAGTTGCACCTATATATTTTTAATGCTAAAATAAAATATTTAGGCTATGTGCTGCTTAAAATAAGTTATGAAATATTTAGAGGCGGTTTCAAAGTCTCTCCCGTGAAAGTATCTATAAAAGAAAACTATGGTAGGCCACAAAAATGTTTCTTTATTGACACCGTAGTATCAAAGGATAAAGCTGTCGGTAATACTAGGGCTTCTCAAACTTTTTTTTTATCTACGACCGTTTAGGATCAGACACATTTTTTTCACGATGCTTTACTCCAGTAGCGCACCCAGGGAAGGGGGGGCGGTCAAGAAACTCTGACACCCCCAAAAGGCAAGCAAAGTAACAACACTTGGTCTGCCCGAGCGCTACTTAATTTTCCTGAGTCGGACTGCACTAAAAATATTTTTACGCTTCAACCTGGCTCCCCGTCAGGATTAAATCCTGAGTGCGCCACTGCTTCACTCAATGTTCATAAATGAAATTGCTACTAACACGGTACATAAATAGTCGATTTGCTTATACTCGTTTTTGCGCGTATCTTTTTCATGAACCCTGCTTGAGCGAACTTTCTTTGCGCGAACTCCGTTTGAGCGAAAAGATAAAATACCTAAACATAAGCACAGAAATATAGCATTAAAGAATTTGAATAAATAAAAAATAGTGTCTGCAAGCAAATACGAAAAATGGAAATTGTTTCAATCATTTTATTTTATTAGAAAAGCGTGTACTACAACGTCATTCAAAAAGTCTACAACAAATAAAAAAGTTTTTGATTGATTTCTTAGAAAATGTTATTCTTGATAAAAGTTGGTGCATGATTTAAAACCAATATTGAGATGAAAAAAAGTTCAATAAAACGTCATAGGACACTAGATTTTAGCGATTTTTGAAATATTTGCAAGAGTAAAGTGCCCTTATTTTAAGAGATACAAAAAAAAATTACGGAAAGAAGTTATTTAAAATCTAAAAATAAAGCAAAATTTAAATTAAAATTTTTATTTTATTAAGAAATTTGAAGCACTTTTGCGAATATTTCAAAAATCGCTAAAATCTAGTGTCCTATGACTTTTTAATAAACTTTTTTTATCTTAAAATTAGTTTTAGACCATGCACCAACTTTTATCAAGAATTTTTTGTTGAGAAATCAATAGGTAATAACATTTTTTTCCATTTGTTGCAGACTTTTTGCATGACGCTGTATATACAGAATATTATGTTGACATGCAAAACTGTTGATGATTTTTTTTTCAAATGTTACCACAACCCCCAATAATATTATAAATACGCGACTTCTAGTTTCAGAAGCCCTGGGCAATACCACCGTTGTAATTCCGTATCTTATAAACGAAACTATTTTGTTATCTGTATACCAAACAATTGTCTTGAACACCAGATTTGCAACATTTGCAGTTTAATATAGAGAAGGTCTTGGTACATTACACAAAATGCAATAAAGGTATGACTAGCAACGCTCGAAATTTATAATATTATCCAAAAGAAGAACTGTACTAATTATACATATCAATTTAACATATCACATAATAACTTAAACATATCATGGAGCAAGTGAGTATAAATATAGTAAATTATTGTAGCGATTCGGCGTATGTTGGATCATATTGATCGGTGCCTTAATTTAGTTAGAAGTTGTATTGTAATCCACATTGGACGTTGTTAAATTACATACATCTGTGCTATTTAACGTTATTGCTTTTAATGAAGAAACAATCTTTGAGAAAAATTTATTAACAAGATCGTGAAATGTTTGGTAAATGTCCATTAAATGTAGCTAAAAATGTTTTATATGGGGGCATAAAGTTGTAAAAAGATTAAAAAGGTCAATTTTTTTACAACTTATCGTAAATTTGGCTATTTTGAACAACGTCAAGTACGAGAATAATTTTTAATATTACGTTTAATAGTCTATTTTTTATAATAAACTATTGATTATTAGCGAATTCAATAAGTAATATTGTAATGAAATAAGTCTAAATCTGAATGCGAAGGTTTTATTTTCTTGAAATGGCGTATAGTTTGTATTCACAGCAGAATTATGCAACAGCTCAACCAGACATTAAAAGTATTTGAAATTTAATTTAAGGTTGACTATTAGTTTTTTTTTTAATTTTTAAACGCATCTTATTTATAAATGTTACATAGCACAGAACTAAAAATGTTTTATATGTTTCGTTCAGCTTTAGTTGACAGATTTTACTGATAATTAGAATATTTGTTAAGAAAGCTGAACAATTTGTAAAAATCATTTTAACATTTATCATAACGAATATGTAAAGCAATATCATTTTATAAAGTAATTAATGTTATTTTAGAATAAATGTTGAACCAAATATTAGTAATGCTTTCATTAATGTTTAACTATAGTTAAGAGATACAGAATTATGAGGTTTATAGTTAAAGAATAGGATATACAGAGATATCTAATATACAACAGGAAAAACAGAGTATTTATGTAAAATGTTTTTTTTTTGTACAATATATACCTACATTGTAATGGTGCCATGATTTTAAACTACAAGTTGAGATTACTTACGAAAATATAGAATTTAAATATAACCATGTTTTAATCGCACAAATACAACATTTTGCACAATAAAATTCATTACTATGGTCATTTATAAGATGGTGGCGCCATTCGTAGAAACCAGAGGTTGTAACTAACATACATATCAAATTATTATTAATAATAATGCATATCAAATTCAAACGATTCAGTGAGATGTAAGCACATATCAAAGAATGTGATGATGTACCTTTACTTGTAAATATAATACTTATATATCTATTCTATATCTTTACATTTTCTGGCTTTTAATAGATTTGAATGTTTTGTGTTTATGTGTAACTGTCGTGCGTCTGTTGTGGTTTGTAAAGTTGGTAGATTTTTGTTATTTTATTATGTATTTGAAAGTCTTCTAAACATGCAAAAATGCTTGAATTGTATGGTACTTGTTACATTGATCTTTTATCTTATTTACTGTGTTATAAGTCACCAATATAGACGATACCTGTTAATTTAAAACCATATAAGTAAGTCTAAACAATTTTGTAGCACATTAAAATCAAATATTTTTAAGTTAATATTAAATGGTTTTAACAATGAAAATATTATGTGTGAGAGTCAAACACGTACAAAAACAAAACATATTTGTGTTTCACGATCAATGTCCTTTCTGTGGTGTAAACTGTTTCGGATCGAACTGTCATTTCACACAGTTTATAGCCCAGCAGATCTGGCGATAGCCCAGTACTGTGTGAAGTTAATATTTAATCTCTATATTCAATTAATGTTATTTAAAATCATAAAGAAGCTTTATAGTCCCAGTCAGTTTTACTGAAAAACATATTTAGACCTTCAAATGTCGATGAAATGGAAATGTATATAAAGTACTTACTTTACAATAATTATAATGATTGATAAATTGTAATGAAAACTTTCCGTATCAGTGAATTTTGGAGGTAAACTTTGTCTATCATAATTATGTATGCGCCAAGAATACACTACAATATACTTTATGACATATTATATGGTTTTTAATTTAACAGTATGCATATTTTTAATTACTTTTGCTATTATTGATAGCGACAGTTGTCAATGCTATTATATTTTATTTATTAAGATAAAATTATTCCTATATTTGTTAACTATGTGTATGATCTTGACATATCTATCTATTCTACCATTTAATGTTGTAGTACTATTATCCACTATCGTAGTTGTTATTGTTTTAAAACTTATTGTTGAAAAGTTAACATAGAAGAGCAATTAATAACTGTTTTATACTCTCCTATATTAAATATTTTACCAATATATCTTGTAACCGACAGTATTTTACACCAATGGGACACTAACAGAATTTAAAGTTACTAAAATATTTTAAGATAATAATTATTTTATTGCTAAAAAAACTTATAGATATTACTTATCACTGGACCACAAGATATCGAACAACTTATTTCATGGGATAGTTAAGCTGCAAGGATTACAGCTATATTGCATTTATTTATGGCTAGCCACAAATCATTATAGTTTTAGTTTATTACTTATTTATCGCCTGCTCGTGAGCTCCTTCGATCCATTTTTTTTAAGAGGATCTTAAATTATCATTCAAATCGATTGTTTGAATGATGTTTTCATAGTCTCCAAATTGAGATCAGCGCCTAATTTAGTGACCTCATATCAAGCTTCCAAAATCTTATAACTGTTAAAAAATGTTACATAAAATAAAAAGCAAATAAAAGCGATTAACTACTTCTAAATCCCAAATTTTAACATGACTATAATTTTAACATAAATACATCCCCAGCACCTCCACCAAAAGTTTTCTAAAAATATTTTTTAGTTGTGGAAAAAGTTTTGTAAATGTTCACATTAAAGTAATGTTTTATACAAGACAAGATTTATAGCAATTTTTATGCTGCTGCTTACAAAATGTTATCATTTTTATTAAATTGATTGCCGATAGAGACAACATTATTTATAGTGATTATTTATCTTTTTCATTCAATTTTTTCCTGTATTTCGACATAATTAAATATCTTAATTATAACTACAACCATATTTATATCACTTAATCTTACTTATTGAAAGTCGTTCATACAATATTAAGCATTCCCTTATTGAAAAACAAAACGGATTACAGTTTATTACGAATTAAATTAATACCCAAATTTTCATAGTTGCTTAATATGTTACAATTCTGGATTAAGCTTTCATTTAGGTGTTTTAAAGTTTGGAATAAACAAGATATTGTGTTTAATTTTTTTAAATTAGGGAACTGGATATATTTCTAAACACATTCTACTAAAAGTTTGGCTGTCTGTCTATACATATTTAAGAGTTCACCCTATCTGTTATTGCTTCTACTCTTGTTATAATTTCTATACTAGAATTAATTAACTAGTTATACACCATAATACATGCAATATGACCGTTCCTGCAACATTTTAAACTTAAATTTTACTACCTTCAAACAAATTGAATTGCATATTTTAAAATAATTTAAATAGGAGAATTAGTTAAAAAATACCTGTTTAAGCGCAACAAATTGTTGGGTAATCTAAGATGGACTAATCTTATATTTATTTGGATTCTCTTTCTGCTTCACAACTAAGGTATTTGTCCTGGAATCAAGTAGTTAAATATCAAGTGAATTTTATAATTTTAGTTTGAAGGTGGAAAGATATGCTATATCTTAAATAATATGATTGTTAATAGGTAATTTTACAAACAATATGAATTACTGAGTAAATATTTTTGTTAAAGTTAGAAATTATAGTCAATGAATGCTTGAGTAGCTGTTACGAATTATTTTAAATTTTAAATGTAAATTAATAGAATATCACTGTTAAATATGTGCACTTAAGAATGGGTATAATATATATGAATTTGTTTTTTATATGACTGAATAAGTGCAATATTAGGAGAGTTTATATAAAAAAGCTGACATTTGCAAAAATTTTGTCCAAAATTCCATTTATTATACATTTTTTAATGTTTAGATTCAGTAGAAATAAAATTAGTTTATGGCAATAACATTTGTTGTAATATATGTAACAACAAAGATATAATATTATTTTTGTGTTATCCAAACTTGAAATATTGTATATTTGTGAAAATAAATGTGTTATTCACATTTCCATTTATTTACTAAACCATATCAATTTTTACAAATGTTTTATATCAAACTAATTAAAAAAAAAACAGAAATATGTTCCTTGGAGGGGGCATAATTTTTTATAGATTGTAAAATTGCACAAATAATTATTGTTTTTCTATTGTTAAGCAGTCTAGAGCAGATGTCAGAAAAACCGTTTTGTCATCGAGGCCGCAATGCAAAATGTGATAATCGTCGAGGTCGTCTAATATCAAATGTATCTAGTTCAGGACTGACGTTTTCATTTCAATTGTGTATGGGTTATTAACCCAACTTCGTTTTTAAATTCAAAATATAAACGAAAGTATTTTTGAAATTGTACCTCCAGGCAATTCAAATGAACAATTATATATTATATATTAAATCTTTAGAGGGGTTATTTTCAATAATAAAAATCTCTGTACTGTAAACATTTCTTAAACTTTTCAGAACCCCCACGTTCAATTACGCGACCCCATTTGGGATCACGACTAGGGATTGTAATACCGGTAAACCGGTTTACCGGTTTACCGGTAAATCGCAAAAAATACTCTTCAAATTTTACCGGTAATTTGCCAGTTTTTTACCGGTAATTCCGGTAACTTTACAATATCTTTCTAATCATGATAAAAATCTAAATCAAATAATCGAAAAAAAATTGACGTGTTTTCAAAGAGAAAAAAAGGAGAAATCATACAAATGGCATATGATTGTTTACTCACTACACGACTAGGGATTGTAATAAATCGCAAAAACAGCTCTTCAAATTTTACCGGTAATTTGTCAGTTTTTTACCGGTAATTCCGGTAATTTTACAATATCTTTCTAATCATGATAAAAATCTAAATCAAATAATCGAAAAAAATTGACGTATTTTCAAAGAGAAAAAATAAGGGGAAAGCATACAAATGGCATATGATTGTTTGATTGTTTACTCACTACTCGACCAACAAGTAGTGTAGTAGAATCCGAAAAAGCTTTTTCCGCGGCTGGATTATTTTGTACAAAAATTAGGTCGCAATAGGAGCCGATAGTTAAGATAAATTATATTTTCTACGTGGTTATTTTTTAAGAAAAGTTTAAAATAAAAAATATTGTTAATAGTTTGACAACGTAGGTATATTATGTTAAATCATTTTATATTTTATGTTCAGAATAATTTTATTTTCATGTGTTTTTTGTAATGCTGGATTATATTTTTTGTAATATTTTTATTTTATATATTATATATAGTCATTTTATATAGTGTTATATTAATATTACATAAAAATATACTCCTATTAGAGTTAATGGCTGTTAACTAATATACTGTATGAAACTAATTGGGATAGTTTAGGCTTCAATGTATATAAAATATTTATTTTTAATATGGTTTTCGGAGTTTATCCGGGTAATATTTAAATTGGCTCGACGTTTCGGCAAGCTCTTACTATAGGGGAGACGTGGATAAACTTCGAAAACTACATTAAAAATGTTAGTAACCGCAAAAAATCTAAAAAGAAACAGTATAATATAAATATATATAATAATATGATTTACCGGTAAATTACCGGTAAACCGGTTTTGATTGACAGTTTTACCGAATTACCGGTAATTCAAAAAGTCGGTAAATTTACAATCCCTAATCACGACCCACAATTTAAAAAGCCCTGATCTAGTCGACAAAGAATCTAGGATCAGATATTGTAACAGTTTGCTAAGAATTTTTTAGTTTATTTTATTTGATTTCATCTTTTTTTTAAAGCTCTTTTTTTAAGCTCGTGGATCGTCTGTTGTTGTTACAATCACAGAGGGGTTTAAAACAGCAATAAATAAAACACTAACGATTTTGGAACGAAGTTTAATTGTTTATATTCGTCGCTAGCTCTCTCACAGCTATACAAAACTTTACTGTTTTGGTTAGTTACAACAACTGAACGGAGTGCAATTTTTCCGTCGTATTCGAGTTTTTTTTTTGTAGAAAAATGTTCACACCGTGTGTAGTTAGAAGTTCAGCTCCCAGAAAGTGATTGGCCAGGAAGAACCAACACCTGAAAATAATAGAAAAGGGAACGCGCAGCTCGGCTCCCAGCGATTGCTCGCCAAGGAGGCCTTCTGCCTATCTAGGAAATTCCTTGGACTTTAGCTCCCACCGCGAAACGCCAGGAAAAAACCCACAGGGAAAGGAAACGTAAAATGTTTTGTATAGGAAAACAGTCCGGTTTCTAGCGCAAAACGCCAGGAAGACACTTAGTCTAAGTTCGGATTTAAAAAACCGGAAGAAGTTCTTTTACCTTCGCGAGTTTCGGTTTTCATACACTTCTCCAAACTCTTTTCTGCATTTCAGTAAATTTGTGCATCAACCAGCACGAAATAGCCGTTTATTTAATATTTTTTCCTTTCCTATTTGTTACTAAATCAAAGCAAATTGTGATGCACGCAGGATGGTAGATTTACTTGTTCGTGATTCGTTATTTACATTCCCTCTACTTACATTTAGTTAGAATCCTGTCAATCCCCACTTTAAAATAATGACTGATTCTATTTTCAATGCCTAGAAGTACCTATGTTTGAAGTAAATAATTTATTTACTAATTAATTCAATTTAAATTAGGTTCATTATTCAATTTATCAGATTCGATTAAATAAATATTCTGAGTAATACAAGTGTAAGTTACTCGTCAGGAATTACATTGAACTGTAAATAATAATTTATTGTTAGTAATTTTGACCGATTAACCCAGATAAAAAAAAACCTGTTGCCAGATGTCCAAAGGGTCCAACCTGCCAATGGTTGTGTAAAATATTTTATGACTTGCTATTTGAAGCATTCCATGTTCGACCCAAAACACTTGCACTTTTGGTTTATTTTACCCTAATTCATGGTTTCAGGAAAAGTCACTGGCACTTTAGAGCCCGTTAAGTCGTCGCCTTTCCACACAAACCGATCACAAACAAAAACTCGCCTTTGATCCAATTTACCCACTAAATTTCGTCACTGTTCGCTCCGTACTACAGTCACACTATTACAATATTAAAAGAAGACAATATTAAAATTTTCAACTCCATTGAGGGCGCATTAAAAATCCACTGCAAGCACCGCGATGCCGATCCCTGATCTAGAGATTGTATTGAAGTTTTAGAAAATATATCAAGTAATAAAATTATTTAAGAGAATCCTAAAAGACTGTTGAACATATAACAAATCATCAAAGCATGAAATTTAACAACCAACTAGGTAAGTTTAACTTAAATCAATTCTGGCCAACTGAAATGGGTAAAAAATCTAAACGTAAATATAACGACAACTAAGTCGTAAAGAATAATATGGGGAACTTTACAACGTGGGATTTTATAGTTAGTCCGGTTTTACCAATTGGTAAATTCTAAAACAGTACACTTCAACTAAAGACAAAATTCCAATAACAAGCGATAATTCACTGTAAATATTATGACTTAAGAAACGTTATCGCGTCTATAAATTACATAAATTCTTGTACCCAGTAAGATGTTAATTTGTTATTTAGGTGTCAACACGCAGTATGTTTATAATGAAATTTATAATAGCTATTTTGTTGCAACTTTTAGTGCTTCATACTTACGGCAGTATTGTAAAAGGTAAGTTTTTTAAATGATATACTTCGTGTTTCATGTTCTTAATCGCCAAAAATTATATCTATTACGAATTTGGGTTTATGGTTTAAAATAAAATAATAATAATATTAAGATTGAGGAAAGTTATTTGATGGACTGCAATTTATTTTGAACAAAAAATTTGGTTATGTATAATTAATTGTTATTAATGAATTAATAGGTGCCTTTGTAACCAATTTCTTTAAAAAAGAAGTAGTGAACATTTTTTGTTTTTTAATTGTAATCAAATGTATAAGTATTAATTATTAATTTAATTAGAAAGATATGCTAGTAAACTTTAAGTAAATGGTCTGTATCTATAAGAACTTGAACATGCAAATTTTTGGAAAAGCTCTTATTTTCAATAATTTATAAATATTTCTTTTAGTTAAAATTATATTTTATTAATCTGGTGTCGAAGTTGGTCTACCAATTTTACTAAAAAACGTTACCTTGTTTATGTAATAATTAATAAATGATTATTATTTAAATTTATTGTTACCAAATAAGTTTGTATTTGAGTATCATTTTTATAAAGCTTTTAAGTTTGATCATTCAATATGAGGAAAACAAGCTTGAAAAACGGTAATTTTTATCTCGAATATTTTTAAGATTCTCTTACGATGTACATACATAGTTAACAAAAACCTTTTTTTATGTTAATGGTCACTCATTAGTTTTGTTCTATGTACTGACGTAAGGTCACAAAATAAACAGGTCCTTCGAGCAATGTTTAAAAGTCGCTAAAATGATTTTAAATTTAGCATTGTTCCGTATATGAGTTCAGCCTGCGATTTAATAAAAGGACACAAAAAAGTAGATTGTAGAAACATGTTAATTGTTTTTCTTTAATTATTTCAATATGTTGACAACATTTAATCACTGAAAAATTAAGTTCATTTAAAACTATTAACCTACTTGTGAGGCACTCGAAGTTGATCAAAAAGATAATTTTGAGTACCTCACAGTAGGGTTGAACTTGTAAATAAACTTAATTCTCACTGCTAAAATGTTATATATTATAAACATATTTAACTAATTTAGAAAAAACAGTAAAACAGTTGTTACAGTCTACTTTTTTGTGTCCCTTATTGAACCGCAGACTGAACGCACATTCGTAATAATGCTAAATTTGTAGCCACTTTAGCGACATTTAAACATTGCTCAAATGACCTGAAATTTTACAGGTAGAACAAAATTGGGGGTTGACCTATTAACATTTAAAAAAATGATAATTAAGGACCAGTGATGTGAGTGTGTCATATGACCGCGTCATGACAGTTTGTCATGACGATCATGACGTCACGTCACAATGATTTTAAATGACCGTGACCATTCTAAGCTCCAAAATTCAAAATGACAGTTTTTCTAACATCCAAAAATGACAGTTTTAAGTTTACATGGTGGTTGTCACTTGATTTGCGTTAATCTTAATTGCAATATCGTTAATAAAAATGTAAATACCACTATATAATGTATTCTGAAAGTTGGTAAACACAATGCGGAGAAAAGGGAAGGTATTTTACTTTTTTGAACGTTATCCTGCAAGTTCGCAGCAAAAGGTAACTATAGTATATCCCATATAAAACTTCTCATATCGACTTAAGCATTTGGAACAACCCACGTACATACACAATCTTGGATTATAAACCTTAAATGATTTGTATGGCACAACACCTAAAATCATAATCGCATACCACATCTTCCTAATTGCTTTTCTTTGAGCATAATGACCATAATGCTGCAGTTCTAAACAAGTTCTCGCTAAAAGCTTATTACCTTAGATATATACGCTATAATAGATTTTAAATTATAATTGTTTTCAAGCAAAAACTTTTGGGAAACACTGATACAGATATTCATTTTCTTTAACTAAGAACCCAAATTAAACCTTATTGAACCTATAATTAGGGATCAAATTTCGACTGCTTGCAATAATCTTCATGAATCCGCCTTCAATTAGATTACAACTTTCATTGGCGTAGACTGAATTGTAAACACAAATAATATTTAAAGAAAGAGACGGAGATTGTGCATTTGTTTCGTTTAGTTCTGCCTCTTCTTAATCCGCTGTGAGCAATTTTAAATGGAATATACTATACTTATGGTTGCCAATTTTGTAGAAAGAGATACGGATTACATGCCACTAGAATGGCAGAACATTTAATTACAACATACAAGAAATGCCCAGAGCATGTAAAATTAAAGTTTAAACTCAAATAAAAATTTTATTAAAAAATGTTTAGCTCTCAGCATAAGTAGTCCAAAATCACCTTCAACTCCCTCGACTTCTAGAGCCTTCTCTGAAGGAATACAATACCCAGATAGAGATACTGATACTAATAATTCTGCTTTTTATTTATTATTCCTATTACATATATATTAATTTTATACCATTGTTATAAAAACAATCATAAATGACGGTCATATGACCGGTCATGACGTCACAATCATAAATGACCGTCATTTCACATCACTGATAAGGACCATCCTGATATACCACATGCATGATCTAGCTAGATGTTAGAATATCTAAACCAGTTTAATGTATTTTATGTAGATTATTATTGGCGAGAATATAACGGATTCGTTCCGGACGATGCGATAGAGGGAGGAGTAGATAAAGGAGGAAAACCTACCTATATAGGAAGAGCCTATGTTTCAGGAAAAGGAATATATCCCATGACTATTTATAGAGAGTCTAAACAAGCTAAAGGTGTTATTACAAGAGGAGCACATTTAGTAACAGATAATTTTGTGGAGGTTGGTTTTTGCAATAATTACCCACTTACTTTGTATTTTGTATACTTAATCAAAGTATTAAAAAAGATGCATCTGCATTCAATAAATTTTAAATCATTAGAATAAAAAAAGTCTTTTAATTCGCATAATTACAAGCATACCTAAAAAAAACATTACTATTTAAAAATTTAACATAACCAACTAAAATATGTTACTCCCATAAATTTTATGTTTTAATTACCAATTTTCTGTGTTTAAGGTATTATGTGGGAGAGATATGTCCAAGTATCAATGGATAAGTACAAAAGGACCTGATACCCATCTTATAACTAATTGCGACCTAGTAGTGGGAGGCATAGAGTCTGGAATGCTATATTACATTGGACGTGCAAATCATATGCAGGAAACCATGATTGGTAGAGTTTATCCCAGCGTTAGTCCTCACAACGGCTTATGGCTCCCTACGGCCGACAACCAAGCTCAATTTAAATCTTTTGAAATACTAACTCATAACTGCAGCCTGAATCAGTATTGTGATAAATATGTGTTCGATGTTCGAACATCTGTGGTTCCAGAATAAATTAATTCTTATGAAATATTTTATAAACGAAACCTTTTTTAATTGGGTGATTTAAGAGGTGTATCAAGCACAAGAAGGTTATTGTACCTAAGCCACAAAAAATCTTTATTCTTTGGATCTTTGTTCTTATAAGAATAGTAATTGTGTGGGAGTTCTAATTTTACGCACTATTTTTTAAATAAAATTATATCTGGTGTTCCACTATTCCAATTATATGAAAATCGCATGGACCAGCTACTAGCTAACATGCAATTCCCATATCTTTATCGAACTACTATCATCTTAAATCTTTCATTGTGGAGAATAAGTTAGTTTTTCTCCTCATTGATCATTCGTAAGACGTTAGTTTGCCAAAGAGATTTTTTTTTACAGTTTGTAAATTAGCACTAATATCCTGTTTCTGTTATGTTAACAGTCTAGAGATTGTATGAAATTTTGGGAAATATAAGAAATAATATAATGATTTGAGATAAATTGCAACAAATGACATGCATTCTAAAAAAGACTCTTAAACACGTAACCAATAATCAGAGTACAACATTTATCAGCCAACTTATAGTCTTAATTTAATCAATTTTGGCCAACTGCAACGGAACACAATCAATCACATTATGTAAAACGACAAATTGAATAGTTTTATTAACTGTCGAGTGGGCGCTTCCCTTATTTTTACAAGAACGTGTAGGGTACTTTGTTTACAGCATGTTTTAATGTTTGATAGTATTACCGGTTATTTTTTATTAACATGATGTTTTATGTTTACAAAACACAATTTGTTATGATATATCTTGATAAAGCAAATAATATTTTCAAAAATATTTTAATAGTTCAACCCACCAACCTAAATATCAGTTGTAAAATTGTCTTTATTTATCTGAATTACATTCTTCAGCACTACATGTTTGACAAATACATGTGGTTTTAAGATGATTTTTGCAAGAATCGCATTTAATTGTTGGGTCCACCTTTTTTTCCTACAGAACTGAAGTAAAAATCGTTATTTATGTACCTACCAAGGCAGTAAAGTTCGACTTTTTATCACGAGTGTAGATATTATTTGCCGAGACGAAGTCGAGGCAAATAACCACGCGAGTGATAAAAAATCGAACTTTACTGCCGAGGTGCATATTAAATTTTTTCTGCAATAGTCAAAGAAATAGCGGAAAATCAAGCAAATACATAAAGTTTTACTTCCTCTGTCAGATTCTCATTCTCCTGTCAAATATGTATCTTTGAACAAAAGCACGCTCAATTTTTCTAAATTCAACCAATGAGCGTAGCGCATTCTACTTTTTTACTGTCTAGGCAGTAAAAATAATTATTACAGCCGCTTTTGGGTACTTATTGAGCTAGTTTGGTGACGATTGCAGAAGAAGTATTATTATTACCCTACTACAAATCTTTAAATTGCGACAGCGTACTCAATATTGGAAGTCAAAATGATACTGAAGAACTACACAAAGTCTTTTACAATTAGATCTAGACACAGAGTTGCCACATTGAATTTCATAACATTGGCGTACTTTGTACTCCAGCGCGCCCGGTCAGGTTAATATGGGAAACTTTAAAACATGTGATTTTATAATAAATTCTGTTTTGCCAATTTATCAATTCTATAAACAGTGAACTTCAATTTAAGATAAAATTTTTACAACAAGCGATAGTTTACTGTAAATATTATGATTTAAGAAACGTTATCGCGTCCATTAATTATTTAAACCTTGGACCCACTAATATGTTAGTCCATTACTTACCTAGGTGTCAAAACGCAGTGTGTTTATAATGAAACTCATATTAGGTATTTTATTGCCACTTTTAGTGCTGTATATTAATGCCATTAATGTAAAAGGTGAGTTTTTTAACCCTCAAAGGGCCAATTTAATGAAATTCTTCATAAAAATTTATTTAATTTTTAAATTATATGATTGAATATAAACATAAATGTCAGATTATTTCCAAGTTTAACAGTGCTACCACTTGTAAAAATATTTATTTTACCAAACTGTAATGTCAGATGACATATTTAAAGCAAAATTTAATAAACATGTATAAAAATAGTGCATGATGCCATAGCATAGAGCAGGGATGGCAAATAGGTGGCACGCGTGCCAAACTTGGCACGCGAGAGATTTTCGACGGCACCTTAAAGAATTCTATGAATAAATTTGTTTTTAAAATTTTAAACTTTTTCGAAATGTTTTATTTATTTTCAATTAGTATGCTAATTATCTACAACTACATGTTATTTAAATATCAAAAAATTAAAATACCAGAAAATAACAACTCTTCTTATATTGATACAATAATTTGATCATTACTATACATATAAAATAACAACTGTAGCGATGCACGATGCACGGAACTTTTGATTGCATATGTATTTAGTGACACATAAAATCATGACGTTGGCAATACTGAACGAAATAACTGACGGTTGTTTCGGGTAGGTAGGTTCAAGGTTAGGTTAGGTTAGGTACTGGCACGGGGAAAAATTTGTATTACATTTTATCTTATTTTGGCACACTGATCAAATCCTATTTGCCATCCCTGGCATAGAGCATATAGCAATAGAGGGTTTTCAACTAAATAATTTAAGTTTTATGTTTTTATTTCCCAAGAAATGTTGTCTTACTGTAAATAAATTTCTATTTATTGCTTAAAATTAGGTGCCCATTTTTTCTCCGAAGTTTTGGGGACACTCACCTAAAGTTACATTAAAAAAACGACTATTTTTCGTAAAAATCATCCAAAATTCAAATAAAAGAGCGAAAAGTAAAAACTTGTACATTTTTGAACGCTCCCAAATTTCACCCCATTCCAGTTTTCGTATCCAATGAGCGGCCTACACTATTACAATGTTGCTAGACTAATAGATTTGCATAATTTGGCAACAATGGCAGTACCATACCATAGCTTACGTTAGGTAATTATTTTAAAAGATTACGAGAAAATTATAAAAATCGGGAACAAGCATAATCCGGGGCTCGAGTCTTGTTTCGGGGACTATCCCCGAAAATTGGTGACGAATGGTCACCTTAGCTTAAAAATATCTATGGACTAATATAAATCTTAAATAAATTGATCAAATAAGCTGCTTATTATTTTCGGCACCAATTTTTGGAATACAGGGTGATAGAAATTTGAGTTTAAGCTCGGAAATATCGCTTATTATAATAGCTAAAGTAGGTATAGGTTTCATTTTGGCAAAGTTACTAAATTCGGTGCTTACTAATAATTCAAAGAGAAATTGGAAATATCTCACACGGTATCCCAAAACAATTGGAAAAAACGGAAAATACGATTTTTGAAAATCGTCTTTAACTCCTTTGGAGTATAAAATATTTCGAATGTGTAAAAACATTGCCCAATCAACTTTTTAAGCCAATCGGATGGTGTCCACAAACTTTTGTTGTTGTCATAAAACAAAAACGAATCCACATAGGAAAAGTTTGTGATTACCGTTCGATTTGGCTTAAAAAGTTGCTTCGGCAATGTTTTTACACATTTGAAATATTTTATAATTCAAAGGACTTATAGATGTGTTGAAATTTTCGAAAAAATATCGATAATTTTTAACCGTTTCCCAACCAGTAGATATATTTAAAGCTCCACAAGCAACCATTGGCGGAGTTGTGGGGGTTCACTTTCATCTGTTTTATAAAAAACTAGTAGGGCCCTATTCAAAATCAAACTCGAACTTGTTTTTGTGTAGAGAATTTTATTTTAAACAAAAAGTGTTTTATGATTTTTCTTCGTATCTTTCACCTTTTGGCGCGAAATTTGATTTATGTTACTATTCTCGCGAAAAATTTGCTCATAAGTTCGATCTAAAAATATCGCGAAAAGCAGAAAATTGAAAATTGCAGAGTAAATGCTCATTAATCGTTAATTTATCGGACCTTCTTCACTCATTATTAGCATGTTCTGTTATTAAAAACTGCAAAAACCGGTAATTACTGCTTTATTTCGAATACAGGTATACACACGAATATATACACACGAAAAATTAGATTTAATCGTTTTTTAAATCGTGTTGTAACTTTATTAATAAAAATAGAACTAAATGTTACGATGTATTTTTTTATGCAGATTATTATGCTTAATTTAAAAACAAGATATTTTTTTTAGCGACCTTGACTTTTGAGATATGAAGTAAACTTATATTATTTTTATGGAAATCCTAGTTGGTCATGACTTTATATGAAAAATCATTTTTTTAGCTTTTCAAAAATATATAGTTTTATATATTTTTGCAAAAAATAATCGAGGAGATATTATGGTTGATTTTGTGAAAATTTGTCATCAAAGTTTGCCATAATTTAGTAAACAAATGATACTTGCAATTAATAAACAACTGTTGAGTGAAGTTAAACTACTAATATTACATGAAAAACGTTACCTTGTTTATGTAAAAATTATTATTTAAATGTATTGTAATTGTAATGTTTTACTGTTTGATCTGACAGCATCAAAGCTGAAAACGTTCATTGTTATCCTGAACATTTATAAGTTTTCATCCGATGTACATAGTTTACAATTGAGCACTAAACTAAATATCAAATTTGTCATACCTACCACATGCATTATCTAGATTCTAGAGTACCACCCACAGCTAGTTTAATATTTTTTTATGTAGATTATTATTGGCGAGAATATAATGGATTTGTTCCGGACGATGCGATAGAAGGAGGAGTAGATAAAGAAGGAAAATCAACCTATATAGGAAGAGCCTATGTTGAAGGAAAAGGAATATATCCTATGACAATTTATAGAGAGTCTAAACAAGCTAGAGGTGTTATTACAGGAGGAGCACATTTAGTAACAGATAATTTTGTAGAGGTAAGTTTTTGAAATAGTTTTAAATTAACTACTTACTCAACACGTTTCCTGCCCACCGGCTCATATATGAGCTAGGTACATGTTCTCCAAACAAACTGCCGGCTCATATATGAGCCGTTGGGTTGGTACAGACATAGTTAATATTTAATTTCTTCGTGTCTAAAGCAACTACATTCATATTAGGTGGTGGTCTATAGTCTATAGCAGTATTTCTTAAAGTGTAGGTCGCGGCTAGGGATTGCAATCACGGGATTCGGTATCCCGGGATCCCGGGATCCCGGTCGCTTTTTGGTCTCGAAAATCCCGGGATTTTAAATGTAGAATCCCGGGATTTTCGGGATTTAAAAAATTTAACTATAAGTACATTATTTTGTAAAAAAAATTGCTCATAGTTGGTATCTACTTAACGTGAATAAGTTGAACGATGCAATTTTGCAAGTTTAAGCTTGTTTACGTCGCCGCTCGCCGTCTTATGTATGATAACAAAATTTAAAAAAATTCTTGTACTAAGATAATAATCATCCTAATTTCTTTTATTTTTGTTACTTATAAAACAGTCTATTTTTTAAATTTTTAGTGAATTAAAGTTGTGCTTTGTTTGAGTTTTTAACAGTTTCAGCAAATTTATGTTTATGTAATTAAGTATTCTAATGTATAATAAGTTTAATTTCATTTAATTAAATGTTATATCTAATAATTCGATTATTTCTATAATAATAAAATAATAGGTACGGTAGGTATATATATATATATATTTTTCAATTATTATTAACATCTTTGCACCTATGATATAATTAAAACAAATTAACAGAAATTATAGAGGAAACAAATTAAATAAAAAGTTAATAAAAATAATTGGTAATTACTAAATTATTCAATAATTATGTAAATCATTTGTAATCAAAAAATATATATACACTGCATTAGCTTCTGTTTTTAAGCAAATACTTCACATTATATAATATAATCCCGGGATCCCGGGATCCCGGGATTAAAACATATGCAATCCCGAAATCCCGGGATCGTAAAATTTGATCGGGATTGCAATCCCTAGTCGCGGCTCAAAAGTGGGTCGGGAGAATTTTATTTTGGGTCGCAAACCATATTGAAACTAATAATAAAGTTTTTATTTATTTAACCAAGCCGAAAATTAACTTTAAAGGTAATTTTATGTAGAATGAGATTTTGAGTTTCAGTTGATAAATAGGTACATTTAATAGCAAATTCAATATTTGTTTTTTTATAATTATAAAAATAATAAAAGTTATGAATGGTTACAAATGGTTAATATTATCATTTTAAAGTATCAAAATTTTGTTGGGTCGTGTCATTTTTTGGATTGGAAAGTGGGTCGCGAAAAAAAAAGTTTAAGAAATACTGGTCTATAGCAGACGTCTCCAAAGTGGGATGCGCGCACCCCCAGGGTTGCGCAAGATAAATTCTGGGGGACACGGGATAATTCGTAATAAATTAATATTTCTATTTTCACAGCATAATTAAACAAATGTTATAATTAGGCTTTTGTGGTTTTTTATTTTGGAGTTCGCACTAGTCTTGCAACATTAAAGTGAGGGTGCGCGACCAAACAAGTTTGGAGACCGCTGGTCTATAGGAATCTATGACTCACATTTGAGACTCGTGGTTTTCAAGTTAGGACTACGTTTAGAGGTTATGCAGAATGTTTAAAGTTTTTTAACTGTTTTGTATTATTACAATATTGTTATTTTATTCTGGCTAAAAGAAATAAAATGTTTAGCTTTCTTTATTATTTATAATTATAATTTTAAAAAAAAATTATTTTTAAAAGCCTTGCTGGGCCATTACAACTATATATTACGACTTTTGTGAGACACGTGGTCTATTTGATAAAAAAAACTACCCACGCACGGGGTTATTGAGTCTATTCTATTAACTGAACTACCTACAGACTCACGTCTCACATATAGCCATAAAAATATAAATCAAAACCAATATCAAAATCATATTTTTGGTAAAAACAAACCAAAATGTTTTTATTGGAAGTATTTTGGTGTATAGTTTTACAAAAATATGACATGGGTCTGTGTGAAAGATGCACGTTTACATGTGGGTAGCGAACATGTTAAACAACCGAAGTATTAAAAAGAACACATCTGCATTAAATAAAATTTGCACATTTTAAAAAGGTTAAAATAGAAAATATGTTCTTTTTAATTAGTATAATTACACTCAAATCCAGAAACTTGGAAGACAACAATGTAATAATTAAATAAAAATAATAAAACTCAACTCTAGCTATGTTATAACTTTTCTGGTTTCATTGCTTTCATGTGTTTAAGGTACTATGTGGCAGTGATATGACCAAATATCAATGGATAAGTACGAAGGGACCTAATACCCATCTTTTAACTAATTGCGACCTAGTAGTCGGAGGCGTAGAGTCTAAAATGTTGTATTACATCGGTCGTGCAAATCACATGCAAGAAACTATGATTGGTAGAGTTTATCCTAGCGTAAGCTCTCTCAGCGGCTTATGGCTTCCTACGGCCGATAACCAAACTAAATTTGAGTCTTTTGAAATATTGACTCATAACTGCAAGTTAAAAAGAGTTACCACATTTAAAAATTTTCGTCACGAGACATCACGACCAAAATATAAAAACCCTATTAATCAAACTACGAAGCGTCATGTACGAATACTAAACAGGCTGTTTGATGGGTAGCCTACTACCTTTTATTAAAGCAGTGCCTCTCTGCCTTTTGGGTTGCACATTGCATAAAAATTGTGTGGAAGGATATTTTATTATCAATTAATAGTTACTTTTCTGCGTCCGGATAGAAAATCAGTGTTACCGATCAATTTTTAGGCTGGAAAATACGTCTTTATTGGCCTAGGCCGGAAAGTAGCTGGTTGCCATGGTGACAGAGCCGTAACAAGGGCGTGGCGAAAGACGCACCCGCCACGGGCGCAACTAGATTTGGGGCGCGAAATATAATAAATGTAAAAAAAAATAAAAAATAGATATAAAAGTCCGCTATTGTATATTTTATTTTTAAATTTCGGCAATACGTCGCTTAGGATATACAATATCTACAACACAGCGGAATTTCGCTACATTTGGTAACACTGGTGAGTCCCAATTCGTTTCAAGTTAGATGGCAAAGACAAGTTACAGTAGACTCTGTAACAAATGCTCGAATGTTGCTAAAATTATTAACAAAATTTAAGTTTGTTGCATTACTAATATTTTGGGATGCAATTGGGAAAGATAAATAGGTAATGTAAATTTACTTTCACAAAAAAAAAACACTGTCGAAAATGCTGCGAAAATGATAAAAGCTCAAGCTCTAAAAAATGAAATTCAACAGTACCAAAATGATTTTTTCGATTGCCTCACCATTCGGCGAAAAGTTTTGCCGAAACAATAAATATTGAAACTTACATTCCAGAAAAGACAGATCTAATATACAACTCATTGATAGTTTTACTTTTTTTACAAAAGATCTCAAATGACTGCAGTTTTTTAAATGGACCAGCTTTAAAAATTTGCTGCTATATGTTGCGCAGCTGACCTGGCATTGAAATATAATAGAACTTGTATGTGAAATTGTGACTTTCAAATTTCAAATATCAAGCCATGGTAGTTTTTGAAAATTTTGGCGTTTCAAATCTTGCCAAAAAAATTACGAACTCTCATTACAAAGATACTTATAACAATGCCTGTAATAACAGCTTCCTGCCGAACATTCGTTTAGCAAATTGAAAATTGTAAAATCGTACCTTTGTTCTTCTATTAGTCAAGAGCGATTACCAAACATATAATATCAATTGAAAAAGATATTGCAAAAACAACATTAAATTATGACGATGTGTTTGCAAATGAAATTCTAGAAAAATTAACCTATAAAATATGCTGAACCTATTTATGTTTTTGTTATATTATTTTATATTATATATATATATATATCTTGTATTTGTTTAATTTATTTGTCATTGAATTTAAATAAACATGTATTTAATAGTTTTTTTATTTATACCAATGCATAATTGGTTTTACAGGTAACTCATTTTGATGGGGTTAATAATAAGTATTTAACATATTGCATTTAAAAAAATGTAACATTTACATTTTTCAAAATTTTGATCATTTATGGTTTGGGGGGGGGGGGCGAAAGTAAAGACACTTGCCACAGGCGCTTCATACCCTCGTTACGGCACTGCATGGTGATGAGTTGTTTTGTTGATTTGGGCCGTCAAACAAGCGTCATTATACCACCAAGCGAGTTTGCACCTGTAGTTTGTTAAGTTATTGTTTGATTATGGACAGTGGCGTAGCGAGGGTAAACGGCGCCCGGGGCATATTATTTTTTTTGCGCACGTCCCCTCGGTCGTATTTTTATTGTAGTTTGTGAGTTTCAATTAAATAAAGTTGTATTATTTATTTAAATACACTGCAATGGAAATGAGAGCAAATTTTAAAATTATATTGGCATTTTAGTTTTCTGGCTTTAAATAAGTGAAATAAACGCAAGAATATTTTGTCTTCGCGGCGCCCCTCAAGACGCGCCCGGGGCATCTATACCCCCCTTGCCCCCCCCCCTTGCTACGCCACTGATTATGGATGGTGACTAGTGATTTTGGATTTTGTGAGTAACATCCGTAAAGTGTCTACTAGACGAGTACACAGTTTTCGGACGATCCTTGGTGACGCCTGAAAGGGTACGAGTTTCTCATTATTAAGAGAGGATAAATTGGAAACTAAAAAACTTGGCGCATATTAACCCATGGATGTGCATATTACTCAACAAGATGGCAAGAAAACAAGAATATTTATAATTTATAATACACATTATGTTTACTTAAAAAAACAAATTGTGTCGCTGGTCCCACTTGCTTCTATTGTCACCAGCCGCCACTATGTATATAAATAAAATATTGTGCCAAAACCAAAATTTATCAAAACCTATTTCTCATAATTTTTTTTTAGCTATTACTCCATATGCTTTCACAAAACGACCTAAATAGTTTTGGAGTTGGCTTTCTTACTTAGCATTTTTATTCTTCTTTTGCTAACTTTGGAGTGCTCAATTTAAAATTATTTTTAAACTTGTTTTTTGATGCACCTTCCATCTGCATCCATGAATAATTTTCACGAACTCAGTTTTGAACGAATTGTTCAATGTTATCATGGTTTTGTAAAGTTGTATAACATCAAACATTATCTTTTTATTTTTTTATTATTTTTGTCAACTACGCGACCAGCGATCATTTGCAAATTGATTTATGTATGAAGATATAGTGTTTTAGTATTAAATTCTTTATTTCTTCAGAGAAAAGGCAATTTTGTCGTCTTATTTTTACTTTTTTGGTGAAATAGTCAACAAATAGTTTTGATAACTGAGCTAATTTTTTTTAGACTGTTAAATAATATTTTAAGTGAACGAGCACTTGATGAAAATTCGAAATCAAATTAATTTTATTATAAACGATAAAGTGAAACAATCGCAGTTATACGGTGCGTTATTGAAACCTATGCCCTATGCCCGTACTTATTATAACAGGCTTATTAAATACTAACTTTCTTCAAGTAAAACTACAAACATAAAAAAAAATGCAAGCATCATTAGACGTAGAAAAATTTTGACTTTTTAAGTATCGATTAAAGTTATACAGTCTGTCCCAGATAACATTTCCAGCATGGGCATTTCGCTTACTATATGAGATACAGGTTTGTTTAAATTAGATGAATTATTCCTAAGTATGACAGGGGCTACAATCTATTTTTAAAAGAACAAAATTCCCCGTTCTTCAGATGTTATAGTAAAAACAGAAAATGTCGATTTTTTTTGTTCTCTCATACAGTGGCGTAGCTAGATTTTTTAGGCCCCTACGCAAAATTTCAAATTAGGCCCTTTTAACTATCATAACGTATACCTTAATTCCTTTTTTTAATATACATGGTGGCCGGGACAGTCCCAGTTTTGAGGTTATGTCCCGATGACTTGGTCGGTTTCGCGTTTGTTACGGTTTTAAATAAAAATTGTTCCGCACTTATTTTAGTGTCAAATAAGTCCGCCCGGGCAACAAAAAAGGAAGAGAAGCCAAAAAAAACGTATTTTACTGTCATTTTTGTGCAACGTCTTTTTGTGCGTATAATTAAAGAAAAAAAGGCCGTCGTGTCTCAGTTTGACTTCACGGAAATATGGCAGGCCTAAGCATGGAGATCTCACTTATTATAAGAGCTACAGGTTTGCTTAAGTTAGATGAATTATTTTAAATTCATACAATACACAAATAATCCATCTAATTTTAGCAAATTTGTAGCTTTTATAATAAACTAGCGCAAAAATTATCTTTCGTTTGGTGCAAGTCCCATATCCCTAAGTGGCTCCGTTCCCGAGATATATCGATTATAACTAAGCCGGAGATGATCAATCGATTGGCTCAAATTTTTATTTACAATAAAAAATCGACAATCATACTACTCGTGCTGAGCCAAGTGGGTCACTTTTTTTTGAGGCGATTAATCGACCGGTTCAAATTTTATTTACAACAATCGTTGTTGCTTTTTAAATTAGAATAAATCCATATTCAAACTACTCGCGCTCCGCGCTCGCACCTAATGCTTCTCAAATTCTATTAAATCGGTAATCAAACTACTTGCGCTTCGCGCTCGCACCCATTAGCTGGGCACACACGGAGAGTTTTAGCCGCGCTCCAGCGCGCCTGTTAGTGGGCAATTCGGCATGCAGGACAGGCGTGTGAGTTCTTACTTTTAGACAGCACTTCGCATGATTGCCATACAGACGTGCAATTTAACTTCACGTTTGTGGGTAACAGCGTTCTTGGAGTGGCAAACGCCTGGAACGCGCTCCTGGAACGTGGCGTTCCAGGAGCGCGGCTAAAACTCTCCGTGTGTGCCCAGCTAATGGGTCCCAGTGGAATTCTCTTTGCGCGTAAAATTCTCTTTGCTTAAAAGATTACCTTTCGTTTGGTGCACGTTTCGTGTCTCTATGTTCCCGAGATATATTGATTATAACTAGGGTACCTTAATAAACAGGGTATGGTCAACCAGGAACAAGTTTCTATTGGCTGAGGTGTATATACGGTCGAGTTTCGCTTGCCGCTAGGCTGAGACCTCCAGATTTCAAATAAATAGTATGGAGCGCATAGGGAAATATTCATATTTTATTTTTTTCTTGCGTGTTCAGAGTGTTTAAGTGTGTTCTAAGACTTTAAAAGACATTAGTAATAGTTGTGTAAGTTATTACCATACGTAAATTTCATAAGTTAAGTTAAATACAATTATTTTTTTAATTTTTAAGAAAATGTGCGATGTATTATTGGTCTACATCGAACTTAATTAATAGCAATGATTGGGATTAATAATGTAATTTTGTGATAAAATATAAAATTAAATTGATGAATCTATACTTTTCAGTTGCTCATTGGACATTAAAAAATACGTTTATCATGACGTCTTGTGTTTTATTCCTTACCAGCCTACAACCCATGACACGCGGCGTGTGTCATGGGTTGCATGCATACCATGGAAATACGCGCTCCGTAAATGTTTTTTAAACATTAATAGCTAATAACAATTGTTAATCCTTCGTTTTACTCAATTTTTAATTGCTATACTTATTATTGCATCTATTTCTGCGCGCCAATTGAGTTTTTACCTACAAATTTCGTTTAAAAATTGAGTTATTAAAAGAAATCCTATATAATCCCATAGCGGCTATTAGAAATTTGGAGGGTTTGTGAAGCGTGGCCATACCCTGTTATATAGAGGTAGGTACCCTAATTATAACTAAGCGGGTCGATGAATAATCGATTGGCTGAAATTTTTATTTACAACACTCGTCATTGCTCTTTAAAACCGAATAAATCAATATTCATACAGTATTCATATTCTTAAGTCTGAATTCAACTCAAAACTGGAATTTTCGTATGTATATTTAGGGGAGAGCGTGGCCATTCCGAAATGGTATGATAGATGAACAAAAAGCTAAAGTGGAAAAGGTCTGAGCGTTTTTATTATTTTGTCAAAGTTGGACAGTGGGTGCGCGTGACGACGTTTTTATCATGTAAGTACAAACATTTTTGCACGTTTTACTTAATAACTTTTCCCGAGGTCTGGAGCGTGCACATATTAAAATTCGATCCTAATGCTTTTCAAATTCTAAATTTCCCATCGAACTACTCGCGCTTTGCGCTCGCACCCAATGGGTTCGCGTGAAATTCTCTTTATGCAAAGAATTGCTTGTTTTTTGCAAGTCCCTTGTTTCGAAGTGATGCTGTTTTAACATATATAATAATTTTATTATGTTTTAAAATTATTTATGCACTGAGTTTAGTTACTTATTTAGCTGCTGTGGCCTCTCTCTATTCAGTATCTATTGTAGTGTCTCCAGTTTCAAACATTTAAATTACCTTTTTCGTTTGCTGCAAAGCCCCCGCCCTATGCTCTGGGTGGGCTCCGTTCCAGAGATACATCGATCACAGCTCGTACCCCTAATGTTTTCCAAATTCAATTTAAGGTCTCTTCACACACATCAGTCACGGCGCGATTTTCTTGCTGAATTCGATTATGCAAAAATATACTGGGTATTCAATTTTAAAAAAATTACCTTTAGTGACGCCCCACTTTTATGAAACACCCTGTATACTTGAAACTAATTTTAAAACATGCACGTCTAGAAATACTATAAGTTTCATTAAAAACTTTTTTTTATTAAGTTGACATTAAGGGCAATAATGGACTTTATCGCACTATTGGCGCACCCTGTATATATATGTTATCCAGTAACCTCTTCTGCCATCGGTGTCGAGGTGATGAATTTTTTCCAAACATTCCTATTTGTAGCTTTTGTCCTTGCTTGGTTCCATGTTACGTCTTTTTTTTTAACAATGTTCGGTATCACGCTGTTACATGTCTTTCTTGGGCGTCCGCGTCTTTTACTATTCCCAGTTACCATTTCCCACGTCACTTTTGCCGTACTTTCTTCTTTCATTCTTGTGAGATGCCCGAACCATCTGAGTTGTTGGGTTTCGATTTTTATCAACACACTTTCAATTTATCAATTGTTTCTTATTGTTTCTCTATTTATTTTATCCATTCTTGACACGCCCTCAATCTTTCTTAGTATTTTCATTTCACACGCTTCTTTCTATACCTACTTCTTTTTAGGCGACCCGTAAAACCCACGACTCACATCCATACATCAGCATGGGGACAAGTACACTTTCATAGACCCTAGTTTTTGTAATTTTCGTGCCTTATTTTTTATTGAAAAATGTTTTGTATAAGACTCCATATGTTGATATTACTTTGTTAATCCTATTAGAGATTTCTTGTTCTATTTTTCCTGTTTCTTCCACTAGCGTCCCTAAGCATTTCAGTTGTTGTTTTGCTTGTATTGTTTTGTCTTCTATTACTATTTCTACCTTTTCTGTCTCATTTGCTATCAACATTATCTCAGTTTTGTTTAAGTTTACTTTCAAGCCATATCTCTTTAAATTATTTGCCCATTTTTCGATCCGGTTTTACAGTTCTTCTTTGCTACTTGCAAATAGTACTAAGTCGTCAGCATACATGAGTTTGTTGATCTTAATTTGTCTTAGTTTCCTGTACCCTAAGTGCACCCCCTTTGCCGTCTGGTTTATTTCTTTTGCTATGTCATCCATTATCATTATGAACAAAAGGGGGCTTAGGATGCTACCTTGGCTGACTCCTTTTGTTGTCACAAAATCTTTTGATGTGCTTCCTCCCATCCTCAGGATATTCACAGTTTTGTAGTACATACTTTTTACTGCCTTAATTATCTTGTCATTCACTCCTCGGGCTTTCATTATCTTCCATAATTCTTCTCTGTTTAAACTGTCAAAGGCTTTCTCCAAGTCGATTGTACATAGTAGCAACTTGTTATTAGTGCTTATTATTTTTTAGGTAATTTGTCTTACAACAAAGATCCAGTCTTGTGTCGATCTCCCCGCTCTAAATTCTGCTTGTGTATCCCGTAGCGAGGATTCTATTTTTGCCCTGAGTGTCTCTTCAATTACCCTTTCATATATTTTAAATGCTACACATAATAGTGAGAGACCTCTAAAGCTATTACAGTTAGTACGATCCCCCTTCTTATACAATGGTATAGCAGTTCAATTCCGTCATTTCCCATGTATTTGATCATTTCAGGTCTGATGTCGTCATATCCTGGAGCCTTTCCTACTTTAAGTTTTTTCAGTGCCTTTATTATTTCTGGCTTTTTTGTCCTCCCCTTCTACATTTTTTGTTTGCGTGGACTGTGTTTCCTTATCATTGTAGCAAACATAGTTCTGCTGTATTTCCTTTTCATTACTTGCTCCTAACACCTCCATGAAATACTCCCTCCACCTCTCTATGATGCCGTTTTCTTCTGTAATCATCTCTCCTTTTTTATCTTATATGTTTCTCAGGGGGATTTTCTTCTCCTGCCGCAGTCTTCTTAGATTGGCAATAACTAACACCACAAAATTTTGATAAAGTTTTAAACAGTTAATTGTACTTTTTTCTCATTTAAACTTTTAAGAATAGATTGTAGCTCCTCTCATACTAAGAATAATTTATTTGATTTAGGCCATCCTGTATCTCTTATAATAAGCGAGATCCCCATATTGGATATGTTATTTGGGACACACTGTTCACTGCCATTAAAAATATATGTTGCCATATCTGAATTAAGGAAAAATAACAGTAATATAGAATATATTTATTACCTTAAAATAATTTTATCTAAGCTGTATTTTGTAAGTTATATACTGTAAGGACTTTTCGAAACATATTTCAACAGAAATTTTCAAATTAAAAAATAAAAAATTTCATTTTCCAAGTTTGAAAGGTGGCAACGTTATTTAAATATAATTTTCTATAATAACATTTTTCATTAGATACTCGATATATTAGTAAGTAATCATTTTAACAAATATAGATTCTTTAAATTGGTTTAAAATAATGATTGTAAAGGCATAATTAATCAGCTCATCAATATAAAATTTGATTATGTTTATTAGAGTAACACAACTTTTTACATTATATTTATTATTCTTACATTGGAACAATAACATCAATGGCATTAGATATATTTTAACAGTTGTAGATCAGTTTTATTTTAATTATATTTATATTAAGTAATCGATAAAAACTATTTTGTTAGAAGGAAATAATGTCAATACATATTTATAAAAGTAGAAATTATCACTACATAACAAATATATCTAAAAATTTTACAATTAGAAAAAGATCAACGAATGTTCTTAAAAAAAATCTTTAAATAATGCCACATCCAGTATAAAATCTAAGACGTATTTGTTGGTTTGATGTAGAATAAGACCGACCAAAATACAATGCCCTCATCTTAAAAAAGATCATTAGAACTATATCAATATTATATGTTCTATACAGAGCCGTAACTACACAAGTTTTTTAAATACAGCATATTTCGAACATTAGCTTGTAATTTTTTTAAATAAAATCACGGCTGGATTTTTTTGACTTAAAAAAATCTAAGGTGTATACAAATTATTGCAATAATGGTTAGTTACGGCTTTGTTTAAAATCATTTACAAAAAAAACACAAAAGGAGATTGTTTGGGCGGTATAGTCTATGTTATTATTTAAAATAAAACATTTAGCGACCTTTAAACAGCAAGTAAATATATCGGTGTCTTAAGGGTAAATACTACGTGCTAATAGAAATAAATAAACAACGTGTATGGTTAACTAACTACATCTAGTTTAATTATAAACAGTTACAGACATAATCTATTCGTAATAAGTTATATATTAAGTTTACATTTTATTTGAACATGAAAAGTTAGTTTAATTAAATTGGCATTGCTTAAATTAGACACATACTAAAAACAAAATTCAGTAGATTGTTTCACCATATTTCAATAGTTTTATTTGTTAATACATTTATGAATATATTGTTATTCATGACCCAAAGTCAAACAATCCAAAACCAAGATACTTTGTTTTGTTTTAGGTATGCTTCGGTAGAAATATTAGTTTCTTAAGTAATAAACAAGATGTTTAGTTACCCAAAGTTTAATTCGTAAACACATTATTCAAAAGCATTATAGTGCCTTTAAAGAGATTTTTGGGTAAGAAACACACTAGGAACACCTAAGCAATTACGTTTACTAAATTATACATATTTTTTACAAATGCATTGTTCAGAGATCTTCACCAATATTATCAGTTGTTAGCAGGACACTATTTGATCTGCGCCCCACAATAAAATCAACTACTGATAATGATACTAAAACGTATGTACTAACAAAACTGTTTAAAAACAATTTTAATTTTTGAGACCTTAAGAGACAGGAAATATTAGTGTCTTTGGTACAGATTAGATTATATAAATGCTTTTTGTTCAGATAAAAATTGGATTTTTGAAAATAGATGAACAGTAAAATCAGAATTTTAAATGAAATTACAATAATGTATACAATTATTTGCAATAGATTAATTGTCAGTGAAATAGGATTTTACATTCTTCCTCCAATTACTTTCAATTTAAGTTTCTTAATTTATTAATTTTATAAATTAATAAGGTTGTAAACTATAATGAGTAAAAAAAACTTTTGAAAGTCCAAAAATATCACACACCATTTTTTAAGAAGTATAGCAAATTAAAAATCGGTTTTCACACAAACTATTGACTAATTATTAAGACTTTTAATGATGAATTGAAATTTTAATTTTTTACAACATTCGAGCAATTTTTGAGAATCAAACAGATGATTTTATATTTCAGAATGTTAGTAAAGTAAACAGTAAACATATTTTTTTATTACAGCTAATCTTAGAAAAATGGTGTGCAAAGTAAAGTTTGCAATTCTTAGTGTCACATAGAAAAAGCCACACTGTTTTGTTAAATCACAGTATTTTAAATATTTTAATTATTCCTTTAATTTGTATACAACAGCAAAACTAACCTGGAGTTGTATAGTTTTGGTATAAAACAAGTGGTTGCAAGTAAGTAAAATTGATAATACCATTGCTTTAGATTAGAGTATTCATTCGAACTATGAAGTTATACTAATGTTGTGAAATGACAGTCTATTTTCATCATTCAATTATTTCAATGATTGACTTATGTTTAAGACAAAAGATTTTACCGTGTTTATAATATTTTAGCAAAAGAATTTTTATTCAGTTACAGCAAGATTTACAGTACACTAGAACGTAAATAATGGTTTAAATATTATTAAAAGTTGTGCAGATATATATAGGTTGTCACAGTAAGAATTAACCAGCCTTGCAGATATATATATAGGTTGTCCCGGTAAGAATTAACCAGCCTTGAAACTTTAAGAGATAGGGGTTCAGAGTTTACTACAACCAAAGTCCTTCTTAAATATGTTTTAGATTTAAAAATTTTATTTTTCATTGTAAAAAGCATAAATTACATAAGTTTTTAAGCCACTGGATTTTCAAAATTTTATTTTTCTTTTATTTTACACCCGTCATTTATAAGCTCTTAAAATTTTCTTTTATAATAAATACTCGCAAAAAATAGTTAAGATGTACATCATATGACAGGAATTTTTAAGTTCTTTTAAATGATGTATTTGAAACTATATGGTGACATTTGGAAAAAAAAAGTGAAAAATATAATTTAAAATTGAATATCTCAGAAATAATTTAGTGCATATGAAGTTCAAAAACATATTCAAAAGACCTGCACTGAATTTTTTTAAAACTAAAGCTCGCTTGAAAAAAAAGGTTACAGGTTACAGGGTTAGGGAGTTTTTGCTGAGACATCCTGTATAGTACCCTTTTATTTGAAAGTATCAATTGTAAAACAAAGTTTTTTTTTAATTTACAGAACCGGTATATTCTTTAAACATTATGATTCTTAACTCACACATGCCATTTTGCTTTCAATTTTTCAAGCATATATTGCACAATGCAATAATTTGAGTTAAATGCTCCAACACTATAATACTGTGAAATATGCTTTCAAAAGTAGGGCTTCGAACCGTAATTTTTTTCGTTCCGGAAAAAATAACGGTTTTTTCGGTTTTCGGTTCAGCTCCGAGTGATTAGTCTTTAAATTTTTTAAATGTTTTTATTTGGTATAATAACAAGGTAAAATAATTGGAAATAGAAGTACCTATACAGGGTGGCTGGTTTTTCATTGTCCAGCTTATATCTGCTGAAATATTAAAGATACCAAAAAAAGTTAAATAAGAAACTTATTTAACAAAAGCTGGTCTACAAAATGGTGCTAAAAATTTTATTCCATAGCCTACCAGTTTTTCGGAAAAATATCCAACTTTTGTTTTTTAAATAGAACACCCTGTATATTTTTACAGAATCACATTCTAAATCAATTTCTCTTCACAATGATATTATCATAAGTACCATTTTGCTTTTAAATTATGCTCAATATTTCAAAAAAAGAGAATTATTATAGTCGGCTGTGGAAACAGCACAGCATATCAACTTTTTCATTATTTGTATAGTACATTTTTATTAATTATAATTACACTTATTTCTGTCTGATTTGACAAGTGTTTGCTAATGTAAACAAATTTGACAGGTATTTGCAATAAACAAAACAATATCACAGCCGACTATAATAATTCTCTTTTTTGAAATATTGAGCATAATTTAAAAGCAAAATGGTACTTCTGATATATCATTGTAAAGAGAAATTGATTTAGAATGTGATTCTGTGAAAATATACAGGGTGTTCTATTTAAAAAACAAAAGTTGGATATTTTTCCGAAAAATTGGTAGGCTATGGAACAAAATTTTTAGCATCATTTTGTAGACCAGCTTTTGTTTAATAAGTTTCTTATTTAACTTTTTTTGGTATCTTTAATATTTCAGCAGATATAAGCTGGACAATGAAAAACCAGCCACCCTGTATAACATATGATAATAATATAATTTATTAAACGAAACATACATAAACAAAACGGGCGAGTTTGTTGAACATGTACCGAATCGTAATAAACCGATATTTTTTTTCGGTTCAGTTCCGGTTTTCGTTCCGACAAAAAAAAGGTTTTTTTCCAGTTTTCGGTTCAGTTCCGGTTCGAAGCCTTGTTCAAAAGTATTATTTTGGAATATAATTTATTTTGTAAAAGCTTGCGTTTTAAAAAGACTGTTTTTTTAAATTAATGATTTTGCACAAACGTATCATATGTAGATATTGCTTATTTAATAGTCAGTTATACCAACAACAATATTAGCTTTACAGTAAAAAATCGTTCTCAATAGTATTAATCATAGGCGTCCGAGGAAAATTTTCCAAATGGGGCAAAGCTTGAAGGCATACGTTTTGAATTACTAATTTTTTTTCGGGATATTTTTCAAAAAAAGATTTTAGAATACAGTATTGCATCAATATAAAAACACATCCATTATGTGTATGTTTTGAGCTATATATTTCCATCTAGTGTCAGTTGCCATTCATTGTATGAACAGGAAAGGCGCAAATACATGCTAATATACACTTGATTTATAAATTATAAATTGTAAGAAGAACCAAATTAAAAGTAAAATGGCACAGACTATTTTCACTATTTTTCCTGTACTAAATTAGTTCTAATCTTTAATAAATTTTAGTGAAATATTCACCAACAATATCCAACGCAGCGCACCTCTATTTTTAATTCTCTACACGTAATATTGTCACGAACTTCTCACTGAGCTCGTAACATGTCACAAGTTTGTTAAAATCTAAGTAATACTTTAAATAATATATACAACATAATTATAACATTACAGCATATTTACGTTTTGCTGGGCGATGTGACAAATACTGATCATGACTAGTTTGAAAGTTTTACTTTATTTAATTGATAAGTATAGGCGGTCGATCATTCCTCGTTCGGTTTAAGCCACGTTGTCTTAAAAGTCTCTCGATATCTTCTTGCGTAAAAGACAGTCTGTTGGGCTTATGGGGCCTCTTAACATTTGCCGTACAGTAGCTATGTTTCTGCCAGTTTTGAACATTAACTCCCAACCGTTCACACTCATGAGCATAAGCCATGAGACTTTCGCAATAACATTTGCCATTTGGACAATCGCACATATCCATCAAGCAAGCCTTATAATATCTGATATGATTTAGTTTACCTTCACATCCGTTAAAAAGTTCTGAACTAGTTAAATACTTGCAAGGTTTTCTCTGAGCCGCTCTCATTTTACAGGGTCGTATTTTTGCTGTCTGTTTTGCTTGTTTAGCGCAAGTAGGCTTGGGACCAACACACCATGAAGATCCGAAATTTAGCACATCTGTATCTCCCACCACCGTTCCTTTACGTACTTTAAAATCATCTTGAATGTTGTAATTGAAATTGCCACATAAACCGCATAATTTGTTTTTAAATGTTGCTGGAACTGTTACTTCTAAAAAGCTTTTTCCGTTCCATAAAATTTTCACCCCATTCTGGAGTGTAACAGCCATGTTTTCCCATGATTTTTCGATTCTTACTTTACCTTCCTTCTTGTATGGAAGGGACACTCTTTGACCGTTAACTTTGGTTCGTAGATTTTGACCAAGATTAATACGTAAGTCGTCAGCCTTTATGGCCACTCTTTTTGTTAATGTTGATGATCTAGTGTTTCTGTTTTTGTAAACATTGGCTACACGAATTGAAAATGAATGACCATGACAATCGGATACTAGTTGATATTTTCCAACTCCTTGGAAACTGTAGATTTTACCATCAAACGTTTTGTAATGAGGGTCACCAAAAGCCATACACACTCCTTCACCTGTAACAAATAAAAAGTTTCATTTAAAAAATGTTTTCTTTAGTTTCTTGGTTAAAAATAAAAAAGTTTAACATAATATGATTCAAATACAGTGTGAGGCAAAAGTATGGAATAAATTTATTAAAATTTAAAAAAAAAATTGCAAAAAATCTTTAGACAAGTAGATCAATCTAATTTTTAAATAACACTTTTAGCACCAGCATAAATATTTTTTTATTCTATAGGGCTTTTAATTTTTTAAATGACTAAAATTTTTGACAACTTTCATAATACAAATTTTAAACAAACACAATTGACAATTAACAACCTAAATTAATATTATTAACAAAAATAATGCTGTAGACTTTAGTGAATTCAAAGTTCTATTGGAATTCCTAAAAAAAAAATGGGGGTTACCATTAAAAAACAAAATTTCAAAACGTCATTACTATCAAACAAATGAAAATCAAGAATCGAGTCTAATGAAAACAATTTTGTCCTTAAAAAATTAAATCCGAGGATTTTTTCCAAAAAAATATTGTTTCGATTTTCATCAGGGCTATGGAATCGGATTCGGAGTCGAAGTTTGGAAGGAATTTCTGGTCAGTGAAGTCGAAAAAAATGTACCGACTCCGACTCCCAGTACAACAAAAAATTGCGAGGTAGCCCTTTGCCGCAAAATTTAAACTCAAATTTTAAATAATTTCGTTACATTTTTTTTTATATTACACACACCATAAAATGTCTCAGAATTTAATTTTGTTGGAGTCGGAGTCGAATTACTAAAATTATCAGGACTCGGAGTAGAATTTCTTTTACCGACTTCGCATCCCTGATTTTAATGAATTTATTCCATACTTTTATCAGGCACTGTACAGGGTGGTCCAAATTCGATGGGATTGCATGGGTATCTCGGTTAATATTTAAGATAGAGAAACGGTTAAATTACCAAAAATGTGCAGTTTTTTGAGACAAACTCAGAACCGTTTTCAAAAATATTCTATAATTTCCAGTTTTCGAGTTATCGAATAAAAAGTGTTTTTATGTCATATTAATATTGTGTCATATCTCCGTTATTATTGTATATATCAAAAATATTTATGAAGATTATTTTTGGATATTTTTATGTTTAATTTGATTATACTAAAAAAAAAAAATTTTACGCTCGTCGTTAAAAAGTTATGACACAAACTTACCTTTTTTTAAATGGAAACGATAGTTGGCTATGACCTATTTAAATTCCTCATTTTTTTCTCATTCCAAATATATAAGGGTCGATGTATTTATTTTTAATAACACGCAAGTTATGAAGGTTTTTTAGGTTTTTTTTCTAAGAAAATCATAGTAGGCTATGAAAACAAAAACCAAACAAGGTGTAAAACCTTACAAAACTCATGTGGTACAAGTTACCAAGGTTTTTTAATTTGTTGTGGAGATAAACATTGTAAATATTTGAAAATAAGAAAACAACCATATAGTCGGTATCAGCAGTAATGTAGGATATTGTTGTTTATTTTATGTTCAAAAATTTTCGTATTTATCTCAATAACAAATTAAAAAACCTTGGTAACTTGTACCACATGAGTTTTATAAGGTTTTACACCCTGTTTATTTTTTGTTTTCACAGCCTACTATGATTTTCTTAGATAAAAAAAAGCAAAAAACCTTCATAACTTGCGTATTATTAAAAATAAATACATCGACCCTCATAGATTTGGAATGAGAAAAAAATAAGGAATTTAAATAGGTCATAGCCAACTATCGTTCTCATTTAAAAAAAGGTAAGTTTGTGTCATAACTTTTAAACGGCGAGCGTAAAAAAGTTTTTTTAAGTGTAAACAAATTAAACATAAAAATATCCAAAAATAATCTTCATAAATATTTTTGATATTTACAACAATAACGGAGATATGACACATTATTAATATGACAAAAAAACACTTTTTATTCGATAACTCGAAAACCGGAAATTATAGAATATTTTTGAAAACGGTTCTGAGTTTGTCTCAAAAAACTGCACATTTTTGGTAATTTAACCGTTTCTCTATCTTAAATATTAACCGAGATACCCATGCAATCCCATCGAATTTGGACCACCCTGTACTTAATTTATAAGTTTTTAAACATATTTTCCATATTTTGATGATGGTGGAAAAAGATTTTTAACTAAATTACTCACTTTCTTGACATCTTTCACAACATTCTCCCGGAACTCGAACGAGCTGAGAACCAGGTGCGCACGGCAGAGTGACATTGCATCTGGTCATAGCACAACTGGGCATGCCTTGAATGCATTTACATGAACTACAGGCATCCAGTTTCCAAGACTGGCCATCCTACCTAGCAAAATTAAATTAGTTTACATTTTCTACAAACACTACAAATTATACAGATTCAATTAATTTTACTATATCATGATATGAAAAATTCAAATACCAAATAAGGCTAAGATCACACAATTTTCTATTAGTTTTAACAATTTTTTTAATGGAAACTTGCAGTTATCAGTTTAATTTTTATATCAATATATACATTGTTAACAGCTTATCAAATATTTACAAGTTCTGTCATTTTATAGTTTTTTTCACAGCTTTCTCTGAATGATGAAATGTTTAATTTTCTCACAAAAAAGTTTTTGGCAAAAAAAATTAAATTATATATCATGCTAACTGGTATTTAAAGGGCTTAAAAATATGCATGTAAAAAAACGAGATACCGTTCTGAACATCAAAATAAAATTTAAAATTGAATATCTTAACAATTTATTTTTGTTATTAAATTAAATATATGGTTTTGTTTATTCGTACATTAACACTACTAATAACAGTTCACTGGAAATTTTGATTAACTTCTTTCTACTTTCTTTTGTTTCAAACTGTTTTCACAGGCTACTTTGATTGATGTAACATTTTAGCTCATAGCCTCTTTGCATAAGACAAAATTATTAATGCATTTTCTTAGACTTAAAACTTCTTTATTGGGCTTTTTAAAAAAATTGTCGCTGAAGGCTTTTGTTTAGGCACGTAATTTGGCTTTGTAGCCTGCTGTTATTTCGCAAAAAGTCATCAAAAGTATTAAAAGTTAACAATAATGAAAAGAAAACGAATTTACTATCTGATTTTGACTATACTAGGACTATTTAAAAAAAAGTGATTAAGTATTTTTACAATACATCAACATTTGAAATGTATTTCATGTCACTGTATATGTAGGGCAAAAACAGGTAAACAAACACTTTTGCTACATTTTGTTTTGAATTTATCATTTCCTTTTAATTTTTAAGGAAGTGCACATTTTTCAAAATTTCTGTAATATCTTTTGTGGGTAGTATTTAATTTTTTTGAAAGAATTGATCAAATTCGATGTGATTTTTGTGAGTAATACATTGCCAATATTTTGAAAATTGCAACTAGCTCATTAACAAAATTACTTGTTTTATTATGCTTCATCTGAAACTTGCCTCATAAACTTTTCCTCTGTAGGTACACTGAGTTTTCAATTCTGCTGGCATTATGCATTGCTTGCAGCACGATCCTTGAGTGTTCTGTTGCAGATCAGGTGAACAATTTAAAACAGGACAAGAAGTCCTCTGACAAATTGAAGTTTCATTTTTACACGCACAATGAGTGCATTTGTCTATAGTAAAACGATTTCCTTCACGGAATAGAGAACTTCGTAACGTGCAAGTTTTAGGTACAGTATAAAGGGTTCTGGTTCCCGTGCATTTTGGACAACATTCACCAGGAGGTTGGTGCTGGCGATCGGCAGCACACTGCAGGACTGGACACGCTTTTTTGGAACATGTAAGACTACCAGTTTGACGGGAACAACGGCATTTAAGACATGGATCATCTGATGTTACATCTCTATCAAAGGTGACTGTTTGGCCATTAAATATACATTCTGCAAACAAACAATTTTTTTTAGAAGAGTTAGGTATAAAAATAAAATTGCTTATACCATTTAACTAGCATTATAAAATTATAATGCATTTAATACAAAATTTAATATAAGTTATTTCGCTTCGAGAGTGTTTTGTCGTTTTGTCTATAAAAGTGTTCATTGTATATTTTTTCTTCTTCATTACGGAAACTTAAAACTGCAACTTTTGTTAATCGTGGAACATGCAATAACCTAAAAGCATTCTTAATGACATTTTCAAACACTGCGCTTTTTCACGGTAAAACATATCAAAAATTTTCCTCAATGACAATGGTTTTTTGAAGATTGCACTTAATATTAATAAATGAAAATAAAAATCACTTGTGGTTTTTTCAAAGTTTCTTTTGTCGAAATGAAAGACCAGCTTTAAGGCTCCTCTTATCAGTGACAATATTTTTTTTTTAAATTAAACTTATTTATTATGATAAACGAGTTTTAGTTTTGGAAAAACATCTATCCGATGATGCAAATAGCAGAAGTTGCCCTCAAAGGAAAAAAATCATTTAGCGATTATTAAAAAAATTAATACAGTGCACCGGACGGCTTAAAAAGTTGTTTTAGAATTATTTTAATACAATAAAAAAGTTAAAAGACTAATTTTCAAAATCACATAACATATTTGGTTTTCACAAAAACCGTTCAATATGTTAAATTCTTCGGATATGTGTAATTATTAACTATTAATAATATTGATTCACATTAACTTCGTTTATTGTTCCAGTGTTATTTAATAAAACATTATATTAACTAAAAATTACAATTACACTCGATTAAATATGTTTATATTATACTATAAAGTGCTGGTAGTATTAATGTAATAACACTCACACTTCCTTAATATCTTGTTCTGTTTTTTATCCACATTTTGTTTAACAAGGTTTTTAGAAGAATATTTAGAAGTTGCCTACCAAGCCTTTAATTAGCATAACCTAAATAGTTTAGTTTACAAGGTTTTTATTAGAACAATGTGTATTTAAAGGTTAGCCTACAAAGAAATTGATTTAAGATTTAAAATTGTCGTTTTATTATTTAATTAGTTATTAATTTTACGCACTTAATTATATAAAACGATTTTCTCATAACGTTTAAATGAATTTTATTAGGAAATAGAAAATTTGGATAAAATTTTAAACGTTTCACTGTATCCAGTACCAAAGGGTTTCTCAAATTTGCTACATAAATACTAAAGAGCTCGCTCAAGTTAATAGATTTTAAAATGATTTGACAATGTTCACTACTCTCTCCATATTTGTTTTGGATATTATTCAGAATCAGGTTTCCAGCATCTAGGAGTCGTAGATAGTTATATTAGCATTTAAATTTAATCACAGAAGTATGAAAAGAATAAAAGTTTAGTCTGTTACATATTATGTATATTATTATTTATATTATTATTACACATTCAGTTTTGTGATACTGACGTATGATTTGCACATTTTTTATTACAAAATCCAACGAACACTAAATTGATATGTTAACAAAATATTCAACATTTAAAATAACATCAGTCATTTTACATTAAATGCTTCATTGTTAAATCAATATTTGGATTAAAACTGGATTTTTCATGCTACTAAGGAGTAAGCGTTTAAAGTTGGGGTTCTACAGAGCCATCATGTATTTAACCGCATTTTATAATTAAGTTTAACTGTGCAAATAATTTTACATGTTAGCTTAAAAAAAGTTATATCTTAAATTGTAAGTGTAAGAATAATCATTTTATAAAGCATCAGGAAATGTTTTTAAAAAAATCTAAAATCTTTTTGTACAATTTGTATGGCATTGTTTTGCTTCACTTTAATTTTCAGCCATCTTTATGCGTAACTTACAAACTGTATTACAATTTAAATTGATAATGTACAACATTGGAATAATTTGAAATGTTTGTTGCCGTAGGTTCCCAGAATACTCGAAGTTTAAATAAATCATTTTCAAACTCCTTAACCATGGTGATACTAGCGTTGTGACACTAGGTGCAACAACATCGCTTGACATTCGGTGTCACGACACTAGGTGTTCACTAGGGGTGGGCGATATATCGATCAATATCGATATATCGAATCGAAATATCGGATATCGATATTAAAATTATATCGATATATCGATATTTCGATATATCGATATTTCGTGGCATGGACAACAAAAAGAGGGGTGAGAAGCTTTTTTTTTTAGGTCACAAGTCTCTTTTTTCAGAGTTTTACTAACTTTTTAGCTTCCGATATCGATATTTCGATATATCTTAAATAAACGAAAAAGTTTCTGGTTTTTAGACAGGTTTATTACGTTGCAATTTTTAAAAAGATCATACATGTTTCGCAGATGTAATTTTATCTGCATCCTCAGGGCTAAAATTAATTTTTTTGTTATTTTTACAAGTTTTTTCTTTACATATTTTGTTTATAAAAATTTATCACCTAGTTTATTAAAATTAGTATTAATAGTACTTACATATTTCTAAAATTGTTGAAAATTGTTGAAATATTGTTGAAAAATGTTGAATAAGTTAAAATACCATGTTGAAATTGTGAAAAATGATATATATCGATATAATTTCGATAACGATATTCGATAAAATATTTGCTACTTCTTTATATTATTTTTTTAAATCAATTTTTGCAAAGGCATTAGAGGCTTAATAACAGTGGCGGTTCGTAAGAATTTGCAATAGAGGGGCTGTAGTGATAAACGTGACTAACATTTTTACTGTGGGCGCGCGGGGTTTAAAAATTCACATTACCAGTAAAAGTTAAAGCAAAAATATTATTGATTTATAAAACTATTCATTACATTTTTATGTTGTCTATTTATATTAAAATTCCATTCGTTACAATTTCTGGTTTACAAATGTATCAATACATTTATTTTTTGAAGCCTACTATTTTAATTCCATAAAATATTGCATGTTTGCCTATAAATTATCATTAATACGGTTATAACTCGAGAAATATTACCTTTATACAAAGAACATGCTTGTTTTTTAAACACCTTGTGTATTATTTTTTTTAGTTTAACTATTCAGAAGCTACTACAAGAGTATTGTAATCAAACTTTTAAAATGTTTTATGTTGGCATTATTAAATTATTAAATATTAATATTTTGTTAAATATCTGTATCCCTATATATTTTTCAAAAAACGTTAAGAACTCAGAAACGATTGATTTTAGGTACAAAGAACCTTATATTTTTGAGAAAAAATTAATTTGAAATATAAAAATATACGAAATATGTAGAAAAAGAGCGTTGGATATATAAATGCACCGGCTGTGACGATTTTTATTATGTTAAAATAGTATAACAGTTGCTGTGACTGGAAGGTGAAAAATACTATCAGACTGACATCAAGGGATCATACAAATAATAATGAAATGAAGTAGGCTGCTGGATTATCTGTATCATTTTTGTGATTAAAATGGCAAAAAAGTTTTTATAGTTTACTTTAGATACCTGCAGTTTAACACTATTTTTTTAATTAACACATTTAATGTTTTTAGATTTGAGTAGAATTGTGCAAAATCTCAACGGTTCATTGTTGCACTTAAGATCTAAAAAAAAATTGTAAGAATTTTTACATTAGCGGTTATACTTTTTCTCTTAATTTCAACGGCAAATACTGATGCCAAATTGATAACGAATGCATTTGCGGCCCATCGAGTACTAAATTTGCAGCTAACAAACGATTTAAAAATCTTAAAATCACGTGTGAAATGTATGTTTAAAACAGTAACGGAAACAAGCCTTTTTCCATGGATTACACACGAGACATACGTGTTTCAGTTCATACATAAAAGTACATGACTATATGATACCCGTTGCCAGGGCTTGAATGCGAGCACTGCATTGTGGATTAATGTAGTTTTATTTTTGCTCGAAAACATAATGCGCTTGTTATATGTTCTAACTTTTAAGCAATACATTACATGACACCTATCATTAATATTATGTGTACTTTGAACATTTCCATTGCTTTTATAAAAGAACATTATGTCACTTTATTCGGTAGAACTTTATGTGTAGTTCGTTGTGACACTCTTCAGGTACAATTATTCATTTTCATAGATTGTGTTATTCTAAATCTATAAGAAGCTGCAGTTACGCAACAACGGTCTGTTGGTAGGCTTCCCTGACAGAACTACGTTTAAAGTCTGTTTTATACTACACTATTTTTTCGTTTAAGAAAATCGTATACGATTTTCTAGTACGGTGTCAATCAGAAATTAAAAATCTTGAACGAAAAATTCGTACGAAATTATTACCGTCCCTATATGCGTCCAATTTTAGCATGCGCGCATGCGTATTCTACTGTTACTGTATCTGACCGCATGTCATTTGTGGGTTAGGTTAACTGAAACAATCAAACGATGTTAAATACTACTTATTACCGTTAATCCCTCACAATTTATTTTGTAGGAATAAATATGTAGAATGGGACAAGCGTTAAATATACGTTAAATTTGAAAATGATTCGCTTTCTGTTGTGATCAAATTGAACATTTGACATGGTTACTCAAGGTACCAACAAAATATGATAAAAGTTACTAAAAAGTAACCAAAATATATTGGGGTTTTCGTACCAAAAAATAGTACAATGTAAATGGTTCATATTTTCCATGCTAAATTCTTGAACTAAATTTTTGTATCAAAAATCGTATACGATTTTCTTAAACGAAAAAATAGTATAGTATAAAACAGTCTTAAGTTTGTAAAATACTTTTTACAGGCACGTACCCCGAGAAATTTGGAGTTATAAAGCCGGTTGTTGGATGTGTTTAGATAAGATTAGTCTGCACGACTTGCAACTTGCAAGTGACCCAAGTTAGATCAGATATGCTTAATTTTTTGGAAAAATACATAAAACCAATTGCAATGCTATTCCATGCACTTAACTATAATGTGATATTTTTATTTCTCAACGTGCAAATATTTCCCTTGAAAGCTGATTTTGAGTTTGTTTCCAGGTCAAAACTTTGTTTTGTAAACCTAGAGTTCGTTCAAAAAGAACAAGACCAACTGCATTTATGAATAAGCTAATTTTATTACAAAACAATTGCAATGAAAGGAATAAAATATTCAGTTAATAAGAAAACTGACTGTTAATTTTTAACTAACCATTCAATGTCAGGACCTATTTTTGTAGTAGCTAATCGGAGTTAATTCAGATCACAGTGCTTTATTCTTGTAAACATCTGTTCACATAAGTAAGTATTTTGAAGATGAAAAATATTCTTGCAGTATAACGGGTGTAAACAAAATGTGTAAACCCTCTTTTGTTTCTTTAGTTTTGATTTAAGATTAATGAAATTTTAGACATTTGATATGTGCAAAAAACCGGATTTTTTAAGTACATACACACAATTGTTTCACTTCCGGTTTCGCCGGAAATGACCCCAACTTTGTTATTTTAAATGGAACACCCTGTATATTTTTACATTTTTGGAAAGAGGAAGCGATTTTGTATACAACTGCACTATTTTGGTTAATTTTTATAACCCCAAACAATTTTTTGACCAAAATTGAAAAAGGGGGTGTACCACACTTCATTTACACCCAGTATATTCCTAAACTGACAAATGTTTACTATTTTAAATACTTCTGGTATGCGCGTGAAATTACCTTGACAATTGCTAGAAACGTCTAGAGCAGCGGTGGGAAACTGCGGCTTTTTGGCCATTACTTGCGACCTTTTGAATGACTTCAAATTTTGCAGAACATCCTTTTATTACAAAATGATTTATGTATATTTTGAAGTAGGTACACATAATTGAAGTTTGTTGAAGGCGGCATTATTAGGTTATAGTTACAGTGATTATCCCAGTAGCACGCCGTTTTCAATAAATAGTAAATATAATTAGTTAAAGTAAAGATATCGACGTGATGTTGACAGGAAGTAATAGCAGACCAGTTGTGTAGCGTAACATCGATTATTTTTATTAATGATGGTTACCGTGATTAAACTAAACAAGTGATAAGTAATAATTTAAAACAGTGAAAAGCGCCTAGAAACAACCGAAAGTCCAAATGGTTACTTAAACCTGTATCTTTGTAAATGAGATTAGACTATAGCTAGAAGGAGTAATTTTCAAAATCGCTTCCGATATTTTTAACGCACCTTATTTATGTACACGCACAAGCGTGTCTTTTACAACTATTTTACTTAATATTGTTGTAAATTAAAAGTCGTGCTGAATAAAAGTGTCATTTTAATGAATTCAAATAATTTCAGCAAATAAATGCACCTAATAAATAGTGTTAAAAAATATTGTGCAGGTGTTCGAGAAAATTATCAAGCCAATTTCGAACGTCCTTCATCGATAAAATTTAAAACACAAGTCATAAATTAGTCAAGTTAAATAATCCTATTAGTATATATGTACGTATAACCTGTTCGTGGCTTTCGTTTGGTCATTATTAACTTAAAATATGACGAAAACTTTCACCTAACTTGTTTTATAATATCTTAGAACTGATGGCAGAATTTTCTACTAATTACTAGTTTGACTCAGTTATCAACTGTTTAATGTTGCCGTACATACATAGTTACTATCAATAGGTCTAACGCAATCAGCTTAATCCTGGAAAGATTTCTATAACGGATTGAAATTTGTATTTAAATAGAGTCATTAATGTTACAGCCAACGGAATCCAGGAGGGTCAAACGCGGCAGGATTTGAAACAGCAATGGCCACACACAAAACATTTAATCATTGCCATACATCGCTAACTAACCATTCATTAAGGGCAGTAATGATGTGTATTATAATACTGCTGAGAACCATCAACTCGACTATCCCAAATTTTATGGCTTTATTATAGTAGAAAGCGTAAGAAAATTATGTATTGCTTCAAGTGACGTATAATTTAAAATTGCAAACCACGTATGAAAAATAAAAAAGTGCGGAATTTTATCCAAACAAAAAACGATGCAGTAGTAAAACAGTAACCACCGAGGACGATGCACTTGTCAACTGACATAAAATTATACGTTGTACAGGGTGGGCAAATTTCGATGTGTTCATAGGAAATGTCGAAGGTTTTTTTTTTTTTTTTTTAACAAAATTATAGTAGGCTGTGAAAACAAAAACAAGACAAGGTGTAAAACCTTTTAAAACACATTTGGTACAAGTTACGAAGGTTTTGTAATTTGTTGTTGTGATAAACATTACAAATATTTGAACATGAGATAAACTACAATAAACTACATTACTGCAGATTCCGACTTTATTGTTGTTTCCTTATTTTTATATAGGTACTAGCGATTCCGGAGCCTTCACCGCTAGATCCCGGCTTGCGCGTAGAATTCTCTTTGCGCGTAAAATTCTTTTTGCGCAAAAAATTATCTTTCGTTTGGTGCAATTCCCATGTCCCTAATTGGCTCAGTTCCCGAGATATATCGATTATAACTAATCAATCGATTGGCTCAATTTTTATTTACAATACTCGCAATTGCTTTTCAAAATTGAGAAAATTGCGTCGTACTACTCGCGCTGAGCCAGGCGGGTCACCTTTTTTTGGAGGCGATTAATAGATCGGTTTAAATTTTATTTACAACACTCGTTATTGCTTTTTAAAGTAGAATAAATATATTCGTACTACTCGCGCTCCGAGCTCGCACCGAATGCTTCTCAAATTCTTTTGCCGAGGTGCGGAGCGTGCACATATTAAAATTCGACCCTTTATACGATTTTACAAAAGAAATCGCGATTTTCGGACACACTTGAGTATTTTTCACAGATTTTTAAAAAAAGGCTTTCGACGTTCGTTAGTGTGTAGTGCGGGCGCGCGCGACGTAAATACGAACGTTTTTGCACGTTTTAATTAATAACGTTTGCAAACAATTTTTTCCGAGGTCCTGAGCGTGCACACTGCACATATTAAAATTCGATCCTTTATACGACCCGTCAAAGAAGTTAAGTCATAGCCAACTATGGGTTCTATTTTAAAAAATACAACTTTATGTCACAACTCGAATTTCGGAATCTTTTTTGAAAAGTTGTCTACGCCACTGCATTCTTATCAAAAAATGTGAAAATCATTTTTGTTTATTTTCATAAAAAAGTGAAATATAGTCATAAAACGAAAAGTCGAAAGATCGAGTTATCGCCGAAACAAAAGACGATAACCAAATTTAGTTTTCACCATTAACTTTTTCTCGAAAAAAGAGATAGAGGATGCGCGGTCCGTTTTTTGATACCTCTTATAGTTACCGAGATTCCCCATGAAAACATTAAAATTTGCCCACCCTGTACAACAAACAATCAACTAAAGCAACACTTCTTTTATGGTCAATAAAACTATCACTGCGATTTTGTTAAATGTGAAAAGATAATTATTGTAACAATGACAATAGTTTGCGATTGTTTTCATGGAGAATCAAATTGAACAATAATTTCAATACAAGTTTTCATACAAAAATGTCACGTTTTTAAACGGCTTATTACTGTAAAATCTCACTTATAACACGCTATGGTATATAATACGCATGCTTGATTTAACCCAATGTAGGTTATGTTCGATGTCACGTTTAATGTGCACATGAAAAGAGCATTTGTTAGAATAAAAAAGACGTATGGAGGGGCGGGCATAAGAAGAAAGGAAATAGTAATAGAAACAATCGACATAATAAAAGCGATGCATGAAAAAGTTGTAAATATTGTAAGAGCCCAGAATGAAGAATTGGCAGAGTTTGAAGAAAAATAGGGTGTAAAACAAGGATAGGTGCTCAGTCCATTACTATTCTCAGTCGTTATATGTAGATGGTGTAATTAAAGAAGTAAAATAAAAAATGCGACCTTTTCACCTTGGTAACTGGAAAATGGAAAAAATAAACATAACTAAGCTAATGTTCGCAGACGACATGGTCACGGTTGCGGAGTCAGAAAATAATCTACAACATAATCTAGAAACTCTAAACCAAGAATTAATTGCAAAAAAATCTATATGAAAATAAATACAGATAAAACTAAAACTATGATCGTTACAACAGAGAACTAAAGGTATAACATCACTTTAGATGGGCTTAGATTGGAACAGGTACATAACTTTAAATATTTAGGAACGATCATCGAGAAAAATGGACTACGAAATAAGCGAAAGAACAAAAAATGTACGATGAATATTAATTTAACAGTTTAAGAACAACATTTTTTGGAAATAGAGAAGTCCCAAAACGAACAAAAGTGAAAGTTGTAAAAAAAGTATTAACTCCAGCATTTTTATACCGAAGTAAAACGTGGACACTTTCAAACAAAAATAGTATCCGTGTGAATGCAGCTGAAATGAGATTTTTAAGAAAAATCCAGGGAAAACCAAAAAAGATCAAATCAGGAATGAAACATACAGAAAACAATTAAAAATAAAATTAGTTGAAAGAAAAGTACAAGATGGACAGCTGGAATGGTAAGGTCACATTTATAGAATGAAAGAAGAAAGATTAACCAGAAAAGCCTATAAAGCAAGGTCACAGGGATAAAACTTAAGAGGTAGACCGAGAAAAAACTTGCAAGACGAACTTAAAAATGCAGTAACGGATAGAAAAATTAAATGGGAAGAGATTAAAAAAAGCTAGCACAAGGCACAAGACAGAAAAATGTGAAAAAAAGCACAAAACAGCTCAACAGTCCTACACCTAACAGTAGGACTAATGAAGTAATAAAAAATAATGCGCATCCGAGTTTCATATGACAAAAATGAGTAAAAACTTTGAGTATTATACATGATATTTTACGGTAATTTGAAAAAAGAAAGAGTTATTTAAAAATTTAACGATATTTTTTTTATATGATAACTAAAAATGGTTGTTAGTAGTACCTACAGTAACAGTTATTTTAACATACAAATTACAAATTTACACGGATGTCATAATTGTCAGCCAGTAATTTCTTTAAAGTTTGTACTCGTAAATCAACTATTATTTACTTAAATTCATAAAACTAAATTATGTTTTGACTCATGGCACTGCAGGTTTTAACCTCACTTAAAAAAGTGATATTTATTAACATATAAAGAAGACCATAGTTTAGTTAATAAAAAAATATTTGTAGTTCAATTAAAAATATGTTGGATATTCATTTATTTTAGGATCTACACAATGTTTAAGCCAGGGCTGTGGAGTCGGAGTCGGAGTTTAGGAGGAATTTCTGGTCAGTGGAGTCGGAGTCGGAGTCGGAAAAAATGTACCGACTCCGACTCCGAGTACAACAAAAATTTGCGAGGTGGTACTTTGCCGCAAAATTAAAACTCAAATTTTAAATAATTTTTTTATACTTTTTTTTCTTTTCTTATATTACACACCATAAAATGTCTTAGTATTTAATTTTGCCGGAGTCGGAGTCGGAGTCGGAGTCGGAGTCGACCTACTAAAATTATTAGGAGTTGGAGTCGACTTTTTTTTTCCGACTCCGCAGCCCTGGTTTAAACAGTGTTTATCAAAGTGTGTCGCTGAATCCTTGTATAGGGGTCCCTCGAGTCTTTTATAATATTCGGAAATCATCCAAATATAACAATACAACAACAGTATTATTTACAAAACTATGAGCTTTTAATTTTAGGAGAGGTCCTCAAAATAAAGTTTGAGAATCACTGGTTTGAACAAATAAATATCGCCGTTTTTTTACCTATAATTATATCCAGAACTTTCATTAGTTTCTTTTTTCTGTTAATAAATGTACTTAAGAAACTTAATACATATAAGTTGACATTTCTACGTAAAAATCACAAAATAAGAAAAATTGTCCAAAAAACAAAACCGAATTGACTTAGCAAGACGTTGATTAGGCAATTAAATCCGGAATTAAAGCTGCCATGAAGATTTGCGAAGGAATTATACAATTCTTAAAAATAAAATCACAACAAAAAATCAATTTTTCAGATTTTAAACTTAGCTACAGTCTATTTCGAATAATACCCGATATGCAAATGGTCGCTTTCAAAATTGAATCAGTCTGTATATTTTTGTTCGTAGAAATTGTATGATTTCTAATGTAATTAATTATAATGCATATAAAATTTACAACTTGCCTGGACACGTGGGGCAGCACGTCCCTGGAGCGGGCGGAGACGGATTACCACAAGGCGTGTGACACTGTATATCCGATTCTGTAACGACGCCAGCTTCGCAACGCATAATTTTGCATGGCTCTTTGGGGTCGACCCATTCCGTATGGCTTATGTGATGAATTCCTTTATACATGCATCCTAAAAATAAAAGTAGCAATACACCCACAATCACCTCAAATAATGAGTATTCTAAAAGCGTACCTTTGCACTTCTGACAACATCCATCCTCCGTTTTCTCGACAAGCATGTGACAACCATCAATAGTGGGACAGTTATTTTCATGTATACACTCTACGTAGCCATTCTGAAAATAAACAAATAATTATTTTCTTGAATTTATAAAAAGAAATGATGTTAAAAAATTACACTAGCAAAATTAACTTACGAAAACAGTGGCGAATCAAAAAGTTTTGAAACAAACTTAGAAGATTTATACAAGTTCTACGTGAACCCAAAATATGCTGCAGTAAATAACCTTTAATGGCACCGAATTAATCTGAGGGATATTCGACTTGATACATAATTGGTTCAGCAATAATAATTGCAGGGTGAACCACTTTATTCGGGTCACTATAGGGATTTCGTTTAATACAGTGTGTACAAAAAGTAACGTAACAGATCAATATTACGTCTTGTGACAACTTTACAAAAAAAAAACGCTTTAAATAAAAGTTATTTGTGGTCATTTAGTACATAACTTTAAATTATTTTCAACAAAACACAGTGTTTTGTTTTTGCGCACCGATAAGTAACTTTGTTTTTTTTTTAAATAGAGCACCCTGAATATTTTATAATTATTAGTTGTAAAATTGAATTCTCTTTTAAAAATATGTGGATTATATGTATCTAAAATCAGTAATTTTTAAGTTATTTAAGTTTTTATACAAAAATTTACAGACACAATTATGTTTTGATCTTTAAACTGAAAGATTTGGCAGATTATAAATTAGTGGGGAAAAACGATCATAAAAATTAAAGTTTGATCTACATAAAAGAGTTTTATTTTTTAGGCTAAAGGTGCGCTCTCACAATTCGATTTTAGTTGTTCAGCTTTAGTTGATCAAGTAAAATCGACTGACATTTTTGTTCATACGTTTCAACGTAAATCGAATAATCAACAGTAGGCGCAAAAATGGCGTCAAACGCAGGTGCTCGTGCGGGTATAGCAACAACTTTTTTAGTTTTTCAACGAAGAAATTTTTTAATAAAACTGTGTTTGGTGCATCTTTTATTTAAGAGTAGAATAAAGCAGTCATGCATTACATATGTATATCATTATTTTTATTACGCAGGAAGTATTACACAACATTCAGTTTTGTGATACGGACGAACAATGTGCACATTTTTTGTTACAAAATCCAACGAACCTTAAATTGATATTAACAAAATATTCAAAATTTAAAATAACATCAGTCATTTTACATTAAATGCTTCATTGTTAAATCAATATTTAGATTAAAACTGGATTTTCTTGCTACTAAACGAGTAAGCGTGAAAAGTTGGGGGTTCTTCAGAGCCATCATGTATTTAACCGCACTTTATAATTAAGTTTAACTGTGCGAATAATCTTACACGTTAGCTTAAAATAAGTTATATCTTGAATTGTAAGCGTAAAAAAATCATTTTATACCTAAAGCATCAAGATATTTAAAAAAAAATCAAAAATCTTTTGTACAATTTGTAAGAAACTGTTTTGCCTCACTTCAATTTTCAGCCATCTTTATGCATAACTTACAAACTGTATTACAATTATTTAAAGCAGCTTAAAAATGTTAAAAATTCTTTATACAATAATTTGAAATGTTTGTTGCAGTAGTTTTCCCAGAAATCATCGCAGTTTAAATAAATAAATTTCAAACGCCTTGCTTTAACTTCAAGGAATTATTTGTTGGAAACATCTCTTAAATTTTGAAAGCGAAAGGTTATATTATTCTCCAAAATTTTATACACATACACTGTGTTTTTGTGTGTTAAGTTGGTTTAAGAGTATGCATGTACTGTTTGTCTTCCACATTTGCATATATTATCACGTACTTGTTAGAGTATAAGAAATATGCAAATGCAAACAAATTGCGACCAAAAATGTTGAAGTTATTGACCTTGATTTGTACAGTCTCGAAACATTTCTTATCATACTGTAATATTATTTATACATTTTTATAATCAGTTCATTCATTAAATTCGTTATTTATTACATTAATCGCATGTTATCTTGTACAAACAAATTACGTTAATCTTATTCCTTCCTAAATATACTGGACGTTCCTGCTAACACTTCTCTAACATGATTTTACTAAATATGTTATACTACAACACAAAGTGTAATTGATAAAAGTGTTTCGTGTCGCGAAAAAATTTGTGTAATATTTTGTTTATTTAAAAAAGGATCATAAGATACATTTAAAAAATTAGTACAGGCAAAATTCCTGTAACTCTTTATGACTACTGAACGTTGTAAAAATTTAAATAAGACAGTTGTTGATTCCCTTAATTATAAATAGAATAAAATGTTACGATGGGATATGAAAATGATTTGCATTTTTCAAATATAGGAAGTGTTGGTAACTGTTTTTTAGTACGTTTTACAGCACTTAATGTAGGTATATCGTCAAGTTGGTTTTGAAATATTTTTAAAAATTATTGCATGAATAAATATTTGCTTTGCTTGGTACAAAAGTGCCGTCTAATGAATTTTTCAATAAGAAGCTCTAGGAATACTCAAAAAAATCTATATACCGGGTAATTTTTGTTTGACTGTCGCATCACTATAACTTTATTTTAAGAGGAAATCCCCATGAACCTTTTCTATTTTTGTTAATCGCAGGAAATTCTTTAACAATGTTTTTCTAAGATTCCATTTTTTTTCCTAAATTTAATTTATTCATATAGATAATTTAATTCTAAATCCAATCATGTAACAAAAATACCAACATACATAGGAATTTTTTTAAGCGAAATGGTTTTAAAATTATTTATTATTAATCACAAAATCTTAGCAATCGTTGTATTTGACTAGACAAAACACGATCACTGTAGTAATCGACAGTTTATATTATATAAAACGTGTAAATGTGTTTTATTATTTTTCGACAAAAATCATACTTTTGTGAACATTAAATTGAAAATGCACCTTTTGTCGAATTGCTTCTGCGAATGTGCATTCAAGGTGTTACATACAGAGGACAACTGTATTAGGAGGCAGATAGTGGGCAGATAGTGGGGAACATGTTAAACACTAAAATGTGTTATTATTAATTAATACATTACCGTTTTTTTTCTCTTACTTTTACTAAAATTTTTTAAAACATTTACGTTATCAAGTATATTAACTATTAAGATTTGATTGCTTTTGTGAAATATAACCACAGCGATCGTGTTTTTCTAGTGAAATACAGCGATTTTGGGAAAAATAATTAACATTTTTTAAACTCATTTTCCTATGTAGGTATGTTATTTTATTAATGTACTATCGAATTAAGAATTAAATGTCTAAAAAATAAGTTTAAAAAAAAGTATACGATGTAATTTCAAAAAAAAAGTTGACTATCGCCAGTCTGAAAATTTTCACCAAAGAAAAAACAGTTTAACATCATTTGATAAAGAATTTTCCACGATTTATAAGAAATATAAGATTTACGGGAGCTTCCCTTTGATATCAAAAAGTTAAAGGGGTGCGACAATTAATTGAACCACCCGGTATATTTCCGTTTGAGTTGAAAATTATTTCAAAATGTTTTAGCAAATCTTCTGTTTTTTTACTATTTACTTATAGTGAAAGTGAGCAAAAGTTTTGTATTAAAACTAAAATTGTATTCAATATTTTTCTAGCCGAAATCAAGGGAAAAATAAAAGCTACGAAAATATTTACAACGTGTTTGGAACAACAAACTCGATTTTTTCAATTAATATTTTAGACTGGGTCGTTATTTTAAAAATATTCGAAATGGGTGTACAACTATAATAGTAATTCTTAAAATTAAGTTTAAAGCGCTAAAAAAAAATTTATGCGTTATTAAAAAATATACCCTATCTAAGTTTATCAACATTATTTTAATGCTCTTTTGCTATATTCATTATTAAATGAAATATAAAAAGTAGAAGATATTTTAATGTTTTGGTTTATTACTAAATTATTGATTTTTTTTAGAGAAACATAACATCAAATTGCGCGTTATGGGCAACTAAACTGTTTCCTCACTGAAATATTATCATCCTACATTTGCAAAATGGTAATGGTGAGAAATTATCAGAAAAAGACCTGTGCAAAGTGGAAACAAGCGGTTAAAATCTGACTATGGTGTATTATATTAACATAGGAAAAATACATTTATCTTAAAAAATAAAATAAACTTTCTTTATCGGCGTAGTAAGTTTCGGGGAAACCCTTTTAACGTTTTTGTTTTTATTCGATTCAAGTAATCAATTCCAATCTGCACTAAGCCATAAAACTTTCAATTAGTATATAAATTGGACTTGTCGTTTTACTCACACACTTAAAACATTTCCGAAAAGTAAATATTTACGTTAAGATCAAAGGTTTGTGTAGTAACAACCCAACTTACCAGGTGGCATATGTGCACTTTGTATCTAGCAAATCTTATATTTTAAAATGTTGTTTATTTTTATAACTTTTTAGGTAATAAATCTTAAAAGATTAGACATAATTTAAGCTTAGTAAAATAAAATAGGTCAGTCAGTCGCGTAAAATCCTTATTTCAGTAATTTTAAATGCTCAATAAATAATAAATGAATTTACGTAGTTTATCAACAATAAATTATGTTATAATGTTATTTCGAATAATAAAACTAAAACTAAACTTAAATTAGTTTTTGCAAGCAGTAATTTGTATGTTTTAATTAAAGTAAAATAAATATGATAAGACGACATATTGCAATTAATTACTACGTTATTATCTGTACATTTTTCTTATACAAAGAGCGTTTGAACAGTTATTCTTTAACATATTACGCTACAACGTTACGATCAAAAACATTTTTATTTCTTCTTTTACGTTTTTATAACATGTATAATTTGATATATGTCAACAGTAATGGTCGGCAAACTTATAAAACCTAAATTTTATGTTGTTTTTATATTTGCACATATGTATCTAGTTAATTTTTCTACATAGTAGCCATTGCTTTACAAGCACTTTTCATAACGAGCAATAAACTTTTTTCATACCCTTACAGTGTACTACCGCTTTTTTTAACTTCTCCGTCTCCTCGAAGCGTTGAGATGCAAGATATCTGCCCTTTAAAGTGTTGAAGTCGCTAAAGGCGGGATCTGGGCTGTAAGGAGTTTGATCATCAAACTCCTTCTTCATCATGAACTTTTGCACGGTCTTGCACCACTCTTTACCTTTTTTATACTTGTTACTAAAAGCACATAAACTTCACACAATTCGTGGTGATTTTCAGCAGCATTGCACCCTTTCGGGTGTAAAAATAGAATTACATATCGGATTTCGCAAATGGCGGGATTGCTTAGTTTCGCACCAATCATTAATCACTATCACGCAAAGGCAAGCAGCAGTAGAGTGATAGCCTGATAGCTAAGCAATGAACTAGTTGAAGCTACCGAGCATGCACAATACGATTTCCTTTCTTGTTATCAATCACGAGTTATCAGCGATCGGCCCTTTTGATATGCACCTCGTACATTTATCGTTTTTTGGTAAACCTTTTTCTTGATATTATAATATGGTATTAGGTGTAGAAATGTTCATTAATTGATTTATTCCACATATTCTTAGTAAAACAGTAATCTTGTGTATGTTCTTTTGAAATATGATTAGATTTTTATTTAACCTTAGTTGCATAAAATACGTTGTTATGTGATACTACATAATAAAAAGGTTATGCCTTTTACAGTTAAAGGGGCGTCCAGACCAAGCGCGCGAAGCCGCGCCACGCCGCCAGGAACAGCGCAAAACGTTTATGCTCGTCTCATTTGGACGTAAAATGTACAGTTTTGCGCTGTTCCGCGCGGCGCGGCGCAACTCGATGCGCTTGGTCTGGACGCCCCTTCAGAGGTTTTAACAGATATTCTATGAACTGTTTTTGTATGAAAATTAATAAAAGAAAAAAAACCACCCTACTAAAGACTGATTCAAAATATTTTTAGAATGATAAAATCTTATGAAACAATGCTTGTTTTAATAAAGTTTTTTTTTACATACATACCTATTTCATCTACATCAGTAATCATACTATTAATTATTTAAAGCACAACATGTAATATAGTCAACGTCAAGTCTAATGGCGACGGTGGGGGTGAACACACCTACTTACTTAGTTGTATTGATAAACCAGCAAATGATTTTAAGGTCCGTGGACCAGATTGTAGCTTCTGCTCCGCGAAAACACCGCCACCGCTCGCCATTAGACTTAATTAAAAAATTGCAACTATAGAATGTAATACATCTGTTCTAAAACACTTTTTTACAAAGAATTTAAGTAAAATATAATTCTGTTATTGTATACTTAAGTATGTATTGCATGGGTATCTTGCTAAAAGCTATGGTTTCAAATGTTGAGTTTGGCGAAGATTTTTACCTTGGCGTTTATACCACAGTATATGAGACGTAAAATATATTATCGATTGAGCTAAATGTAATAAAATATCTATTATTGTAAACGCGAGTATTTCATAAATTTATCTAGTAATACGATATCCTTAAATTGCTCTATTTTACTGAAATTGAAAAGTTTCCTTTCAAAACGATTTTGACTAATCTTTTCCATTACAAAAGTATTAAATTACACCACTCAAGTTCAATTTATGTGATCTTTGCATTTGTACATAATTAAAAAGAAAGTTAAACCATCTTCCATGGACTAACTACCTGTTGACCCAAAAACGTTAGGGGGTTCCCGATTGCGATTATATGATAAATAACGAGCAGCAATATGCCAATCAACGTCACTGTAGAGTGTGAACATTGTGCAAATTAAAAATGTATGTTGCTGCATGAAAAGACAAACAATAAACAAATAAAACGTATTATTACTGTCGTTAAAACATTAATCTTGATAGATAAATACCTTCAAAACATGTGATAAATTACTTTTGAAAAATTAAGTAGTAATGACAAGCGATTGTTGAACGGTCCATTATTATATGATCCAAATGACAATACAATTAAAAACTTTAATCATTTTTTATCTGCAGCGCAATATTATTAGCTGTCACAATTATTAGGCGAATAAAAATGAGCGATACAATTTTGAATTTCGCCTTTAGGAGCTACTAAGTGTAACAAATTAAGGCAGTCGTGTACTTCCTAAATTAGTAATGTATTAAAACAATGCGATATTATAAATCAAACCATTGACAATCACAAAATTGCTGATGCGCGCACCAAATAACTTTTTCAATACATAAATGAGCGGTACGCGACAACTGGGCGACGCGACGGTCAACTGGGCGACGCGACGGTCAACTGGGCGACGGTCAACTGGGCGATGGTCAACTGGGCGACAGGAACTTAAACATTTTTGAACTCTCATCTTAGCACACGATTTTATGGATTGTTTTTGTAAATATTGGTAAAATATACCTACTTACTTAATTTTGTAGAACTATATCGTACATCGAAATTTGTAGAATCATTTACGAAAGATATGATCAAAAAACGTGGTCCGAAATTAATTTAAAAATGAAGAAGTATGATTGCACAATATTAGAATAAAGAGAAAAAATACAGTTTTTTAATTCATTTATCAATAATATTTTGTAATTAACAAACATATTTACATTAAAACAAAAAAGTATATAAGATTCAGAACAACATAATTATTTTTGAATTATAATCATGTTATAAGCAATACATGTAAATAGTCTATTATATATTTCAATTTTTTTTTCGAATTATTAACAAGCACCAAATTAAGTTACTATGTCAAATTTAAACCTAAACTCTAGATGTTATTATACGCAAAATTCCCACGTTCCCACGTTTAAACTTAAATTTTAAACACCCGGTATATTTGATATGTGTTAATATGTTTGTTAGTTACAAAATAATATTAATAAATGACATCATTTATTTGATCTATTATTTAGTTTCCCAGCTAATAGACTATCTACGAGGTACTGCTTATAACATTATTTAAAGGGTGTTAGGTAAAAACAAGGAATGTCAATTTTTATTATCTTTACAATTCGATCTTAAAGAGTTTAAAGTCTACTATTTTTTTGTTCATAGAGCTGTATCAACCAAACTTTATTTTACTATGGACCATATTACTGAAAATGAGTATTAATCAATGAATGTAAAAAATGATTTTCATTTAATCTATAATAATTAGTTATTCCAATGTTATATACTTTTTTGTTTTAATGTAAATATGTTTGTTAATTACAAAATAATATTGATAAATGAACGAACACACTGTATTTTTCTCTTTATTCTAATATTGTGCAACCATACATCTTCATTTTTAAATTAATTTCGGACCACGTTTTTTGATCATATCTTTCGTAAATGATTCTACAAATTTCGATGTACAATATAGTTCTACAAAATTGAGTAAATAGGTATATTTTACCAATATTTACAAAAACAATCCATAAAATCGTGTGCTAAGATGAGAGTTCAAAAATGTTTAAGTTCCGGTCGCCCAGTTGGCACGTCGCCCAGTTGACCGTCGCCCAGTTGACCGTCGCCCAGTTGACCGTGTCCGTAAATGAGCGCGTGTTGCAATAGCTTACCAAAAAAATTATGCCACTTAATTGAATCGACAATTTTTCCAGTCATTTTACAAACATCATTTTATGATTAACTGTAAAAATTCAGTTTATTACTCAACCAGTGGCCCAACCACGGGAACAGGGGAGCCTGGCTTCCCCCAAAAAGTAGCCTTTGCGTTGCTTTGTTTGCTCGAGTCAGGTCGACTGCGATCATTTTATTCTTTATTTCATCGAATTTGCAATAAAAATATTTTTATCCGTTTAACCCGCTCCCCCAAGATTAAATCCTGGGTGCGACACTGTACTCAACCTAAAATTACGTTTAGTCCATGCCATACGACATTGCGTAACGTAAAACCAATCAGTAAAACTATGGAATACATATATCAACACAATTATCGTAGCACCCACACTATTTCAGTAATAACCAAATCACCATTGGCGTAGTTAGCCCCGAGGTCCAGGGGGGGCTGCAGCCCCAGGTGACTGAGGCTGAGCTAAAAAAAAAAAGATCCTCTTTTGTTGATGCCAGCCGCGTACTCACAAATTCACGGTTTTTTATGCCAGGGGGGCCTAAAAAAAATATTGTTTTACAAAACACAAACAATAATTGTTCGTAAATTCTTTAATTTAGGGAACAGAACTTTAAACGAAATGGTTTTCAAAATAATTACAAAAATCATAACAGCCCCCATATTTAGTCCAAATAAATGATCAAGCGACATTTTGTAAAACAAAAAAAAACTCTTCGGTGTATTAAAATTTATATGATAAACTTTTAAAGAGTATGCCAATATTTTGTCCAAAGCTAAGACTGAGCATATTACCATAATGGCTTTGAAACATTAGAAAACGTAAAAAATTGCGGCGACACTATTTTACGGTTGGGAGATTTTTATTTAAAAAAGAAAGAGAATAAGAATTCACAAGCGAAATCATATAAAAGAAGTTTGTTTTGTATCAACTGCTAAGGTCAACTGTTTTTACAATATATAGATTTTGTCTAGACCAAATGCTAGAAGGATCCGTCAAACTATACATAATGCGAAACATACGTGCTTTTTTCTCAATTTAACGTTAGTACTATATGTAAAATTCATAAACTATGTATAATCTATTTTAATTTAAATATTCACAGTAAAGTAATTTTCAGAAAGTAACGTATCTGGGATCGCACTATTGCATTTTCGGCTATTTCAGACTAGTAAAAATAACTTAATACTTCAGTTTGGTACCAAGTCTATTATCAGCTTTATTTAAGTAATTAATAATAATATATGTAGTTTAAATTTAAAAAAAAAAGATTTCCTCTAAGCCTTTCTGACAAAAGTCTTATTCACAGTAGAAAACGTTTAATAGCGTATTTTAAACAATTACATAATTATTTAAACTTTAAATACGTTTTTCATTTAGTAAAAAAATTGTTTTATGATTCAGCTAATGGTGCCTGTCCACGTGAGAGTAAACAACTCTCGATAGCAGCGTCGCCAAGGATACAGCCAATCGCGAGTTACTCTCAGGGGCTGTATCCTTGGCGACGCTGCTATCGAGAGTAGTTTACTCTCACGTGGACAGGCACCATAACGATGATCACTGACTGTCTAATTCGATTGGAGCATGGGTATTTTGATTAAATACAGAGAAATGGTTATATTACCAAAAATGTGCCATTTTTTAAAACTAATTCAGAACTATGTCAAAACTTATTATGCCTTTCAGTTATTGTTGTTTTTGGTCATTTTATTCTGCCCCAAAATTAAGATGGGGATCTCACTTCTCAAGAGCTTTAGTCAGTTAAATTGGAGCCAAGTTGCAAAATACGGCACTGAATTTTAATCTGAAATGAAATATACCATAGCTCTCCATAATTTGAAAGTTATTCACAAAAAACTTTTTACAAAATTTCGTTTATTTGCTTTATTTACTTAATTTTTAGTATAGGATAAATATAAACACTTTCTTCAAAACTTTGTATTCTGTATACGTTGCCCTAACAAAATTTTGTGTCAGTGTTTCGTCTGTTTGGGACCATTATCAACTTTGATACTTCTTATGGGCGCCTTATTGGATTTTTGAATAAAATCGTGTACTAAAAATGTTGTGCACAATAATATCAAAAACTACCCAAAAAAAGTTTTACGAATACTTTTACAGTAATTTTATGCAAAAAATGTCTACCAATAATATAAAATTACGTGTAAAAAAATACTACGTATAAAAGAATTTTATTTGTAAATGTGTTTTGTAAAGCTACTCCGTGTAAAATTTTCGTTCATTAGATAAAAGTTTAAAACGAAATAGTTAGTGTATTAAGGTATCGTTAATAATTTACATTAAGTAGTTGTGTTTTTTAATCTACGAGGCGAAAATATTGCTACTTAACAGCTTAAAACACAATAAATTTAAAAAAAGTATTAACAGCAAATTTTATATGTTTTATGTTTAAATTAAATACTTAATATTATTGCCTCTTTCAAGTAACCCGTAGACATGATTTTAATAAAATCATGGTAATTACTATAATTATTACTATATTATTTATTTAGTCATGAGTCCTTCTACTGTTGGGTGTAGGACTGTTGAGTTGTGTTGTGCTGATTTTTTTCCATGTTTTTCTGTCTTGTGCTAGCCTTTTTATGTCTTTCCATTTGATGTTTCTATCCGCTGCTGCTTTTTTAACTTCGTCGTGCCAGGTTTTTCTTGGTCTACCTCGTTTGTTTTTTCCCTGTGTTTTTGCTTCATATGCTCTTCTGGTTAACCTTTCTTCTTTCATCCTATAAATGTGACCCAACCATCCCAGCTGCCTTTCTTGTATTTTTGTTTCAACTGATTTTATCTTTAATTGTTCTCTATATGTTTCGTTTCTGATTCTTTTTTTGTTTTTCCTTGGATTTTTCTTAGAAATCTCATTTCAGCTGTATTCACTCGGCTACTATTTTTATTTGTTAGTGCCCACGTTTCACTTCCGTATAAAAGTGCCGGAGTTACTACCGTTTTGACCACTTCTACTTTTGTTGTTTTTGGGACTTCTCTATTTCCAAAAAATGTTGTTCTTAAACTGTTAAATATTCTTCCCACATTTCCTGTCCTTTCGCTTATTTCCTTGTCCATTCCTCCATTATTCTCTATAATCACTCCTAAATATTTAAAGCTTTCTACCTGTTCTAACCTAAGCCCATTTAAAGTGATGCTATGCCCTTTGTTTTCTGTTGTAACGATCGTAGTTTTAGTTTTTTCGGTATTTATTTTCATATTAATTTTTTACAATTCCAGGTTTAGAGTTTCTAAATTATGTTGCAGGTTTTTTTTCTGTTTCCGCGACTAAGACCATGTCGTCTGCGAACATTAGCTCCGTTATGTTAATTTTTTCCATTTTCCAGTTGCCTAGGTGAAACGGTCTCATTTTTTGTTTTACTTCTTTAATTACCCCATCTATGACTACTGAGAATAATAATGGGCTGAGCACGCATCCTTGTTTTAGCTCCTCTTTTGTTTCAAACTCTTCCGATTCTTCATTTTGTGTTCTTACAATATTTACTGTTTTTTCGTACATCGCTTTTATTATGTCAATTGTTTCTATTTCTATTCCCTTCTTTCTTAGGCCCCTAGATACGTCTTTTTTTTTTGATTTTATCGAATGCTTTTTCCAAGTCTATAAAAGATAAATGTATTTCCTTGTTTTTTGTTAAGCTCTTTTCTATTGTTTGTCTTAATATAAAGACTGGGTCTTGGGTACTTCTTCCTCTTCTGAAACCATATTGGGATTCTTCTAGAGTGCTTTGTATTTTTTCTTTTAGTCTGCCTTCCATTACTCTTGCCAGTATTTTCCCTGGTACACTCATTAATGTTACTCCTCTATAATTAGAACACTCCCTTTTGTCCCCTTTCTTATATAATGGTAAGATTATTCCAATGTTCCAATCCCTTGGTACTTTCCTTGATTTTATTACTTCGTTCAATAGAGCCCTTAGTACTTCTTTCCCTAATTCTTCCATGTATTTAATCATTTCTGGTGTAATCCCGTCTTTACCTGCTGCTTTTCCGATCTTTAATTTTGCTATTGATTTTTCTAATTCTTCCATTGAAATCTTCGATATCTCCTGATATCCTCCGTTGCTTCTTAAATTTGTTATTTCGTATGTGTTGTATATTTAATCTTGTAACTGGAACTTCAAGTTTTGGAAATAAATGTCAACTACGTGCCATGCCAAAAATGTCAGCGCTTCATGTGTCAAGAATGGATCCCAATACGGCTGAGGGAGATATAATAAAACATTTAAAACCGCTATTTCCAGAGGTGCAATGTTCCAAACTGTCATCAAGAATCCTAACATTGTATTCTTCTTTTAAAGTTTCTATACACAATGATAACCTACCTAAAATACTTGAAGCAAGTATGTGGCCAGTAGGAGCCAGTATTAATAAATATTTCTACAGTAAGACAAAAAATTTTCCCACAACTCCAGGAATCCTCCAAATAACTTAAAATTTTCAGTTCTACATTTAAACATACAATCGTTAAGAAACAAAGTTGACCAGCTACAGCTCTTTGTGCAGGCCTACCACATAAACATTGATGCTATCTGTATCTCTGAACACTGGCTTACGCCACAAGAAATTAATTACATTAAATTTCATAATTATAATACATCCAGTATCTTCTCTCGCCAAAATGGTTATGGGGGTTCATTAATACTGCTGAAAGATAATTATAAATTCAGTGAGTGCACCAAAATATCTAAGCTTTCTGTTCCCAATATATGCGAGCTTAGTGCTGTTGAGGTCTTCGAATTGAAGCTCATCATTATAAATGTGTATAGGCCCCCTAATAGTTGCTATAAAACATTTATTAATATTTTAAATGATGTCTTTAATGTGCTGCATAAAAACTGGTGTGCCATTATAACTGGTGACTTTAACCTCAAGTTTAATTTGGATTCTTCTGAAACTTTGCACTTTAAAGACTTTCTATATTCTTTTGGTATGACGACTACTGTAAATCAAAACACTCGTAAAAATCACTGCTTAGACAATATTTTAATTAATAAGCATACTCAAGAGAATACTAAGTATACTACAGATGTTTCTGATAGCTGTTTATCTGATCACTTGTGTCAGGTAATAACACTGAAAATAGAGTCGCCCTCCGAAATGGAAGATGGTGCCTACACCTACAGACCAATTTCTGCACATGGTTTGAATAATTTTTACAATGTGCTTAACCAAAGTAATTGGGACTTCCTAAAAACGGAATGTGCCGATGCCAACTGTGATTTTTTTGTTAAATTGTTTACGAGTGCTATGGACACAGCCTTTCCCAAAAAGACCCACAAAAAACGTAAACGTAAGGTTCTTTGGTTTGATAATTATTTGTATTTTCTACGAGACAACATACAATTTTTCTGTGATATGCAAAGACAATCCTCACATCTAAACTTAACTAATTATATAAAAAAACTAAAAGTGCATTATAAGTATGAAATTAATTCACGTAAGAAATCGACATACGAAAAATATATTCTAAAACACCCTAATAAATCTAAAGCCTCATGGGATGTTATAAAGCTAAATATAGCATCAAAAAACAAAATCACAATACCAACATCACCTGATATTTTTAATGATCATTTTGCGAACATCGCTAACAAACTCATTAGCGACCTTCCACATTGTGACACTATACCCTCTGATTTCATGCAGAGAACAGCCAATTTAACCAATAAATTACAGTTTACCGAAATCTCTTACAGCGAAATTCGAAATATTATTAATAAACTAAGTAACAGTAATAGTGTTGATGTTTATGGCCTTAATAGCAAAATCATAAAGTCTGTAAAAAATATTATAATCATTCCGTTAACTAAATTACTCAATAAATGTCTTAAAGAAAATATTTTCCCCAATGCATTTAAATTTTCGAGGGTTATACCTATCTATAAAAAGGGGGACAAACATGATCTGAATAACTATCGACCTATTTCTATCATCCCTATTTTTGGAAAGATATTCGAAATTGCTATTAAAAACAGGCTCGAAACCCATTTTGAAATAAATAATTTATTGTGTAAAGACCAATATGGCTTTAGAAAAAACAAATCAACAGTATCTGCTCTTTTAGAATTTGTGTCTTACATTAATTGTAGCATAGAAAAAGGCACGTACGTAAGTTCACTTCTATGTGACCTCACAAAAGCTTTTGATTGTGTATCACATAAGCTACTGCTTGGAAAATTAAAACATTATAACATTCACGACAATGTCATCACCTTTTTTATTTCTTATCTTGCAAATCGCTTCCAGTTAGTGGAACTACTCAACAGTAAATCTGAACTATTACCCATTCAGAACGGTATTTTACAGGGATCCGTCTTGGGCCCTATCTTATTTACTATTTTTATAAATGATATTATCCACTGTAATAATACCTGTAAATTTATTTTATTCGCCGACGATACAACGGCTCTACTAGCTAATAAAAACATAGACGAACTTTTGGAGGACTCCAACATTGTCAACCTTGCATTAAAAGAATGGTTTCTGGCCAACAAATTACATATGAATGCTGATAAGACACAAAGAATAATTTTTTCAACAAGAGATACATCTGCAGTCTCAAACCCAACAACTGTTAAGTTACTAGGAATAACATTCGATGCAAATTTAACATTTTTCTATCAGTGCGATAATGTAGCAAAAAAACTCTCCAGCGTCATGTATCTAATCAGAAATTTGAAAAATTGTGTCCCACTACATGTTCTGCTAACCGTTTATTATAGCTTATTCGAGTCTGTCATGTGCTATGGCCTCTTAATATGGGGCCACAGTCCCTCGGCCAAAAGAATATTTGGTTTACAAAGAAAAGTTATACGGTTAATCATGAACGTGAATTATAGAGCGGATGTAAAACCTATGTATCTAGCCTCTAAAATACTCACGTTGCCTGCCTTATATATTCAGCAGTGTCTTATGTACATAAAACAAAATTTAATTAACTACAAAAATGTTCACTCAGTGTCGCAATATAATACCCGTAACAAAAATAACCTGCATCAACCCTTTCACCGGTTACTCAAAACCAAAAATAGTACAAATCATTATTCAATTAAATACTTTAATGCTCTGCCTGAACATTTGAGAAACCTTCCGTATTCTCAATACAAAAATAAAATCAAAGAAATATTAATACACTGTGCCCCTTTCACAGACGAGGAATTTTTCAGTTTCAACTTTAAAAATGTGCAGCTGTAATCTTGTACGTTTCATACATATATCTATAATATACATTAGTGAATTAATGCATATTGCGCATTTTAACTTGTCTGTTTTGTCCTATTTATTAAATGTGAGTAAGTATTACTTTAATTGTGTTTTATCTCTATTTTATATTATATCAATATCTGACATGTGTAAAACCTTGTAGTTCCTTAACATGCAATAAATATTATTATTATTATTATTATTATATTTCATCCGTCTCCGCTAGCTCTTTAAAGTATTGTCTCCATCTTTCCATTATTTCTTCCTCATCCGTAATTATGTTCCCATTTTTTCCTTTTATATTACTATATACAATAATAATTACTTGACCTGTCGTGTAATTTAACTTTTTTCTATTTTTAATGATAAGCGAAATATCCATATAATCCCATTTGGACCACCTGTAGTTATTTTGCTTTGCATATTTATAATCTCATAATATCCCGAATTTCCATCTAAAACAACGAGTAATTAAAAAAATAAGTTTTAAGATTTTACAAGGGTGTAGGACATTATTGAAAAAAGATTTCTCGCGAATGGCGGCCGGCCCCATGCCTACCAATGCGGGGGAATTGATGGAACTATGTTAGGTACTTATGTAGTATTATAACTCAAATCGAAAGGCTTATAAATGATCGCGTATGTACCTACTTGTAATATACGCTATCAGGTCTTTAGCCAGGCATTATTACAAACCTAAGAAATTAATTCGATAAAATATGGGGGCATTAGGATTCGTAAGATTTTTAATTCAGTTTGTGACCCACGCCAATACTTTTATTGTAACTGATATGTATGTGTTCAAGAAAAACAAGAGGCAGTGGTCTAGTGACCGTCAGCACAGAAGATAAACGTTAGGAAATGTACTTTATCATCCACGGAAGCTAACTGTGACGTCCGTATTTATTATTCTAACCTCGAATTAAACTAAAGCGGATATAAAACATTTAAGACAATAAACACGATCGGTAGAATACTAGCGGTACTATTGTTTTTATAAAAATTGAACCATCATAGACTTTTCGTTTTGTTGCTGTAACTTTTTTTATTCATGAAATATTCACAACTAACAGAATTTTGCGACCTTATGAAAAATCTATGAAGTGACATATGGCCTTCCAAAGTCAAAAGGTTTGTTCCAGCAACGTTATTCACTATTCTATGAACTATCACGATTCTCCGCAGTACCTATCGATATCGCGTTCTAGCAGCGTTTCTGATAGTTCACCGGACGGTTGGTCGGTTGTTCCTGCTGGACTCCAACTACTTTTGGACTAGTTTGCTGACGGTCAACACAGTACATGGATTAGGACAAGAACTACCCTGGGATTATTACACGTATGCGCTGTTTACAACTAACTTCGCCTCTGCTAGCTATGCATCGCCCTCTCAACACTATGTGACTAGTTTCTTAAGATGCTGACACTTGCGGTGCGCAAATTTCTATGAACTCGATACGTACAAATGTCATTTACAGTCAGGGATGTCGTTAAAGCGTTCCAGCAGCGACATACATTTATTAGTTGACGCATGTGCATAAACCAATTAATGTATTAGTCCATGCACTAGTAAATTTTGGTCCGCTGGAACAAACCTAAAATATTCTCCACCCCTAGTCTGTCTCACATTTGAGTTGTTTGTCTCGTATTAAAAACTGTCCTCGGTTGATAATGGAACCTTTTTATCATTTTCGTAGTGCCACAAAGTTGCACTTCATACTAGCTGGCGCTGAAGCTGTTAGATGGCAATTTTTAAAATTTGTTATATTAATTATAAATTTTGTTTTAATAATAATCAACGAATAGAAAGTTAGTTTTAAGATGTTACAATGAAACATCATTAAATAAAGTGGTGTTCTTAAAAAGTGTTTAATGAACTTGTTGAGCGATTATAACCTTTTTTTTGGAACACGTCCCGCGCTACAGCATAAAACATCTGGTCACTTTATAGATGTTTCAAACAAGACAAAACGTCTGAGATAAAATCTATTTAGGACAGCTCATAGAGCAGGGGTGGGCAATTTTTTACTGCAGCGTTATTTAGCTAGGATGACGGGGCCGGAATAAGTGTGAGGGGTATTAAATATCTTTTTTCTGCTCCGTCCAGAAAATAAGTTGTTTCCGATCAATTTTTAGGCTGGAAAATACATCTTTACTGGCCTAGGCCAGAAAGTAACTGGTTGCTATGGCAATGAGTTGTCTTTACCGGTCTAGGCCGGAAAGTAGCTGGTTGCCATGGTGATGAGTTGTTTTGTTGATTGACGCTGTTAAACAAGCGTCATCATACAACCATGCAAATTTCCACCTGTAGTTTGTTAAGTTATTGTTAATTATGGATGGTGACCATAGTGTTTTTGGTGTCAGTGGCGGACGTAGAAAAAATATTGTACGTAACATACCCGTAACGTGTCTTTACTGGACTCGTATGCTTTCAGGACTTGCCTACGGCCGTCCAAAAACTGCCTACTTGTCTAGTAAAGTAGGTACCACTTTCCGGGTTTGTTACGTAAATGACCATTACCGAGCTCCACCAGTTAACAGAACCTGAAAAAAATTGAAAATAACTTCTTCGTCCAATTTGTCAAAATTCGAAATCACATTTCATGCAGGGGGTCGGGATTAGATGTTGTCACGGGTCGCATCCGGTCTCCGGGTCGGCATTTACCCACCCCTGGTATAGAGAATATAAAATATTTGTATGATGTGTCACATTGGTTGAACATTTATACAACAAATGTATTAAGTGGCTTTAGAAAAGGAGTCATACCATTGCTAATTTTGATCTATTCTTTAAAGTTTCTACATATTACTGTCAACTGTAATAATTTTTTTTTTATATCGCTGGTAGAATTATAAATAAATAAGTCATATCCTGATTATTATTATGTAGTTACTTTACATCTTTCTCCATTTAACCAAATTCATAGCTTAAATAAGAACAGACATGGCCATGTTATCTCCTGTTAAATTAAATTAAGTTACCTACAAATTTAGGATAGAGATGTGAGATCAAATTTCTTTAGTGTGTCAATAACAGAGTATCTATATGCATCAACGTATACAACAGGTTTTGTTTATTGCGGTCTTAAGTTTCAGGTTAAGCAAGTGAAGTTGTAATTTTAACTTTAAATTTGACATTTTGAAGGTTTGAGAAAATTTGATTTGTAGAATTTACATAAACAATGTTGTTGCACGAGCTAGTAAATGTGAATACAATAACTTTAGAGAATTTGATCCATTTCTACACGCTGTAATATTATGCTTATTGTTATTAAATATTAATGTATTCCTTACGAAAAACATTTAAAAAAAATTAATGTAAACAACTAAAGAATTTGTTTTAATTTTTAAAAAATGCCCCCAGGCTATTGGTTATTTCTTTTATTTTGATTGATTACTGGCGCTATTATTTAAATGATATAATTAATTGGAGATTCAGCATACCTTGATTATTAATAGTAATTTATATTTTTTAAAGCGAATCATGAGCTTTCAAAAACGACCTTCGATGTAAACTATCGATCCAAATTCTTTATTTTTCAAACCGACAAACCTTGATTTATGGTTGAACAAACTGAACAGCAGTGAGTGGTATAGAAATAACAGCAATATAAAAAGATAAAAATACTAAAAATCACAAAACTATGTGCTTTACAGAATTAACGTGCTAATATAAAATTTGCTGTTCATGGATGGTCAGTTTTTGTAATTAATGATTATGAACAACGTTAATTTTGTGGCAGAATAAATAAAATTAATTATGACTGGAATGAGAAGACATCCAAGAAAGTCGCTCCGATTTTACGTAACCAATGGGAAAAAGGTAGAATAAATTTGATTTTTCAGTATTAGTACAGGTACAACACCGATTTTCCAACACTCTTGGTTCCAAATTGAGATGGGAAGAGTAAATGTTTTTGGATTCTTTTAATTCATTTCACTAAACTGCATCGTTTTCAAAGAATCGTTCAGAAGAATCGCTTATCCAGAACTGTTCTGATTGTCGGGTACTGCACGATTCGCGAATAAATGAATGAACTATGTGAACCGGTAGGGGATTTAAGGCGCTCGCTGTAAAAGTAAAAGAAGTGACGGACGGTTCACTTGTTTAGTTTAGTGACGAATCGTGTACGTAAATTGTATAAAGCTAAGAGAAGAATTTTGTCAGCGGTTCATTTTGAACTGGTGAATTAGTCGATAAGGCACGATGTCGCGTGAAAGCCATAGATTTTAAATGGGCGCCAGCGAATTTCGCCTTTACCCGTAATAAAAAGGCAAAGGAATCGAACAGTTCACTTGTTCAGTGACGAATCAACTCTGACGAATCGTGCAAGTGAATCGTTAAGTTTCGGTTCGTTCGCGAATTGTCCATGTCTACAAGGAAGTCACCCTGATTTTACGTGACTTACGCGAAAAAGGTAGAATACATTTGGGTTTTCACTATTAATGCAGGTACAATTTTCCGGAACTCTTGGTTCCAAAACCTAACCGGATTAACCATAGCAAGGTTTAAATTTAAGCAAAATACGTTAAGAATCTCTCAAAATTGCTGGATCACCACCAACAAGTGCAGTGTAAATAACGTTAGTAAGCGCGCCCTACACAAAACGCTGGGCCCTTGATTACTCAAGGGCCCAGCGTCACTAGCGACACTAGCATGTCAAATTCCCTCTCGTAATTTTGTCCGGAACAAAGGAGGTGCCGAACTACTAGCTGCCGGTAAATCGGTGTTGTTCCTGTACTAAAACTTTAAAGTCACTACTAACACAATATTTATTAATACAATATGAACCTGACTCATGAAAGTGTAAAACTGGGATTAAATTACTTTTTTTGTTATACTGTAACCGTCTTAGAAGAAGTTTGTGTTTTTTTGGCAAAAAGGGTGATTTTTTAAATGTCTGCATTATGCACGGATGCACATAACATAATTAATTTGATACATTAAAAAAACATTTTAAAACCATTCCGTTTTGACTTATTCCACTAACTTAATTCGTAAACCTCTCAGATATAAGTTGTGTTTCTACAGATATTTAAAATATGAGTTTATCATCAATTTATAGATACGGCTTAAATAGAAAATTTAATTTTAGTGTTACTTAAAACAATTCTTTTGTTGCTATTTTGGTACCGGAACTTCAGTTTCTTGACTCTAAAGAATTTGACCTCATGATTATATAACATAAAAGTTGAGAATTTCTTGGCGCAATCATGTACAGCAACTTATCACATTTTTTTTTAAGTTCTCGGTATTGGCACGACCTGCAGAGGCCGTTGTATGTGGCAAAACGTACTTATGTGTACATACAAAAACGGTAATTATACTTCTTATGTATTTTTTGTTCCTAGCTGGATGCAAACATTAAGCACGAGTACTGAATAAATGACTAAAACTACGATGGAATGCGGTCTATCAGAACCGTATTAAAAATTAAATGTGTTAATTAACAAAGTATCATGTTCAAGATAAAACTTATACAGACTGAAAATAAAGTATGTTTATGGAGTTCGCTTCTGACATTTTAAAAATTTTCAATCTTTAACAACTTTTGACTTAAGTAATGGTATCGTTTGGCATTGGATGTAGACCGTAGGAGAAATTACGTTTTGATTAAGTCCTACTTTGTTGTTAAGATCATTACAACAATCTTTTATAGATCTAAATGACAAAGCAAATACCTTAAACATACAATATTCCAACGTTTTTATTTATCAGTGTACGTGCTGTACAGCAGTTATATTTATATAAGAATACTCTGACAAAATTTAAACTTATCGATAACGCATTTTAATCACAACATAATGAACTATCTTTATAAAAAAATAGCGATAGGTTGAATTGATTTTTAATAATCGAATAGAATGAAATTTTGTGATGATTCTTCCATTTTTTTAACGTACGAAACCTCACCCTACAATTAAATAAAAAACAAAAAAACACGAAGCTTCGATTTTTGATAATAATTAATAGATATATTTATCTTAAATTTATAAAAATTTGCATTAAAAAAGATCAAATTCCTTATTTTACATAATAATTTGCCCAGGAACTGTACCTATTACTAGGGTTTTCAAAATACAGTTATTACTGTCCAAAACAACAGTTTCAATTACTATTTTAAATTTTGTGTGACGTACTATAACTAATTCTTATTAACTTTTAACTGGTACATCTCAATTCATATATGGATCAATTGTCTACTTAGAAATATCATATGTACCTATCTATTTAATCAAAGAAAAGTACGAATTTGTATCATGTATTTAGCTAAAATGATTATTTATAAGAAATAAAATACACTGCCTATTTTATTGTTTCGCATACATTTGTCTTGTGCAAGGACCAGGTCAACAAAAACGTATTTTAAGTTACATTATTCAATCGTACAAATTGCTGCTTGAAATGAAATATCGAAGTGTAATCTTTTAGAAGGCGCTTTTTGTGTATGTGCAGCGCAACTGAAGTTAAAACATATAAAACGTTTTAGATTTATTATAAAACTGTGCCCAATTTTCCGTAGTACGCTTCAAAACTGTGCTATGATTACGTTAGTTTATTTTTCTTCGGAACTTCTCCTTTAACTGCAATCATCGTTAGGATTTAAATTTTGATACCCAAATATTTATATTAAATTTTGGCAATGTGTATACTCCGACTCTGTTGAATGTTAAGAACCTGTCGGATCGGCCATGACGCAATGTTATCGAGTGTATATCCTGGGGCTAGACGGCGTCCAAGATCACGATGAAGAGGCCTTGCCCTAGGCTGGCCCCCTTTCACTCCTTGGGCCCCCATCCATGCAGTGTGGTCTTATCTCACACCTTGTGAGACCAATTTCTGTTGCACGGACAAGAGCTCATTTATTAACCAGTATTTACACCTAGTTGTAAAATGTACATGTAACTAATTACAAAAAATAAGGTTATACCTCATCTGATCGCCGATGTTCGCATTCCACTTGCAAAGATTGCGAACACTTGTGCATACACACAAATATCTGAATTCACTGTAATAATTTATGGCGATAACATTTTGAGCACGAATTATTTCAAATGTAACGTTGTACGTACGTGAAACGTGATATTGAACAAAAGAGAAATAAGCTTGTGACATATTTTTTATATAAAGGACACTATTATATCAATGCAGCTGCAACAATTGATATTAAATTGTAAATGAGATGTTTGAGGCTACTTTGATTGTTGATAACAACGGTCAATCTGTGGTATTTAGCGCATGCCGTAAAGTGGAAAACTACTGATTGATTTTAGTAGAAGCATTGAATATTCGAGGAAGTTTTTGTGAACTATATGGAAAATGTTTGCCATTCTCCGTTAGTTTGACTGTTTTTGCTTGACTCCAAAGACTTATCTTTAAAAGAAAAATTGTATAGAATTTCACCGAGTCTTAAGCTAGGAATTAAGTTTACTGCTGATGAATAATTTTCATTCTAGACATGTTAAAACAGAAGAACTTAATTTTATTTACTAAAGTAGCAACATTATTGCAACTTAGTTATGAAATTGTAATCCTCTGTAAGCTTTTAACGGTAATTTTTACTGCATTATAGTCCAAATAATAGATTTATTTATGCTGATCCGTTATCTTGAATTTATATCGTTAAAAGAATTGTAAAAAGTAACTTTAGGATACAGGATATTCTTTGAAAACAGACATCTTAACATTGGTTAGTTTTTTTTTTGTATAGATACTACTTAAACGCGTGTAACTATGACTGTTGAAACAAGTTGAGAAACAGTAGCAGCCAACTAGACCAAAAATTAATGAAAACCCGTTATAATTGTTCAGTATCAAATTAAAATTGTATCCTATAAAACTTAAATGAAGTAACAACATTTAAGTTATTAAATCTGTTAAACATTCTATGTATTTAAATATACAGGGTGTTGGAAATTCCAGACTCGCCATAGGCAACTTCTAAACCGTAACCAATGGAGAGCCTCGAATTTGGGACACGCTGTACATCAGCGCCTTTGTTGTCAATATCGCTTTTATCACATTCCAATTATTAAAAAAGTCGTTCTTAGAATACTTGCACGTAGTTAATGGTTTTTAAAATGCCGCAATTGGTACCGGAAGCGGCAATCACCCGGAAGTTAATAAAACGTTATCCATCGCGTGCTTCTAGTTCATATTTCCTTATCTTACCGGATTCATTCAAGATCGTTGTACATTTTATTACTTAATTAGTTTTTCTATCAATTCCTATACAGATGTAGCCTAAGATTACATAAAATATAGTGAAGATGCTTTCTAAACCTCTTAATAGAACTTCAGTCGACAGTGGACACTTCTAGCTTGTTAAGTATTCCAGTCACAATTTTTAAAGTATGTTCAGATAAGCATTTCCAAACAAAGCATTAAAGGTATTTAGAATCCAAGTATATGTCAAGTTTTGAAAGGCAATTTTTATGTTTAATGTTTTCAAATTTCTGTTAAACCGAAAACAAAAAGATCAAATTCACATAAATAACCATTTAACGTTTTTTTTACGCATTTAACCCAAATAAATAAAATATTATGGAACAATAAAGTGGCTACAAATCTACCTTGTTGCACAAAAAAAGTCAATGCTTTACTTCTAAATTTTATTTTTCATCTAGTAGGTTGCAAACAGAAAAGTTTAGAAATAGTACGTCATTTTTGTGTATAAGAAACTGAAGATTAATAATTTTTACACTTCAAGATTTTTTGAAGACAAAGTAATAAAAGTAATATAACTAAGGAAGCATAGTCACGTAAAAGAATGGTAAGCACTTAAACACTAAAACGTATGATCAAAGTTTCAAATTTAATACATTTATTTCTGTGAATAGATATTTTGCACGCGACAAAAACATCTCAATTATAGCTACTGCGATGGAGTCATGGCGAAAAGGGGGTAAGTAAAAGCCAACTTAGTTAAAATTAGTAAGATTTTGTTTTCCGACGTTGAAATGGGAATTAAATGTATTAACACTTTATTAGAAACTTTTTAAGTTCTGTTTTTAATTAACATGTAAACTTTTCTTCTGATTTAAAATATTTATTGTACATATACGAGGGTAGATTGAAAATTGCGCAGCCTAACACAAAAGGCGTTTATTTATCAACTTTTGTTAACATTATGTTTCAACATAATCTTCTCTTAAATCTCTACACCTACAATTAGTCCAACGATGCTGTAATGCTGTGATCCCAGCTTGATATTACGCTTCGTTCCGGTTTGCAAAATATTCCGTTACGGCTGCTACAACTTCTTTGTTGGACAATAATCGGTGCCCTCCAGATATTTTTTAAGCTTCGGAAATAGATGGAAGTCTGATGGGGCTAGCCTCTGAACAAGGAGCTTGAGATATCAATTCGAAGCCACACCGATCAATTTCAGCCATCGAAAGTGCTGATGTGTGTGCCGGAGCATGATGGAACCGCACGTCTTTCGTTAGCAATCCACGCCGCTTTCTTTTTCTCAAAGTTGACGTAACAAGTAAAAATAGTATTTTTCTGTTATGGTTTGCCCCTTAGGAAGAAAATCCACCATCAATATTCCCTTAGCGTCCCAAAAAACGGAAGCCATCACTGTGCCAGCGAACGGCGCCACCACCCTGTTTCTACTGTTGTTTTTATTCAGGCTGATAGTGGTAAACCCATGTCTCATCTGCAGTAACAAATCTTTGCACAAATTTTTCAGAATCAGCCTCATAACGGAGAAGCAAGTCAGACGACGTCTGAAAACGAACACGTTTTTGATCAACCGTCAGAAGTTGGGGAATCCACCTCACAGACATTTTTGACGTCCCTAACTCATTGCTCAAAATGTTTTGAACCCGTTCATCAGAGATACCCACAACCTGTACTCTTTCTCAAACCTTGATTCGCCGATCTGATATGACCATATTAAATCGATGTTTTCTTGAGTGGTTGCAGTTGCATGCCCTACACTGCGGTGATCATCTTCAATGCTTTTCCTATCACGTTTAAATTCGGCTGCCCATTTTTTGACCATTGTGTATGAATGACGAGATTTCCAAAGTGTTAGCTATATCATCATGAATTTGCTTCGGTGTTAAGCCTTTTTTGTGCAGGTGTTTCGTCACTGCACGGTTTTCAATTTTTTCCATCTTTGGAAAAGTCGTTGCACACTTTACTTCAAAACATTACAAACAAGTCACAATTTAACCGATTGACTTAAAAATTTGCAAATACACTAATGACAGTTCATCTTACATCTTACCCCATAACAAATAATTATAGGTCTAGTGCTGCCTTCTCTAGGACAGGTCGCGAACTATTCAATATATCCTCATACTACAGATATTTTCAGCATTTATTGTCATCCGATCAGAGCAGATACGATAATTTCAGGCAAACGCCGTGTTTTAATTATGTTAATGCCAGTCACAATCTCAAGAAAACAAAAATCTTTATATAACAACATCAAATATTTATGAAATTTAATATATTTCAAATGGGCCTTTCTCAACTTTTTTTTTAAAGGTTTAGTCCAATCAATTACTAGCAGAAACTTTACATAACTACAAAAATTTTCAGGTTGCAGAAAAAACCTAATTCTAATTGAATTTCCTTGACATTTGAAGTAGCTATTGCAATTGTAATTTTTATATTAGGGTCTAATCAATATTATAAGACTCCCTAAATAGGCACTCAGTGACTATCAACAAATATCAACTAAAGTTTTCAGAACAATTAAAAAAAAAAAAAAATTGAGTTGTGACACTGTTTTTGTAGTAGTGCGATAATTCTACGATCATTGTTTGTATTTTCATAAATTATACACGTAAATCGAAGTCTATTTCTGCATTCTAATAACGACTGCGACGGTGTTTTTGTTTGTCGTGAACAAACGGTGAATGATTTATTTTCATGTATTTCTTACTACACGATTTGGGATGTACTCGTATTTTAATTTGAAAACGAATAGTATTGTGGTTTAGATTACAAAATTTTTTATTAACAGCCTTGCTTCTGTACAAAGGCTATTTTATGAACATTTGGATTTTACGGTACCCCCCTTTAGCTTGTCCTTGAAATTGTGGTTTCACTATTGTCTTATTCGGAAAGAAAACAACCTATGTGCATAAATAAAGATAGTAAAAGTGTTAAGTAAAAAAGTTTTATCATGGTTAACTTTCATACTTGGTAATTATTGTCACCTTAATTTTAATTTTTATACAAAGGTTTTAGTCTTGGCTTGTCAACATTTAGCCATTAAAAAAAAAAACAATGAAATAATAACACGGCTAAGAAGATAACTACATTTCTTATTTGATATGAATAAAAAGCCGAACAAAGTTGTAATGATTTATGGAAAATGATGGTCAAAAAATACAAATTTAAATTATTTACTATTTAAACATTATTAATTAACATCATCCAAGGTAATGTCTTGAACTCTGCTTTGCGGTTACTTTATAAACTATTTATATACAGGATGGTCCACATAGAAGGGCCACAATTGGGATCTCGTAAACGGTAAGAGCTACAAAGAAGTTTAAATTAGACAAATTGTTTCCCTTTCTAAGATTTATTCAGTGATCCTTTAATGTTTAAAAAAAGTTCCATTGCACGCTAGATAATAAACAAAAATCAAAATAGGTGTTTTGTTTTAAATTGTTAATAACTCAGTTGCAAAAATATTTTTGGGGGAAAAGATTTTTTTCGCACTATAAAATGAAAACATTTATTTGTTTCAATATTGTTTAAATTCTTAGATAAATTACAAATTGCATTTTTTAAAATGGAAACCATAGTTGGCTATAACCTCACGAAAAAGCATTTTTTTCCTCTTTTTAATAGTATCAGGTTTAACATATTTATTTTGATATTTAGGCTCAAAACAAAAAAAAATCATCAAAAAGTTCATATGAAGCGATAGCGTGCAATGAATTTAAACAATATTGAAACAAATGAATGTTTTTATTTTATAGTGCGTAAAAAGATCTACAACTTTTTCCCCAAAAATAATTTAGTACCGTCATTTATAACCGAGTTATTGACGATTTAAAAAAAAATGCCCATTTTACTTTTGTTTAATTATCTAGCGTGAGATGGAACTTTTTTAAAACATTAAAGCATCACTGAGTAGGTTTCACAAAGGGAAACAATTTGTCTAATTTAAACTTCGTTGAAGGTCTTACCGTTTACGAGATTCCAATAGTGGCCTTTCTATGTGGACCACCCTGTATACATGTAATAATTATTTTTTAAATTTCGAGACAATAAGGGCATTATTATGATTATTATCTTATATAATCTACATGCTTACATATCGTAGTTTAACAAACGTAACAACAAATTTTGAAAGGTCTAATGCGATACGGGTTATAATAGATACCCCCATATTAAAAGATTCGCTTTCCGACGCTTCGCCCATACATCAGTTTTCAATTGCCACCATTACCAGATTTTGTGACATCTGATGCGCCTATAGGACACTTTAAATTTTAAAATCAGAGTTTGAAGAAATTTTAAGCGTGAAGTGTTCATTTTAATTATAAATGTTTAATTTACGTCGGTTGTACCCTTGTACTCGTAAATAAATGAGAACTGTAATGCACTGACTGCATGCATCAATAAATGAAAAAAGGCGGTGCGTCGAAACCTCCATTTTTGTTTCACCACAGTGGTCTGGAACGTAACATATTGTAATACTGGTGTACGGCTACATATGTATGTATAAAAGCAGGGTTGACAGTTGAGAGTAACAGAGGAAAGATACCTATAATAATGACAGTGCACTCTGTACTGTAAAAGAACCATTAAATTTTAAAAAATAAATAAAAGAGGTTAAATGTATTATTGACTTCATACATAATAGTTATGACATCGCGTTCGATGTATTAATTTTATTAAATAATCACACTTATTTGTGTGAAGCAAAGGTAGGGGTACGCAATTTGCATATTTAATTATTTCAGATTCCTTTACAATTAGCATTAGGTACTTAAAAAAACCTAAAATCAAATATTGCTAACAATTCAAATAGGTGTAAGCATCTTAAAAAACTAATGGAACAACGGAAAAATTTTAAATAATGACTAAGCAATAATGACATGTGTTTTTAATAAGAAAAATAGTCATGCTTCTACAACTAAAAAAACGTTTTATCGATGTAACTCAGTGATGTTGTACTATCGCAATTTCTTAATAAAAGATGTTCAATAAAATATATTCCATTGGCAGTCGTAAAACCAGTTGCTGCATTCGTAAATAAAATTAATAACTCTTACAAAACAAGACGGTGTAGAATTACAGCGATGATACGTGAAGAATGTCAAGAACGTAACTAAAAATTTGTTTACGTTGATTTCATACGCCAAAAAATTTTATACGGTTTATTTTAAAAAAAAATTATTTGTGTATTTTTCAATGTACTCAGTGGCTGGTTGAAGGTTTTCATAACTCAAAATACAAAAAATAAATAAAAAAGGACGAAGGTGTGTCCATAAACAAAATGCGATAGCTCTTCGAAATTCACTTTTAAGATATTGTAGCCCATTGTCAGTACAAGAAAAGCTATCAGGAAAATTTAAATATCGGTTGTTTTATTATTTATAACAAAAAAATTAGTGCCTATTTAGTTTAACAAAAGTTTTAAAGACATTTGTGAAAAATTCTACATAATAGTTTGGTATATTTTGGTAAAATAAATTAATTGTTATTTATTTTAAATTTTTACTGTTGTCTGTGCAAAAAAAGTTAAAGATTAGGTTCTTAAAATATTCACGCGTTTTGGTTTTTAGTGTAACAAATACAATTTCCATGAATTCTTAAAAATATTATAAATTTATTAAAAGCAACTTTAATTAGGCAGTTAAGACAAACATAAATAATCAATTAAACCTTTAAGACTGTCAGTATTTTTTTGTGTAGGTGTTATTTTTAATAAGCTTACAGTGGGGCATAGAGTTGCTAGACTTTGGAGAACCAAATACGGGACATGGGTGTTAAGGGGGCTACACACCTTCCGTTTATCTGCGCAGTTATCTGTCGTAAATAGTTGTGTGAAAATCTGTACATTTATCTGAACTGAAGGTGTGTAGGATACCTTCAGTTTTCGGCTCAGTTCCGTCCGATTTTTCCTCAGTTCTCTCTTTACCTTCGACAGGTTTGGTTCTTAGTGTATTCTTAAATAAATAAAGTTCAATGGTTGACAGAAAAAGAAGAGCCGCAGTTTGTTGCATAATTGCAGCTGTGTTGCTAGAAGAAGAAGTTTTTCAATTAAAACATCGTAGGCTGCCGCTTTTTTAACACGGTTGGAATAAGATACGCATTCGATATCCCAAAGTTCGGGAAAGGACCGGTAGCCGTCGATAAATGCTATTAGCGAATCTTTTTTTGAGACCGTAGTCATCGTGTAGGCACAAAATCAAAAAAAACTGAACAAACTGTACGATAAACTGCATAAACTGTGCAGGTTATAGTTGCAAAAGAGGGTCCGAATGCACAGACTTTTTATCTGCGTGAAAACCGGTCTAAACTGCGCAGTTCACACAGTTTATCGCTCAGACAAGACGTCACACGTGATAAACTGCACAGAAAAACGGAAGGTGTGTAGTCCCCTTTAAAAAAAGCTACTAAGTTTTGGCGCTTCAGACCTCATATTTAGCATTACTTTTGGTCCACCATAAACTATGAAAACAATTATTTTATTGTAACAATTTTGCTTAAAATTTTACTGCAAATTTTCTCGAATAGTTAGTTTTTATGATTTACAGATCAATTTAAGAAAGTTTATTCGAAAATAATATTAAAAATAATAATTGCTCAACATAATATTTATTATTTTATCTTTCATTAAAATACGGGCTGTTCCGACAAGTACAATACAGGACAACAAAATTCGATGTAAAATACGGGACAGTCCCGTAATATACGGGCAACCCTAGTGGAGCCCAACTTTTCGTTTACTAAAAATGCATGCAAAAAATGAAAAACATTTAATATTTTTTAAGTGAAAGAAAAACAGATCAAATTCATGAGTTTATGCTTTTTTAATAATTGGTGTCTCACTGGATACTTTTAATATACTTAAACATTTCCTATCGATTAATTGCGAAAAAATTGAGAAGGTTGATTACTAAATAAAAGTAAATTAATAACATTTGTATTCTCTTAATTTGTCGTCGTTCAGTTGTCATGTACTAATTACTTTTTGTTTACAAAATTAAATCGAGTAAATTTACAGCTTTGGTAATGTTATCGATTATACCACTCCAGAAACAACACAAAATTATATTTAAATGTAAGGCTTAAGACCTGCATTAGTGTTTGTTGCACCGACTTAAATTAACATAACCTAACCTAAGCAACTTAACCTCACCTAACTGAAGTTAGTTTATTTTTGGTGTTCCTAAGCATATATTATTAAATTTTTATATACTTACTCTACATTTACAAGAAAAACAACGTTGTTTATCTATGTGATCCACTGCTACGGGATCCCCCTCATTGTTGCATGCTATTCTTCTGCCACCTGAAAAAACAACAAATGCATTACTATACATGCAAATTAAAAATAACATTTCTGGAAAACGTGTAGCTACTACAAAAATACTCTTATTTAGTTTTAAAAAGTACTCCTTAAATAAAAGACATTTTTTTAGAAAAACTACCACAAGACGGTTTTAGATAAATGGCCTCATTAAGTAAAATTATATTTTATAAATAATAGCAAAACGGAAGAGACTCCGTTAATCTTAATACAGTTAAATATGGAGTAATTTTTCTTGGAAGCTTTATTACACAAATAAGGAAATACCGTAAGAATTTATGGTAACAATTCATTATAAACTTTTAAGTGTATTATGACTAATGCCTGTTTGACTTCGCAGTTTCAAGACAAATCGTTGCACTCAATTCTGGCAAATCATTTCCGACGTTAACATAACGATGCATTTGCGGAACTCGGATGGTTGTAAAGTTTAGAAAATTATACATACACTTTTTAATAAGAAATATCTCAAAGATGATTTATTTGGTACTACTTAAGTTACTGAATGTCACAAAAAAAAGTAATTCTTATATTTAGTTTGGTGCCGATTTTTATGTATAACTAGCGATTCCGGAGCCCCAAGGGGCTCCACCGCTAGATCCCGGCTTGCACGTAGAATTCTCTTTGCGCGTAAAGTTCTCTTTGCGCAATAAATTACGTTTCGTTTGTTGCACGTTACATGTCTCTATGTTTCCTAGATATATCGATTATTACTAAGCGTGTCGTTGAACAATCGACTGGCTCAAATTTTTATTCACAACACTCCTTCCTTCACCGCTAGACACCGCCTTGCGCCTATTTTTCTCTTGCGCAAAAAATTATCTTTCGTTTGTCCATAATTGACTTCGTTCCTGAGATATATATATATAGATCAAAATTTAATGTAAAACAAATTATTCTTCTAGTGAGAGCATTGCGTAGTCGATTCGTTTCCAATCTTGCTTCCCGCTGCTCGTCTATTTCAGATGAACGGGCTTGAGTTTTTTCTCGTAATTATTTTTAGTTTGTGTTTTACGATACCCAAAAGTTTGCAGCTATGTTTACGAACTGAAGGCTTTCAGTTCGAACAAAAATTGTAAATACCTAAGTAAAAATTGCTGATAAAAAAATGTCCAAACGCAAATCAATGTATGCAATGTTGCCAATTTTTTTTTTCTTTAAATGGTTCCTGAGGCCTTAGGAAGCATGGTACAACATTTTTGTATCAAGTTTTCGACTTAGAATTTTATGAAGAACATCGTCACGTGTAGCGCTTCCGCCAATTTATACACACCCTGTATATAGATAATATGGTTAGATAAGATCTGATTTTGCAGTTGATAAGATATATAATTGTCACAATTTTTCTCACGATAATCCAAGTTACAACAAATTATTAACTCATTTTCTCAGATTAAAGAAGGCGACATTTTCACTTAAGTTTATTGTTAAATGGATAATTATGATTTTTCAGTAATAATGACAAATAAATCTTAAGACATTCAATTTTTTTTTAAAGTTATGAATACAATTATCATAGACTTGAGATTTAAGAAAAACATGTATGTATATGATAAATTTAATTTAGAAACATTTATATTTTTTGTGCTGCTCGCTTTAAATTAAAAAATTATCTTTCGTTTGTCCATAATTGACTTCGTTCCTGAGATATATATATAGATCAAAATTTAATGTAAAACTAATTATTCTTCTAGTGAGAGCATTGCGTAGTCGATTCGTTTCCAATCTTGCTTCCAGTTGCTCGTCTATTTCAGATGAACGGGCTTGAGCATTGCGTAATCGATTCGTTTCCAATCTTGCTTCCCGTTGCCCGTCTATTTCAGATGAACGGGCTTGAGCATTGCGTAATCGATCCGTTTCCAATCTTGCTTTCCGTTGCTCGTCTCTTTCAGATGAACGAGCTTGAGCATTGCTTAATCGATTCGTTTCCAATCTTGCTTCCCATTGCTCGTCCGTTTCAGATGAACGGACTTGAGCATTGCGTAATCGATTCGTTTCCAATCTTGCTTCCCGTTGCTCATCTGCTTCTGAAGCTCGTAGTGCTTTTTTTTTCTTTGCTTGAGGTGTAGATTGACCAATTCCTCTTCGTTTGGGAGGCATAATTAAATAGAAAATGCGTTGATTTTTTATATATAGATAGACGAACTGTCAAATAACAGTCTTACCACAGAACATACAGTCTTACAGTCATTTACAGCGTATCTTAGCAACGATGTTTGTAATACATGCGTCATCAGCTCAACGGTCCGTTGACAGTGACATAATTCAATTTCTAAGTTATGCTGTCAGTTTGACAGTATTGACATACTTCAATTTCTAGGTTATGCTGTCAGTTTGACAGTACTGTCTTTTGACATACTTCAGTTTTTATGTTACATATCAATTTATTTTTAAATGGCATCGTATTTTCAAATTCTCAAATATGAATTCCACTCGAAACTGGAATTGTTTCGTATGTATGTTTAGGGGAGAGCGAGGCGATTCCGATTTGGTATGATACATGTACATAAAGCTTAATTGGAGAATGGCCCAGAATGGTCTGAGCGCTTCTAATATTCTGTCAAAGTTTGACAGTGCGTGCGCGCGACGACGTTTTCATCATGCAAGTACGAACATTTTTGCACGTTTTAATTAATAACGTTTGCAAGCGATTTTTTCCGAGGTCCTGAGCGTGCACATATTAAAATTCGATCCTTTATACGACCCTTCAAAGAAGTTCGCGATTTTTACACGCCCCCGAGTATTTTTAATCGCTCTTTGAAAAAGGCTTTCGATGTTCGTTAGTATGTAGTGCGTGCGCGCGCCTGCGCTTTTTCTCGTTCGTGGTCCGAATTTAACTCGAAAATGAGATGTTTGGTACGTACTTGTCGTGGAGGGCGAGACGATTCCGAATCGGTACGACACATGTGCGAAAAGGTCGAATCGGAGAAGGTTCGAGCGTTTAAACATTACGTCAAAATGTCAAATTGTCAAATTTTGACGAAATTCTCGCTCCCGACGACCCGATTTAAATGTTGCGTGTAAGATTTTGGCACGTTTTCCTCAATATCTTTTCCGGACGATTTTTTTGGGAATTCTTATATAGCCTATCTTCTTCCCATGGTCCTATAGATTGTCTGTGCCAAATTTGGTCATGATCGGATGAATGGTATAGGAATGCATAAAGGACATACAAACATACAATCATACAAACATACAAACATACATTCATTTTTATATATACAGGGTGTTGCGATATTCGACCGACAACGGTCTACAGCTGAGAGCTCTCGTGAATTGATAAAGTTTGATATAGGAACATGAACTCTTTAAGGGCTTACTTTCCGAGATACAGGGTGTTGCAATTTTTAAAACGAAAACAAAAATCTGCCGTAACGCAAAAACGGCTTTAAATATTTTTTTCAAATTTGGTGCACGATCATTTTACTAAAAAAGTAACTTTTACCCAATAATTAAATTTTGGAAAATTTATCCAGTGGCGCGCTAGCAGGGGTAGTGGCAACTTTTACCCCCCTATTTTTTATGCCATTAGAGAAAAAAAAAATTAATTTTATTGAAATCCCTGATTATTTGTAGTAAAAAAGTAACATTTAAAAAGTGTTAATAACCAAAAAGGTTAAAGCACCGAAATTTTATTTAAAAAAAAAAGTAACATTTAACCAAAAATTACATTTTAAAAAAATTACTCCATATTCTAATTTAACACAGTCAGAAATTTCATTATAACACTAACAAAACTAAATTCATCAAACAACAAATTCATCATACTATGATAATAATTAACAAAATTAACGAAATTACAACAAATAATCAAAATTTTGGCCGTTGACTTCCATACACATTCTACAAGGTTTTCTCATTGCAAAGCGCGTTTTTGAGAATAACTCGTGATTTGATTGCATGTGTACTGCTGCAGCTTGAATTCTCGCTATTAAATCTTCCTCAGTTTCCACGATGGTCTCGTACACTAAGGATTTCATATACCCCCAGACGAAAAAGTCGATAGGGTTTAGGTCGGGTGATCTTGGAAGCCAAATTTGAGGTCCACCTCGACCAATCCATTTTTCCCCAAAACGTCTGTTTAGAACATTTCTAGCTCCTCCATCAAAATGAGCAGGGGCACCATCGTGTTGAAACCACATGTGCCTTCTAATATTTAGGGGTACATTTTCTAATAGTTCATCCAAAAGATCTTCCAGGAAGCGTGTATAAATAGCTCCATTTAATTTATTTGGGAGAAGATAAGGCCCAATTAAACAGTCTCCAACCATACCCACCCAGACATTCAATGAAAATTTTGTTTGAAATCCCCTTTGACAAAAAGGGTGTGGATTTTCTTCATCCCAAACGTGACTATTTCTGGAATTAAAAATTCCTTCTCTGGTGAATTTAGCTTCGTCGGTGTTCAAAACATACTTCGAGAAATTACGATTTTGGCGACACTTGTGAATATACCAGTTTAAAAAATCCGTTCTTACTGGATAATCTCTGGGTTCTAATGCTTGAACTCTGGTGAATTTATAGGGTTGCAACATTTGTTCTTTTAAAACTTTCCACACAATAGGATTGTCTACTCTCAGTGCCCGGCCCAGAGTTCGAGTGCTTAAAGATGGCTTTTCAAAAATGTTATTTAATATTGCCTCCTCCAAGCGCACAGTTCTTATTGTTCGTTGCCTTCCTGCATTGTTTCTTTTAATTAATAAGCTTCCAGTTTCTCTCAGCCTTCTTTCGATACTGGCAAACGTTGAATGATGTGGAATTTGGCGATTAGGGAATCTTTGCTGGTACAAACGACCTGCCTTTCTACCATTTTTTCTAGCTTCTCCGTATGTTATTAACATATCGGTCATTTCTTCGAATGAAAAATTCATTTTGTTGATAAAATTAAAGGAAAAAACGTATTTAAAAGTTAAACTACAGATATCGTTAACTACACGAATTCTTAAAAATTTGACATGACATGTCATGGTAGCTATGTTCTGTGATGTCATGTCATCTCATAACATGACAACTAGATAGGATTTAGAAATTATTAACTGCAAATAAAATTTGCAGACTTTTGTTTAAAGGCAAATATCTACAAAACCGTTCATTTTAGCTCTATCAAATCTTATTCATTTTTTTACTACAAATAATCAGGGATTTCAATAAAATTAAAATTATTTTTTTTTCGTCTAATGGCATAAAAAATAGGGGGGTAAAAGTTGCCACTACCCCTGCTAGCGCGCCACTGGATAAATTTTCCAAAATTTAATTATTGGGTAAAAGTTACTTTTTTAGTAAAATGATCGTGCACCAAATTTGAAAAAAATATTTAAAGCCGTTTTTGCATTACGGCAGATTTTTGTTTTCGTTTTAAAAATTGCAACACCCTGTATCTCGGAAAGTAAGCCCTTAAAGGGTTCATGTTCCTATATCAAACTTTATCAATTCACGAGAGCTCTCAGTTGTAGACCGTTGTCGGTCGAATATCGCAACACCCTGTATAGATTTTCATTTATGCATGTTAAAATTTTTAGAATTCATAACACAAATTTGATTAACCAAGCATCTAAAACGTTGTTTTGTTTGTCACTTTACTAAAGTTGTTCATGTAAAGCAGGGGTGCTCAACCTTTTAGGATGCACGGACCAATTTGAAAATTTGGTTAACTTAGCGTGCCATACAATCGACAAGTGTTAAATACTACACACGCGCAAGTATCGTATATACCTCGGTACATTCTAAAAAGGTCCAGAAACTTAAATAATACTTTTCTAGTAAACGCTAGAACTAAAAAGTACGCGAAAACGTAGCAGAGCCATATATGCACGCTCGTTGAAAACTGAAGCTTTTTTGCGTAACAGATAGGTGGCGCATGAGTTGTTACACTTCATTTTGCGCTGTTATATAAAATATAGTTTGTAAAAATATTTTTTGGAAGCTTCGCGTTCGTCGGCCACAATAAGTCCGACTGGTAATAAATGGCCTGCAGGATTCAACACCCCTGATGTAAACCGTACGATTATTCTTTAATTTTTATGTTATTACAACTCAGGGACTTTGGGTATAATTTGTAGAGAAATACGATCAAATATTATATTGATCTTAATGTTAGTGTAAAGACTTAATCGAGGGTAAAAATTGCAGTTTTAAGATTAGTTTATCATGTATCTCGATCATTGATTGCAATATTTAAATAAAATTGTGTATTAAGACATCCTATTTCCATTTTTTACTGGTATTATTAGGCAACAATTATGCACCTTTTAGGAAAAAAAAACACATATTAAATCAACTCGTTCGCTAAATTTATTTTTTTTATCAACGGATTTTGTCGAACGGCGACATATTGCAATGATAACTAGAATAATTTATCATTTATATCGTTATAATTCTTAGCAATGCTAACAACAATTATTATAGAAACCAGCACACTTCCTGTAAGTCAGCGGCATTTTAATTTATTTGTGTTCAAACAGCAGGGATATGTTGTAAGCTTATATAACCTAGTAACGAGAAAATAATTTTAATGATTCCAAATAACACTTTTAAGCGAAGAATAAGATTAAATAGATAAGAATATTCATGAGAATAATCATACATATCTTCTTTGAATGATAGTTTTGACTAAAGTAGTAATTTTTAATTTTCATTTACCGATGGAAAATAATGACAACAGTTTAATGTTTACTTTTACAACATTTCCGAAAACATATCTGCCTGGGACAGTATGCCATTGTGTATGAACGTATGTATTTTGTATTCATTGAAATAATTTACACATGGACCTACATTTTTATTTTGATCTATGAAAATTTAATTATAAAAGATGTAAAAATTAACAGATAATAATAAACATATTTTCTAACTTTTACAATGAAGATCAAATCAAAATTTGCTTAGCTGGCATAATTAATAGCAGAGTTATTAAGAATTCATTTTAACACGGTTTTCAAGTTTAAATTGCTGGGTGATCTTAATTTTATTTGATGACTACCCCCTTTGTTAAATCATACTTGGTTATGAATTAATCACCTGACAAAATTAGCAAGCTTTGGACCGCACTTAAGCCACTTTTTTAGTTCTCGCACCGAGATTTGGGCAAGCTTCAAAGATATAATCTGTATTTGGTGCAATACGAGAGAGATTATTTACTTTACTTATGAAATTCGTGTAAAACACTGTTTGTTATTGCCTAACAAAAAAGGTTTGCTATTTTTATAAGGGACTAAAAATGTAAAATCCTCCTGCAACGACAATATTTTTCAAATATTGCAACAAAAGATAATTTTAAATTAAATAGTTAGTCTAAATCAAAAGACTAAAGCACTTGAGTGTTTTTATGAAAAACAGAACTTACAGTGATGAATTGGAATATCATTATTTTCTTAAATAACAATAGAGTTGATTGATAGCTTTGTTTAAAAGCAAAACTCCTTGGGTATTTTTTAAAATAACGACTTTATAATTTAGTAAATTTTCTGCGTAGAACAAAATAATCTGTCAGTAAAATAAGGTTACTTATACAAAAAATGCACGTAATAAAAAAGTTAATAACAGCTTTGTCCTTGGTGCTTGTCCATCTTAATTTTTTTTTAAAAACTAGGTCACATACATAATTTTTGTTATAAACTGTTTTTGTTTAGCAAGGACTTTAAATCTAGTAATTACAAAACATGTTCTAAGCAATTTCTGTTTTGAAATAAACTCAAGCCACTGACACAAGTGAGCAAGCAACAGTAAGCGTGAAAACGTCGTATTTTAATTAAGGAATTGTGTGATTAACAATAACGTCAATTACGTTATTTAATTATCCAGTTGCCATTTGTTACAACGGCAATAAATAATAAATTAATTACTACCGAGATGTTAAACTAGATGTTAAGCCTCATTGCCATTTTATAAATTTAATTATTCGTGTATTTCATTGGAAGAACGTGTGTAATGTGTCTAGCAATAAATAATAATATACTGCTAGTACGTTCTTATCAGGGCATGAAACCGAAAAACCGGTTAACCGTTATTTTTTGTCCGAAAAAGTGATTTTTAACCGAAACCGAAACCGTTATTTTTAAAGGCAAAAAAAACGGTAACCTTTAACCAAAATAATAAAAAACCGGATTTTTAACATCTTTTTTTAATAAAAATTACGATGAAAAATACAAAATCTGTATATTATATGCGATTAGTTTACTAGAAGTCATTACTGAACGCTTGATTGTACATTTATTATAAAATTATAAATAAATAATATCTTTTCATACTTTGCATTCCTGATCTAAATAATTTTAAAAACCGGTTAATTTAAATCGAAAATACTCCACCCTGACCCTGAACATAGACCGTATCAATCAATTCTTTTTTTGGAAAATTCATATTGAATATGTTATACTCATTTATTTATGTTTAAACAATTGACAGCAATTTACTCCGACATTTGTTACTACAGAAATTATTGTTTCTATTGTCAAAGTCGGGGCCTACTCCGAGAAAACTAGGAAATTCCTACACAACGCTTATAAGAATAAGTAAAATGTAAATATCTCAGAAAATATTCATTTCAGGTATAGGTAAGTATTAAGAAAAGTTGAAGAAAAACAAAAATGCAACAAAATGGCGTAATAATATACAGGGTGTTCCATTTGAAAAAATTAAGTTATTGATGTTTGAAAATTGGGAAGTTGGCACATCTATACGAAACACCCTGTATAATACAAATTAATGTTGATGTATTTAGACTATGACTACACCTTTAGACTTTGTATGTACAAAATATCACTTGCCAATTATTATTCATAACGTTGTGCTCTTGACAAGTAGGTATTGTACCCTTTTTTTCTGGAAATTCAAAGATTTTTTGAGATAAATTGGCAACGTCGCAAAAAAATGAAAAAAACAAAATACTGTCATATGGAGATTTTCTTGCTGAATTCGATTATGCAAAAATATACTGGGTGTTCAATTTAAAAAAATACCTTTAGTGACGCCCCACTTTTATGAAACACCCTGTATACTTGAAACTAATTTTAAAACATGCACGTCTAGAAATACTATAAGTTTCATTAAAAACTTTTTTTTAATTAGTTGACATTAAGGGCAATAATAGACTTTATCGCACTATTGGCGCACCCGTCATGGTACCGTCTTATTGAATAAAGTCTGATCGTGCTAACACGTTTTCGGATATAAATAAAGCAATCGCAATAATTGGCATTTTATAACGCACAGGTAAAAATTTTTATTTGCGATGACTACTTTACATAAATAAGATATTCAATTTTTTATACGCAGTACTACGTTTATATGCTGAATTTATTTCAATTCATGTACAGAGTGGTGTTGAACAACTGCCTTTTGATATAAAAATAATTGTAATTAAAATATACAGATATTTTTCATATTATTGCAGTAAGAGTAGACAATCTAATAGAATTTTGCGAGTTTGCAGACAATGAGTACAAACAATTATTTTTACTCAGTATTATAAAGTTTTAAGTTTTATACCTACTTTGCAAAAGATTCTATTAATTTGTGCAGGATTAAAATCTTACTTCCTTTCATAGTGTGAAATTTCTTGCCCCAAACAAACCAAAAGTGTTTTTAAAGGGTCTAGGAAGATTCACTGAAAGACAATTCGTCGACTTCAGTTCACCGAATATCAATTTAGGGCATACGCAATTCACCGCATCATCGAAAAATAAATGTATATAAATTACATGAAATATATTAATTAATGATTGAAGAAAAAAGGAATTTGTTGTTAAATTGTTGTGTTTTATTTATTTTTTACTGTGTAATAATTGCTCTAGACCTGTGATATTAATACGTAAAACAACGTTTGAGGGTCCAACCACCTTATAAAGACGACACGAGTCATAATTAAAAACAATAAAAATATAAGTAATAAGTACCTACTCAACCCCAAAAAGTGCAGCCAATGTACAGGATGGTCAGTCACAATATATTTTTCATGTATTTTATATCCATTTATTTTTCGATGATGCGGTGAATTGTGTATGCGGTAAGTTGCGTATGCGGTGAATTGATATTCGGTGAACTGCAGTCGGTGAATTGCTTTTCGGTGAATCTTCCGGATACCGTTTTTAACAGTACACCAAGCGAATTATTAGCTTTATTTGTTCATAGCAGCCTTAAAATCTTTCAAAATACTGTGTCAACTATTGAAAAGAATGAAATTTCAGCTGCTTAAGTAGCTTTGAAGCACAAGACATTAAAAGTAAAATTAATAATCAGAAAAGACAAGTTCAAGCGAAAGCTGTCTCTGTATATCAACGAAGAAGACGTAAATTAAGAACATTTTGAAAGGCATATTTCTAATTTTTATGAAGTCTTATTTAAAAAGGAAAAGCAGTCCGGAAGGTACAGAGCAGTTTTCTTGGACACGATTAAATAGGGATTTTAAGCTTGTGGCAAGATGTTGAAGCATCCGCAGAATTTGCTAATTCGTAGCTCCTTCCGAAAAATCAGATGTTGCCACACACAAAGTTTTTGATGAGGTTTCAATTAACAAAATAAAACTGCATGACTTAAAAAGTAAAATTGAAAAAACAAGCAATGAGGTGGAAAAATTATAAAAGAATATTAATAAATCACTTCGAGTGTTGTTAATTTATGGGTTCAAGTATTCAAAATGATTAAAACAATTGGGAGTGAATGTGAAAACTTTGAAAAGCTGATTAAGTTCATCTTTTGCTTGCCGGGATCAACAGCACTAGTTGAATTTTCTTCTCTGGTGAACAATGTTTGGGGTGCTGAGATCGAAACTGACTCTTTAACTGAAACGTCTCCTTCAAATAAAAATGAATTCCGATGTGAGTTGCTCTTAGTTCTATGAACTAATAACAAATGACTCAAATTTTTTTAAAGAAAGTTGATTTCTTTGAAAATATGAATGGTACAATAAAAGTGAATAAATATTTATATGAAGATAAACATTTCCTATTTCTTTAGTTTTTTTTTTGTTGGACATTTTTATTCGTATTTTGATTTCAAGAAATATGGTAACACTAATTCTATAAACATTTTAATTATTAGCTCTCCATCTCATATAGCGGGACTAAATATCATTAAAACATCTAGCATGTTGGATTATTTTAAAAAATGTCCGTTTCTTGTGTCTATTGCAGTTAGTTTGTTTGTAGTACCTATATTACAATATTTATTAAATTACATCGACGAAGTAAAGTTATAATAAGTCACAGATGCCAGACTAGCATTAACCAGAATCACAGTTAATTATCAGCAGTAAAATTTGGCTGTAATGAATGTAGCATACCCCATTAAAGGAATTACAGAACCTTCTAAAATTAATTTTAGATTGGGCGTTGAGACGGCAAATACTCCAATTAGTGTTATAAGATTAGATTATAAGTAACCGGCAGTTCGTGGAATACAAATATCTGCGGATTTATTACTCAAATTGCCTTGTTTTCCGAAAATTATCAAACTTGATCTCTTCGTTGTAGAATTTGGGCATCAAAACACGTGTGATCTAAATAATGACTTGAAAACGAATTCAAGGAATTTCGCTCGTTAATTAGTTCATGGGATTTTGCCATTAAATAATTTCAACAATTGACAAACGTCTCGCGTAAGTAGTTTGAGAGTTAAAAATATGTATTATGATGTGTATAAATAATGCGTAAAGGCGCAGTTGGAAGAGGTGGAGCATCCTACAGCATAAGGAGTGTCTTATAACAGGTGTTCTAACTAAACCCATATGCACCTAATGGATCCAGGTTGAAAATATACATAATGTACGGTTAGGGGCAATGAAATGACGGAAGATATGCAACAAGCAAAATATCCATTGTATTCAACACATAATAAATGTTTAATCAATGAATAGTTAACATTTTTGTTCTGTTAAAGGCACATTAATTTCTACCTACCAATAAAAATATACAACTATTACCAAAGCCTAACGAAATCAGTTGATAACAACTGAAGTTTTATCAAATCTTTTTGTAAACGCAACCATAGTAATTAAAATATTTTGAAAATTTTGAAAAATAAAATGACAACTTTAGTTTAGTGACACCCGGCTGTACAGACTTGCGTTAAACTTCACGGATGTTTAAATCCCGGTAACTAAACAACATTGTTACTATGGAAACGATTTTTAACGGCTCTCTCAACTTTAACTGAGCTTTGTGCAACCGAAGTTAAAACTAAATATTAAAACTTTTTGAAAAATACGATTGGTTCGAATGATATCCGCCTTGATGCATTCCAACAATGTTTATAGTTCAGTATAATTGTTCAGAGGTGTAGTAGTACGAGTTAAATATAATTTACTTCCTGCTACTTGTAGTGTAATGTATCGTACAAATAAATCATATAATTAATCACGTTTTGTACAAAGAGCGATCATTAAACTGTTTAAACTTTTAAAGTAATCTTGATTGTTAATGATTAAACTGCTTACTTTGCGTTGAACTAACCTTAAAAGTCTAACTCCTGTCAGGTAAGTTTTTATTATACGTATAACAGTAGCAGTTTAAATTAACAATTAGATGAAAATGTTACCAACTGCCACTGGGTATACTCGAATAAGAACTTGACAGATAATGTTGTGCGAAATATTTAAATCCAACGCATTATTCGCAAAGTCTCGCAAGCTTAAAAAACAGAATTTGATTGAATGATTGTCCATTGGGACTTGTTATTGTTTCTGGAAGAAGTGTTTAGGATTAGAGTAGTCTAATTTTGCAAAGCTCTATTTAAATTAACGAAAACGTCAAAAATCGTTGCTATATAACAACAATGTAGTTGCAAAGTGACCAAGAGGTAATAATCATTGGTTAAATGTTGATGCAGCTTTATTCAGCCGGACATTAAGCCTATAAAATGCGTTTGGGTTGTTTAAGCTTGCATTATTTTTTGCAAGTTTTAGGATCAAATGTCGATTCAATTCAGTCCAAACTTAAGCAAATAGTAAATATACAAAAGTAACTTTACGGTTGTTAATAATTATATTTAACCCATTGTTCCCATGAATTATTTCGATTTTCATCCTCTGCAACATTTTTGAAGATAATATATTTGCCATAGTAGAATATAAATTCAATCTAGAAGTGTTTTTAATTCAACACATGAGTATCTCCGTACTTCTAATTAAATCTATTACAACTTACCAGCTCGTTTTACCTTTTTAGATTTAATTAAAGTCTATAAAATTTTATCTATTAAGCTGAACAAAAGTTAACCAATTATTTCAAATTACTTACAGCTAATTAGTAATAATTAATAAACACTTGCTTTTAGTTCAGGCGAGTGAATTTTTTCACGAATAAAAGGAATTAGATCCTTTGCTTTGTTATCGAGTCAAAAGTCTAAAGAGATATCTTAGTAGTGAATACTTCTTTAGAGTAATAACAAATCAAGTATGGAGTTTCTAAAGTGGCATGTTTTGCTCTCTCTGTATCCACATGTCTTGCAGGTTTCGGACACCTGCATCGGGCATGCAGTATGTGGCCTTGGCCTCACTACATGCTGCCACAGCAGGAGATAGTTTGCCTGCACCGATGCATCAAGCACTTGTTACTTAACTTCGCGTAATGCTCGTATTTACTTTAGCAAATTAGGACTAAAACTGAGAGAGCAACAACCTGTTTAGATACATTACTGCACGGTCAGATTCGTACACACTTTGACAGATATAAAATACCATATGCACGTATGTACATACGAGTGCCTTGTACATCTCGTAATCGTATAAATATCTGCAACTTTACGTTACTTTTAATTTATTTAAAATTGTTTATACTAATCCAGTTATGTTTGCTTTTATAAAATAAATAAAATTACTTATAAACTTGCATAAATTGATTGATTTTAGGTAGTACATGAATCCATTACTAGATAATGAACGTGTAGTTCTGTGATGCTGGCATTTCTTCACATGTGAATACATGAATCTATTGCCGCGTTAAAGCCAAGTACCGTTAGAGTAGTATGTAATTTTATTGAACACCTTTCAAGTAGAATATAATAAAATAAGCAACTCTTTAACTCCGAAAAGAGTCGTTTCGTAGTAAGTGAGTATTTTTGAGTGGATGACAAAGTTTGCTGTTATAATGCTAAGTTCGAAGAGTCAGTCTTAATTTTTAGTACATACTGCACCAATAAAACAAAAATATAAATATTTTATTTGTTGAAATATATTTACAATTAAATATACGAGTAACAACTAAACTCCTATAATCAAATTATGTATTGCATTTGCCATAGTCGTTAGTTATAATTTACTTTGAATTAAAATTATTATAGTAGGCATATTCGATATTCCACATATTTCACAAAATCCACAACGAATAATTTATATCCTTAGGGTTAAGGTTATTTCTAAATTTCTAGTCGGTTTACACCAGGGATTCCTAACAAGGTCGATATAGATAGGTGGTCAATGCATGAAAAAAGTTGAAACCCCTGCTATAGACCAATAAATTATTGAGAAGTAAATAAATTCGTCATTTTAGCAACTAAATGATTCAAAATTTAACCATTTTTAGCGTTAGAAAAGTTCGAGTATGACCATTTTACTATTTTAATCATAGAATAAAAGCTATCTGGTCCAATCAGCTAAAAAGCATAATTATATTGGTAGTATTTCATTTTAAGTTAATCATGGTGATGGTCCGAATTGCATTTTTTTTTAACGCAAATAAAACAAAATATATTTACATTATACATTGTCAAATTATTTGAAAAATTAATGTTGGATTATCTCGAAAAATTCATTCACGCCAATTATCGGAACTAGATACGGTTTTTTGAATAAATTTTAACAATGTGTCGCTTTACGCTGAATTCATTTAAGAGACAAAATCTGTTACGTATCGTTCGTTGAGCTAAATGAGTTTTGTTTGATTTTTAATTTTTGCTTTTTGTCGCGCCTTTTTGGTTGGTTTCATGGTCGTCGCGCATGCTCATCTTGAAGGCCTTCTTCAGACAAGAAGACACATCCCCCATGTGCCGTCAAGTGTGTAAAACTTATCGGTAAGTAACCTTTCGTTTTGTAATCTTGAATTCAACATATGGTCCTTCGAGTTTGACTGATTTCCGCTTATATGCAAAAGATTATTGAAAAGGTTTTTCGTACACTAAAAACTAAATTTTTTTTAATAAGTGTTTTTTTTTGTAGGGTATTATTATAATCGCTTTATAAAATTTTAATGTTAAATATTTGTCACTAAAAACTTGTGTAAGTTTAAAATTTAACTTTCTCTTCACTGTAGAAAAAATTCTTGCGTAGTTGCATATTATCATCACTTGCAATATAATACAACAATCGTAACGTAACGTTTTAAAAACAAAGTGCATTTTAGTTATATGGTGTGTAATTAATTGTAAGTGCATTGTTGCAAAAAATGTATTTTTAGGTGATAAATATTGTTATCCAAAAAACGGGTGTATTTTTAATGTCAGTGGCGTAACGGCTGTAAAAGTATATTGTTGTATTCATTTTAATTCATTGTAATAACTGCTTTGCAAGATTATTTAACTTTTTTTTAATAGTCATTTCATTTATGTTTTTGTTTATTATTTGTACAGTATTTCCAGTTCTTACCGTTTACCGAAGGCTACTAATTACTTTTTACTGCTTCTAGCTGTTAATTAATTTTTTCAAAGACTACTTTGATTGATTTAACGTTTGCTTTTTAACAACGAAGATAGTTTAACTGTATATTCAGTGATAAACATTTACAATGACTTTCAAATAATGTGTTTAACAATATGGAATGCCAATAAGATGCAAAAACAATGTTTAAATCCAATATCTCAAAAACGGGTTGATTCGTGTAAAATCTTATAACATACATGAAAAAAGCTCATTACCCTCTAAATGTTTTGTAATTAACATTAAAGCATTAAAATAAAGTACAGTAATACTCTGATTAACGCTCAGGATGTGAAGACAAAGCGCTTAACGAAACAGCGTTAAACTTTGATGATTACAGACATTGAACTATGGAATATTTAGCGCTTTTTTGGGGCCCGGAAAAAAATGCGTTATATCGAGTCAGCGTTAATCGAGGTAGCGTTAAACTTGGTCTAACTGTAGTTACAGGGCTGGAAATTTGTTACTGAATCTCCTTGTAAATGTAGATTTAGAAATGTGCTTATTCTTTGTATAAATATTTTTATTATACACAAATATTTTTTCTGTGATAATGATTTTGAATCAAAACGAGAAAATAAAATCTCAAGACACATTTACTATTTTAAGCTATTTAGATAACATTTTAACGTTAAAAGATGTACGTGTTGTAATATAGGCGACTGTTTCAGAATTACATGTAAATAAAATATTTAAAACGAGTTTCTGTATAACATTTTAATAATCGTCATGCGTATGTAAATGTGATAGGTAAATTTGTTCCACCTTAGTAACTTGAGTCGGTTGTAATTATCTGCGATTATTATTAACCAGTCAAATAATTAATTAACTTGCGAACGTCTACTGGAGGCAAATCTGTTTAGACTCTAAATATGTGAATATAATAGTACCGTACACACAAAAAAAAGTTAACCTCCAGAGCCTTCGTAAAAAACGTGGCGCCAAAAATATATTCGTAAGCACCTTCATTGCTATTCATTAGATTTCGCTTGATTCTTATATGGTCACAAGAGTGTTACATTATAACGAAATTATCTACATAGTATATCAAGTATGTGTTTTTATAACCACTTGGCGTCATACCGAAATTAATATCAGCTAAAATATGTTATTAAGCGTATAAACATATACACTTTTGTTTTTGTCGAGTTGGTTTTTCAAGGCAATTTAAGTCAAAATAAAGTAATTTAACATTAGCCCAATCAATGATCGTTTTCGCATGTAGCGGAAGTGGCTCGGATTCGTTAATAATTATGTTATTAAATAACACTTTAACGATTTATTTCATTCCGAGAAACAAATAGTTCTTTGTTTAACGTCGCTGTAAAACAAAGCGCATAAATTTAAAATTATTAACCAATATTTTCATATTTCATGGTCGTAAGACCGCACATATTTCAATTATAAAGGCTCAGCGCAATCGGAATAAAACCTCAGATCGCATCACTCACAAGATTTTATATGCAAGATTGTATGAGAATAATTGAATACATTTATTTAATATTGTTTAGTCAGATTGAATTTCTAATTTACTTTTTATTGTGCGCGTTGCAGGTGCAACAAATAATCTTGATTTCTCTTTGTCACTTAAGAAGAGCCTCTTTAATAAGAACTAATAAACTTGTTGGTACATTATTGAACTCAAAATATTTCTCCAGGTCTCGTTGCATTAAATTTTTCTTCTTCAGGTAATGCCTTTTTTCAGTAAAGTTCTACTGTTTTTTGCTTATAATATTTTACGTGCAACAGTAAATAGGTACTTTGAACTTATAAATCATTTATAAATAATTGCTCCATTTTAACACTACCATATTTAACTACAATGAAATTGATACAGTTTTTCGGCCAAATTGATTAAAAAACTCGAACGATTATTTGAAAAATATTCTTAAAATACTGGATCAGTGATACAACTGCTCATTCTGGGTCTGTTTTGCTCGGTATTTGATCGGCAATGATAAAACAATGAACAGGATATTTTATTTTAACATTTATGAACATACTGTATGAATTTTATAATGGCTGTTGGTTAATCTGAATACCTTATTGTAACTATTTGAACACTTTACTGAAAATTGTTAATTCTTTACAAAATGCAATCTGTATGGTTAAAATTTCATTAAATTTTGGCTAACTTAAAGCAACCAATAGTTGTGATATATCATATTCCTAAGATATATTCCGTGAAATCATAAAAATGAAATACTTTCGCATGAAATTCAACTAAAAATTACTTTGTTTGATATGTTTCGGTGGTTAAATTTTATTTCGACTTTATTTGCTTTATCGCTATTTTCACAAGAGAAATTTGTTAAAGTGAAATTTCGCTAAACAATGACTTTAAATGGAAAAGATTTACTTCAGTACATTACTTGATTTACTTAGTCTTCAACAAACATAAGTTTGTGAAACGGGGTTCAGTAGATGCTTATGTAACGCTATACAGTATACACACGTTCGTAAACAATGATTACTTACGCAGTTACTTTCCTTACCGATATAAGCCAATAAAAATTACATATTTTGTTTTTAATAAACTGACTAAATACTTATTTAGATATGTCTTTAACACATTGACAGAATTAAAAAAACTTTTTAAAGGAAACGAAGATACCAAATATATGTACGTAAAATTTGCTTAATTATTTATTATATTAGTATATATATTGTTATATAATATTTATTATTTTATTAATATATCTTTTAATTTTATTTTGTAAAGTTCAGCTTTGATTTAAACACATGAAACATTACATCAACAGAACCGTTTGATAGGCCCTTGGAAATTTATGTTTTCAACAAACAAACTGCACAAAGGCGCCTATGATGAAAAGAAAAAAGAAAACGTTATAGTGAGGTCCAGCCAAAAAATAGAGGGATACAGCTCAAGAATTTTTAACTCTTTAATGTGTTTTTCCTTAACAGATTAAAAAATATTTCTATTTAAAAACATTACTTGTTTATTTTGCATACGAGAAAAAGATACTATTGTAGTTTTTAGTTTATTGTTAATATATTATCTGCAGAATTTTTAAACCGAAAACAAAGTATTGCATGTAAGCGAAAGGTACTGGGATAATTACATTAAATAACTTAAAACGGTGTATATACCGAGGTACAAGTACACTCAATGTATTGGTGGTGCTAAAAGCTATATTTTTTACATATTAGCTACATAATTCTCAATTTTAAACAAATTATCGCATAAATTTCAGAAATCAAAGTTTTTTTAAGGTATTAAGAACTTTTTTTTCTAAATTTTGGTCTTTAAAACACATAAAAAAACTTTTGAAATAAAGGGTGAACTAAAAAAATTGGTAAATCTAAATCTTAAATATTTATTATTCATATTAAATCTGAGGGAGCGTTTTTTAAAATAAACATGAAACATGTACAATAACATTTGATGGTATGCTAAAAAAGTTTATAAGTTTTGAACACTGCACTCCTAAAGTAAACTCCATTTTACTGCACACATTGTTCATATCTTGGTCGTAGGTCATTCATCACACGGTATAACATGACACAGAAATTTGAGATACTTCATGGTGAGCTCTTTGTTTGATTACTTCTATGTCTTGTAGAATAGGATCTTAGGAAACGTTGCCTTTCAAGTATATCCACAAGCAGAAATTGCATTTTGTAATGAAGTATTCACATACCTTAAGATAATGCGATTTGAAATATGGTAGAACACATACAGAATGGTCTACATAGAAGGGCCACTATTGGGATCTCGTAAACGGTAACAGCTACAAAGAAGTTTAAATTAGACAAATTGTTTCTCTTGCTGAGACCTATTCAGTGATGCTTTCATTTTTAAAAAAGTTCCATGGCACGCTACATAGCAAACAAAAATCATATCGGGCATTTTTTTAAAATCATGAATAACTCGGTTAACTTGAAGGTACAAAAATATTTTTGGGGAAAAAGTTACAGATTTTTTTACGCACTGTAAAATGAAAACATTCATTTGTTTCAATATTATTTAAATTCATGGCACTCTATAGCTTCGTAGGGACTGTTTGATGAATTTTATTTGTTTTAAGCCTAAATATAAAAAAATAAACACATTTAACCTTATATTATTCAAAAGAAACAAAACCTGTTTCATGGGTTATAGCCAACTATGGTTTTTATAAAAAGAAGTGCAAGTTTGTCATTTATTTAAGAATTTAAACAACATTGAAACAAATTACTGGTTTCATGTTTGAGTGCGTAAGAAATCTACAAATTCTCCCCCAAATATATTTTTGTACCATAAAGTATAACTAAGTTATAAATGAATTTAAAAAAAGCCATTTTTATGTTTTTCATTATCTAGCGTGCCATGGAACTGTTTTAGAACATTAGAGCATCGCCGAATAGATCTCAGAAAGGGGAACAATTTGTCGAATTGAAACTTCTTTGTAGCTCTCACCGTTTCCGAAATTCCAATAGTGGTCCTTTTATGTAGACCACCCTGTATATGTTTCATTTCTGCTTCAAAGAAAATCTTCTTAGACATAAATAAGTAATAGATATTTAGGAATTCAAATCGCCCTTTTCGTTGGTCCCTCTTTTATATATTCGATTAATTTACTTTTTCAAAGATTACCATGTACAAAATAATCATGGCTCGACCGCTCACGTTAAGGCTTTTAAATTGCGCATAGTAATAATAGTCTTGCTGATAAATTTACTGAAAGTACTGTAAGTGCTAAATTGTAGCCAAGCTTTTGTATCCGGCGCTTGGGTCAAACGTTTTTAATACTAATTTTTCATTCTTAATGATCGACTTATCTCGTGTGATACAGGGTATTTATATTTTTTTAACGTCTTGCAAATCGCACAACCAAAACAATTACCCACTATATTAAAACTAAAAATAAACCTTGTCTATGTAAATTAATGTTTAGTTTTTCTATTTAATGAATTAAAATGGTAATTGTTCCATAACATTTCATTACATTAATAGTTATATAATATAAATAAGCACTACAGGCCATTTAGGCCTAGGGCTTGGTTTGCTGTCTCCCTCCACTTTTTTCTATTTTTCGCTGCCTCTGTCCTGTTCGTCACTTTTAGTTTTTTTAAATCATTCTCGACCGCTTCCAACCATCTTTTCTTAGGTCTCCCTCTTTTTCTCACACCCATTCTACTTGCTTTAATCATTATCTTCGTGTTTCTTTGGTTGGAGAGGCGTTGTGCGTGCCCAAGCCATCTTATTCTCTGGGCTCTTACTACTTCGGTTATAGACGGTTCTTTGTACAATCTCATTACTTCCTCGTTTGTCCTTCTTCTCCATTCTCCGGTATTTGTTTTTATTCCCCCGTAGATCCTTCGCAATAATTTCCTTTCCCACCTTTCTAGGTCTTCTTTTTCTTTTTTGTTAATTATCCAGGTTTCACAAGCGTATGTTACAGTGGGTCTTAATACTGTTTTGTACAATCTTACTTTGGCCTTTCTTGAGATAATGTTGGATCTTAGAATTGTAGCAAGCGATCCTGCGCATTTATTACCTTTTGAAAGCCTCGCGCTTATTTCCTTTCCGTTGTCGCAGTTATCAGTAATTTGTACACCCAGATAAATGAAATTTCTTACTTTCTCAAAGCGTCTCTCCTTGTTTTGTTCGATTTTGATTAATAGTTATCATTATATTATAATCACAGTTACCGCCTTGTATAAACCCTTTCTTTGATGTTAATTTACCTTGGAGAAATATTCAAAACTAGTACCTATTCTTTAAACAAAATAACCTTTCACAATGATTTTTCCTGTATTTCTGCAAAAACAGTTTTATTGCATACTTTATATTAATTTATTAACTAACAATAAGCGTGGGCAGAGCAATCAACACCTGGGGAACTTAAAAAAGATATATAAATATTTGCATTTTTTGCAAGAAACAAAAAATTGCCACATTACAACGAAATAAATGCAAACAAATTACTGTGTAAAGCATTTAAAGAAACTCGTCTAGCCCATTCTTTTATAATTAGTTTCATTTAGACAAATTTATTGTTTACAGATATAAAATTAATTCTTGCATTTTCTATTTGTCAGAATATTAAAATTAGTTTTTTGTTGTTACTAAAATATTAACCGATATATACAAAGTATATATATATACCGGGTGTAAATGAAATGTGGTACACCCTCTTTTTTTCTTTAGTTTTGATTTTAAATAAATGAAATTTTAGACATATGATATGTGCAAAAAACCGGGCTTTTTGAGCCGTTGCACATATTTGTTTTACTTCCGGTTTCTCCGGAAATGACCCCAACGTTGTTATTTTAAAAGGAACACCCTGCATATTTTTATATTTTTGGAAAGAGGAAGTGATTTTTGATACAACTGCACTATTTTCGTTAATTTTTATAACCTCAAAATTTTTTTAAAACAAAATTTAGTTTTTTATTAAGAGTGCCGTGACCTGCACAAATTGATTTTTATTGTGTCAACAATTGTCCAAAAAACGTTTTTGTAAATTTTAAACGATATTTAGGTTACTTTAATAGGCTTTGAAGGTTGCGGAATCGGTTTTTTGACAAAAAGTCAATTTTTTTAAATGGAACCATGCTAGTACTAGTGGTTATTTAAATCAAGCATCTTCTAACGAATCTATCGGTACCAATAACTTGTATTTTTATTAAGAGTTCGCTTCAAAAACTTCAAATTATTGTGAAAATTTATTAAGAGATCCTTTTAGTCGCAGTAATCTAATTATGTAAAAAGGATTACCAAAATTTTTAGACTTTTTAATTAAATGACTATAGTAGTTAAACATAAAACAACGATCATTTGTTTTGTTTTAGTTATGCACAGTGTACTGCGATTAACAGGATCTCTTAATAAAATTTCACAATAATTTGAAATTTTTGAAGTAGATTCTTAATAAAATTACAAGTTATTGGTATTGATGCATTCGTTAAAAGATGCTCCATTTAAATAACTGCTAGTACCAGCATGGTTCCATTTAAAAAAATTGACTTTTTGTCAAAAAAACGATTCCGCAACCTTCAAAGCCGATTAAAGTAACCTAAATATCGTTTAAAATTTACAAAAACGTTTTTTGGACAATTATTGACATAATAGAAATCAATTTGTGCAGGTCACGGCACCCTTAATAAAAAACTAAATTTTGTTTAAAAAAATTTTTGAGGTTATAAAAACTAACCAAAATAGTGCATTTGTATCCAAAATCACTTCCTCTTTCCAAAAATGTAAAAATATATAGGGTGTTCCATTTAAAATAACAAACTTGGGGTCATTTCCGGCGAAACCGGAAGTGAAACAAATGTGTGCAACGGCTCAAAAAGCCTGGTTTTTTGCACATATCATATGTCTAAATTTTCATTTATCTTAAATCAAAACTAAAGAAAAAAAAGGGGTGTACCACACTTCATTTACACCCGGTATAATAAGTTTTTCTGTGTGAAAATACACACAAGAATTTTTTGTTGTCAGTATTATTTCAGTTTGGTTAAAATTATATTTAAAACTTAACGTACTCGGTTTAAAGCATTTTAATTTGTTATACACATTAGATACGTTTTATCTTATTCACTATTTACAATATAATAAAGGTATTTCAAAAAACGTTCTAAATTTTTGAACTTTATACAGGGTGTCCCAGATAACATTTTCAGCATGGGGATCTCGCTTATTATATTTTTATAAGAGATACAGGTTTGCTTGAATTAAATGAATTATTCTCCAGTACGAGAGGAGCTACAATCAATTTTTAAAAGGACAAAAATTCTCGTACTTCAGCTGTTATCGTCGAAAAATATGAAAATGTTGAATTTCTCTTTTCACATAACTTTTTCGTCTTAATAATTAGATCAAGTTAACTATTAGTACTTTCTTAAGATACTTTTTAAAGGTGAATGTAACTGTTGTTTTAGTTTTTTTTATCACTTACCATTTTTGAGATATTGCCCCTAACATTATTTATTCTTATAGACTGCGAAGTTAGCTATCAAATAATAATTTTTTTTCTTCTCATTTTAATAAAATATTACTTGCTATATCTATTTTTATAAATAAGTCACAAAATCAAGAAAAATCGTATTTTACCAATCACTTATCTATGGAAAGAAAAACAAAAAACAATGAATTAAATGTAAAATGACAGTACCTATCAATTTTTTGCGGTATCATTTATTTGTTTATATATTTATGAAACATGTAGCGTGACGAATAAAAATGCTTTGTACGAAACATTACCCCATAATCTGTGGATGCACAAGGAAAAAACTATAGTTCAGTGAGTATACATTTTTTAAAAATCAATATAGGTACATAATATTAATGTTTAAGTAAATGTATATTGTTTTTGTTTTTATAGATTAATATTATGTATCAGTTTTATAACCAAAAGAAGGATGTCTGCTTTTTATATATTTTAAAAAATATTTGAATTAGGTACCATAACTCTATAAATCTTAATGTGTTATATGCCAGATCTAATACGAATTCTTTGACTGCATTACTTATTATATTTCATTCTTTTAAGTGGTCAATTTGTTAAAACAAGATCTTGACATTTATTTAAAGTAAAAGGCAGTTCATTATATAAAAACAAATGAATTAATATAACGTTTAGATTAGCTACCGCAGCTGCACTTCGAAAATGAAAATAGTGAATTCTGCAAACAAACATTAAGGTGTAACACAATATTTTAATGTAAATATTTCGAAGAAGATTGTTTAACTTGAATACTTAACAACAAAAGCGATACAATACTAATATAAGTGTTATTAGTCTTGTCACGTTTGCTTTAAAACTCAAAGACATTTTGTGCTAGAATTAATTGACATACCAGTACTTACAAATTTAACGGCTCTATTGAACGCCATGTGTTATCTCGATATATTTTTTATGTAATCTCGCACGTCTCATATCTTCTATTGCAGCTTCCTGCAGTTATTTTATTATTTTATGTTTAAGTTTGCGGTTGCTGGCATCACAGTAATCTATTGAAATTTCTCACAAGAACTGAGCTATAATAGCATAGTTGTTAAATCGTTTTCTGCTTACAGACTAAAGATAATAACAAGTCGAGTATCAACTAACATTCTTAAGAATTACAGTGTATCTCAACTTGTGGAATGTATTGCATTGTTGGCTTGACGTCGATGAAATATTGCTTATTCTTATGCAGATTGCAGATTGATATTATATAATGAACAGCATACGCTTGTTTGCCGATGATAAAGTCAAATACACGTGTTGCGAGTCTAATTAATTGGACACTGTAGTATCTTACAGTGCCCTTGTAATTAATTTAACTGTTAACAATGTGTGAATTTATGTAACATTAGCATTTGTCATGTTACTATGAATTAAAATTGTACAGCAGACAAACAAATTCGTTGTAACTGTCAATTGAATGAACATGATTAGGTATTGTGTTACACTTACTTGACCATAATATAGCGCACAATATCTTCAACATTTTATCACAATTTATTTGTTTTTTGTTAAGATTTAAGAAATTTCTTTGAACTCCTTTACATAAATGATTGGAAAAATTGCAGGATATGAAACTAAAAGAGACGTGAAAGATTGTTGGATGTTTTGAACTTCAAATTTATAAATTATGATAGCACGACGAAAGTTTTTTAGACAGCAACGAAAACAACAACAGGATGTCTATATCGCCAAGTTCGTGTACAAAGATATTTAAATACACAATGGTAGGTTTTCGAAATTAATTAAGCAAGTTCGTTTCATTAAAAAATGTTTAAAACAATTTAAAGAGCTAGAACGATCATAAAGCGCCACTTCAGTGTACACCGTAAGTACCATGAATGCATAATATTTTTATTCAAATTGGTTGGGTAGCAGATTGCAGCAGACGCAGGCATATTCTAAAAAGTCAACGTTCAGTATCGAACAAAAACCTCGTTTTTCCTGGGAATTTCTGCGAATGAGAATATTGAGCGCAAATTTGTAGTTTTAAAACAATTAAACAAGAATTATATTTTACATAAAATAATGAAAATCTAATTAAACTGCATTTATAAGCAGGGCTGACGAGAACGTGAGGGGTGATGGGGTAAAATTTTCCGGGCCTGGGATTCACAGGCGCCCGGACAGCATCCCACAATTGGTTTTTTACAAGCTATTTTTAAATCATTCATTCACTTTGGGCCCATGTAAATCTTTCTCCCGGGCTCGGCGACGTCTCTCGACGCCCCTGTTCATGTGTACGCGGTGCCCAATTACTTCGTATCGCTATGGGGATCTCAATAAATTTAAAAGATAAAGATTCGGTTAAATTATCAAAAAGGTACTTATAATGGAGATTTATAAGGGTTATGCATAAGTTTTTCGGGATTTTTAGTTTATTTTGTATATGGATATACAAGGAAGACAATAATATTTTAATCCATACATTTTTGCCATTTTTCAGGCAAAAGTTGAATACTATTTACATCGAAAAAAAAATCGTCTTTTAAATCGATATACTCATTGATGCAATTTCGCACTTTTTCAGTGTTACTGAACCATTTACGAGCCAATGTGTATTGCAAATATCGAAAGGAATAAAAAAATCTGAAGGAGTCATATCGGGTGAATAGACTGCATGAGGCGACTCTTCTCATTCCAATTGCAAGATGGGTTCCTTTATCAATGAGGAAAGATTTTTTTTTGTGTCGGGCAAGAAGGGCGATGCTTGTTATCAATCTCTGGCTACCGTTGCGGTCTGATAACTGACGAGGGACCCATTTCCCAACTTTTTGGATCTTTAACATTGCCTATAGCTGGCGTGAGACCTAACCTGACTGATTAATTCCTAGCAGTTTGGCCAATTCATTTGTTAATTGGGGAGGGTCATCATCTAGGAGGGCTTGAAGAGCATCATCACCTGTTTCTTGCGCTTCTGGGTTTGTCTTCAAAGCTAATTTCACCGTTTTCAAACTTTTTGAACTAGCTTTGAACTGTTTTTTCACCAATACAGCCTTTTCCATGCGCTTGTTCAATCATTCGCTTTGCTTCTGCTTTAGATTTACTTAAATTTAAGAAGAAGAAAAGGCAGTGACGCAAGTGAACTTTATCTGGAGCCATAATTTAATTTAAAATATGTACTTTACGAAATAAGCGCGGTTTTAAGATGTCAAAATATTTTTATGTTCTCTATTGGTGACCGCGAGAACTTATGCATACCACTTATAACAACATAAATAATTTCGTAGAAACAAAAAATGAAAACTTGCAATTTTTTATTTTATTTTATATATTTTCCAGTTTTACAAATAAAAGCATGATTTTTGTGCATAACTGTCAAATAAGCTAGTGATATCAGTTTTTCTACAGCATACTTAATTACAAAGATGTAATAGTCAATTTTGAATTTACTTATAAACACTATATTAGATTTTTGTATGAGTATGTATATTTCTATTTGTTATTATACTTTGCTTGTGAACATTTTAATACATTTACCCACTTTAACAAAAATAACATTTATAACCAGTTGGTCATAAACAATGATGTGTTTCTTAAAAAAAATATACAAAAGCCATTTATTCGTCAACATTAATATATTTTATTACTATAAATAGAGTTACAGAACTTGTGATTAATAAAAAAATATTTATGTTGGTTTGCGTAAATATAGTGATTTTTATTTTTATAACAGTGACCAAAAAGAAATAATATAATGTCCATAAGAAAATCAAAAAGTGACTAATATATCCTCGTGTCTAGGGTGCCATGGCATTTGAAATTATCCAAATGCTCACTCAAACCGTCAGAGTTTAATTTTATACCTAGATAAGATATTACCTCGTATAAAAAATGGTGTATTTTTTTGCTGCTTTCAAAATACATTTGCATTTTATACTCGTTTAAGTTTCAGACTATTTAACCAAGTCTCCATCTCTTATAATAAGCCCCATCCCTATAGTGACCCAAATCAAATGGTACGCTCTGAGTCGATTTTGCAGTATGTTTGTCATGTAATGATGCAAATTAATTTTAGTGACCTCAAATATTTCAAAAAATTGAGCAACTGCTGTTGCGCATATACTAAATTCAGTAAAACCTCTATTTAACCGACCCCAGTTTAGCGAATTATGCATTTCCACCATTTATTTTAATATCCTTTCACTTTTCAAGTGCTTTATAGATGTATACTTAAAGAAATTTACCTTTTTTTTTTAAATAAAATACGAGTACATAATCTATACTATACCTAGTTTTATTGGACTAAAAGTTGTTTTACCAAAAATTATATAAAGATAATAGATTTGGCAAATTTTTCAGGATGTAACATTTGGGTCAGACAACAGTAGTTACATAAGTGTGTAGGTGGTTATGTTGGCACCACGCTCAAGGTCACATCGTACGTTCAAGGTCACATATCCGGCTGGGTCAACTCATTTAAGGTCAACGATCCTCTTCTGTTCTTTGGGATGCTGAATACGAGTACCAGCTGGACGATAACTAATTGTTTTGCGAATAGCTCATCAAAACTTTCTACGAAAGCGACGGCGACATGAATACTTTAAATATTTCTGTTCAGTCATCAAACACAAATCTATTAGGGTATTCGAAATATTTTGCGTGAACAAATAAATGGAATATAAAATGCAATCTTTTGCACTTGCATTTTAAAAATTATTTAATGAAATGGAAGTAACTTCCAATAATCAGTTTAATGATACGTAAACGATAATTTTACTGCCTCATTAGTGGCAACTAAGACCTGTATAGTCGTTAATAGGTAAATAAACCCCGATTATAAAACATTTAAAATGAAAACAATTTGTATTGGAATTTGAGATCGTTTATTTAACTAGTTGGGTCGTAAACGTTAATAAACTTAAAAACAGTTTAGGTCCGAGAAAAAGTACTTATTCAACGAATAGTCTTACGGAAGTAGAAATTAAATTAGCTTTACAGTTTTATTATAAAAGATACAAATACAAATGTTTAATCTATGTGCACTCATTTTTGGATATACGTTCTGAATAAAAGGAATTTGTTGTACTTCAATACTAAAAACCGTTTAAATACAATACACGGCAATAAAATTTTGCCAGTTTTTTATGCAATTAAATAAGTAAGATCATATATAAAAATAAGAGTAAATAATATTAATAAAGATAGGAGTAACACTATTATATATAAAATTAAAAAACAATCTGGAGTAAATGCTTTATAAAATACTTGATACCTTCATATGTTTGAAATATAGTCCATGTAGTTTTCTAATTGATTTTGGTGGGACAAATATTAAAACAAAATACAAAACTAAAGCTTACCGTTAGTGAAAAGTTTAGGCTTAGATAAAATAATACTTTTGTACAAACAAAAACCGATTGACTAACAAAATTACCCCATCAAAGTGTATAAAAAACGAAAAATTATAATATAAAGTCGTTTTTGGTAATCCTCTTTATAAAATATTAATATATAAAATTGTTAAATGTATCCAAGTAAATATGTTTATGTGAAGATGCAAGATATTGTATAGGGGTATTAACTGAGACTGAGTGTTTGCCTGTTTGACTTTATTGGGCAAATACAAAATACGTTTATCATCTTTATTTTCACTATATTCAGGCTTTTTTTAAGTGCATAAGAATTTTTAACTGATATAAACCTCTATCAAAGTATATTTACATATAAGCAGATAACACATATTTAGAGAAAAACTGCTTCCGTTATTCAGTTGCAATGGAAAAGTATCAATAGGATTGATAAAAAAACTTGGAATGTGGAATCTTACAGAACGGTTGATTTATTGAAAGTGCAGTAAAAAAACTTGTTTATTGAAAGTAATGAAAATATGTCCAGCTACTACGTACATATTTAAGTTGAAAAAAATTGTATGAGTTAGCGGCTTTGTAAGCAGTTCAATGTTTCTCATTTAAATTAATTAAGTACTAACTTTTTTTACAATACTTACAACCATAATTCAAATGCAGCTTTGGCATTATTGCTGTTCAAATTATTTAAATTACCTAAAATTTATATATTTCGCAAAACCGACATAATATGAGGAAATAATTTGATATTTAATGTATTTTTTACATTTTATTTAAAAAATACAAAAAACGGTGGATTATATTGTAAAAGGTTCTTAAAAAAAGTTAAATAACTCAAATCAGAAACTCAGCCGCGAACCGAACCGATAACGAATTGAAAGCGCGAGCTCAAACCGAATCACTTATTCTTATTACATAGCATAGAATAGACCCAATTTGTAGGTCCCAACGCAACGATATGAACCGGTTTGAAACGGTTTTATTCTTGTGTGACGGTTAATAGTAAATGGTTGCAGTGCATACTAGTTTTTACAAAATTAATTAAAACTGAACCCCCACAACTCCGCCACTGATTGCTTGTGGGGCTTGACATTGTCATCGAATGTGGTAACCTGTAAGGTGGTGCTGTATACCAACCAAACTTGCTTTAAATATATTCACTGGTTGAAAAACGGTTAAAATTTATCGATATTTTTTTGAAAATTTCTTAACCCTGTATCTTTAAAATGAAGAGTTTATGGACCAATGTTGATATGGAATATTCGCTTTAAAATAAATTTTTGTATCGACAAACTAAAATCAACATTGTGTCACATTAAAAACATTTTATGAGTGACTTGATCTTGATCATATAATCTAATGAATCATGTGTGAAAGTCAATAATCAGCCGAAGAATCGGTAATCAATAATCAACCAATTCGCTTTTCGATACACCCCTAATTTACAGTTAAGGTGTGTTAGAATAAACTTATCTTTGTTATAGTGTTTTAATTGTAGTTCTGCTAAACGATTACAAATTCAGCTTTCCAAAAACTTCTTAATTTTTTTAAAAGTTTTTTTTTTCTTTGTATTAAAATAAAATTTTCATACCGAAATGATTACCTGTTTCTTTTTATGCGGGTTATTCTTTTCTACGAGAATTACATTTACATGTGATTTATATACGGGGCGGTCCACATAGAAGGGTCACTACTGAGATCTCGTAAACGGTAAGAGCTACAAAGACGTTTAAATTAAACAAATTGTTCCCCTTTTTAAGACGTATTCAGTGATGCATTAATGTTTTAAAAACGTTCCATGGCACTATAGCCTCATAGAGTTTTTTTGATGAATTTAATTTGCCTTTAGACTAAATATCAAAATAAATACATTAAACCTTAAATCATTAAAAAGAGGGAAACGCTTTTTCATGTGGTCATAGCAAACCATGGTTTTCGTTTAAAAAAATGCAAGATCGTCATTTATTTAAGAATTTAAACAATATTGAAACAAATTACTGTTTTCATGTTTCAGTGCGTAAAAAATCTACAATTTTTCCCCAAAAATATTTTTGTACCATTAGGTAAGTATAACCGAGTTAATAATGATTTAAAAAAATGCCCATTTTGTATTTTGTTTATTATCTAGCGTGCCATGTAACGTTTTTAAAACATAAGTTCACACTATATTTAATGAAATGCAATTTTTGATATATGACGTACTCGGGGTTTCGCGTGAACGGCCTACGTGTTTTTTTTAAATAATTACATGTTTATGTTTTACAATTATAAATCAGTAATAATAAATCATGTTCATAAAACATTTTAAACCGGGTCCGACGCTGGAAACAGCTGGGCAAGCGTTCAGTTTAAAGTAATAAAACCCACTAAATTTAATTTACCATTTGTCAGATGATGTAGTCATCAAACTGTTAATATTTAGAACTTTTCTTGCGATCTAAATATTCTGTGGTGGTGCATCAACAACTGTTAGCTGATTCATATCTGAGTGTACTGGTACTATTAATAATTTTGCACAATAATAACTATGTAGATACATGAAAATGAAACATAAGCATCATAATGAAACGTATTAATCATGCGGTCTGAGTTACAAGGTATTTCTTTTATATAGCTCATGGTTAACTTAAATTCATATCGCGGTGTATCAACAACTAATTGTATTCATCTCGAAATGATCTAATTTATGTCCGACTCTGTTGACAAATACAATTCGTCATCCCTAACCGCACACTTTATTCTGTGAATTCGCTCATTACTGTGTTACTCACACACACGCACAATCTCGTATCCAATAAGACTTCGGCATTCACGTGAAACGATGGTTAGGAAAATTACAGCGCCGCTTCATTTGTCTCGTTTGTTGGAAGTTCAATACGACTGTAACGGATTCTCCTTTGCAACAAAGTTGCTGATAATAAAATATTGAGATATATGATTACGTGCGCACGACATGTGGATAATCGCAAACAATCCGCATCTATTTTTAAATAACCGAGTTCCGTTTCTAATTTAAATAGGCCATTAAAATCTCACACATTTCGCCAAAAATAACTTAAACTCAGGGGTTATTCAAATTATCTAATAGGAAAATCCGTTTGTCAATATAGAACTAATTACGCATAGTAAAATACGTTGACAATAATTTGCTAGCGAACAAAATTTTAATGCGAGTTTCTCGATGATGTTTTTGCAATAGATTTAGTAGATTTAAAGTAGCAAAAAAACTATAAATATTGGATTTAGTTAAAACTCCCTTTTATGAAACATATGCTAATGTTACACTTAATAGGTTTGCTGATCTGACTATATTGTTGTTACCTTATGTTCAAATTATTTATAATGTTTATCTTAACAACAACTTAAAAAGCTTCGTAACTTGAACCACATCAGTTTTAAAAGGTTTTACACCTTGTTTTTTTTTAGAACCCATTGGTTTTCTTAAAAAAAAACTTAAAAACTCCCGTAACTTGCGTTTAATTAATAATAACCACATCAACCCTTATATATTTGGAATTTAAAGAAAATGATGAATTTAAATAGATCATAGTCAACCATAGCTTTCCTTAAAAAAAGAGTAATTTTGTGCAATATTTTTTGAACGGCGGGGGTAATTTTTTTTTTTGTATAATCCAATTTTACATAAAAATATCTAAAAATAGTCGTCATAAATGTTTTCAATATTTACAAGAATAACGGAAATATGACACAGATATAACAAAAAAACACAATTTTCCAATAACTCAAAAACCGGAAATGGTAGAATATTTTTGAAAACGGTTCTGAGTTTGACTCAAAATACTGCATGTTTTTGGTAATTTTACCATCCCATCCCAAGGCAAGAATTATCGCTGGATTTTTACACCCATGCGCTGTTTACAACTAACGTGACCTTTGGTAGACATGCATCGAGGTGCGTGAAGGTGGCCGCGACTTTTTCGAAAGTGCAATTTTTTTAAATTGCATTAATTAGCGCCTAATTAGCGCCAATTGGCGCCGTAGCTTTTAAAATTAGCGCCTTTATAATAAAAAAGTTACACGCATTTAAAAAAAGTCGCGGCCAACTTCACGCACCTCATGCATCGCTCTTCCAATCCCATGTTAGTACTGCTTTCTTAGGACGTTTACACCTGCGATGCTTTAATTTCTATGAACCTCAAAGATACATATGTCACATACAGTTATGGATGTCGTTGAAGCGTTCCGGCAGCGGCTAATACATTTATCAGTCCACAGTTGACACATAAACCAGTGCACGTATCAATACATGAATTAGTACAAAATGCTCTGCTGAAACAAACCTAATGTTATACAGTAATATTTGCCACCATTAACTTAGTAGCATATGTACACATTTACCGGTAAATGTGCACTTTTCCCTTGATAAATGTGCATTTTGTGCATGTTAAGGTTGAAACACAGGAAAACATACACAAACAAATTAGTGAGAAATATTTTCAAAACAAAGAGCATTATTTACTGCCACAAATCTTAACAGCCTTTTATTCGATTGTTTTAGCACATTAAAATCCAAATACCCTGAATAGTATCAGTGTAAAACAGTTCAGATATACCGTTAGAATATATGTTTTGTGACGTTTCTATAATTGCTCCTGCTTTTGCCCCTAACTGGAAATAGCACAATCAAAAGTTATATCAGCATACAGCACATTTTTGTCCAAAAAATTCGTTTGAATTACGAGCTGAAGGGGCTATTATGTCTACAGCTCCTCCAATTTGAAATCAAAATGTAGCATAACGGAAACAGCACAAGAATTTATTCAGCACACGCTAGCACAAGACTAGCACAACATATTTGTCTTTAAATAAATGTTTAAATTACGAGTTGGGGGACCTTTATGTCCACACAGTCCCCCATTTTTAAATTGAATTTGTAGCCCAACGAAAACAGCACAATCAAAACTTTTATCGCACTGTTTGGCACAAGGCTAGCAAGCTAGCATAGTACCTATTCTACGTTTAAAGAAAACTCAAGTTTTAAATATAGCGTGGGGGAGCGAGGACATGGACCTGCATAATAACGTTGCGAACAAAATAGACAAACCTTATCTGTACATCTGAAATTTTGCTAATAACAAGTTTTGCAAGAAATACTTGTTTCCGTCATTACTAAGCAAATAATTAAATAATGCTGTTAAGAAAAGTTTTTGAACTTGTCATGAAGACGATTAAGAGTTTTTTTTTGAAGATTGTAATGTTTAACCATTACATTATCGTTGTTTAATTCTGTGCAGTGAAATATTTTCAACTATTGTTTCCGTTACGTCATGAAAAATAAACTGGACAAATTATTCTAAATCATTAGCGCTTGATGAAATGCATATTATGTATAAGACATGAAAAATCGGGCAAACTGTCTCAATGAATATTAATGCTCAATGACAACTTTATTAACTTTATTTGATTGTAACCAATTTATTTATATACATTTAATGAAGATCTAAAACGGGATTTTGATTTTACGCAGTTAACATTCAACCTTGTAATTATATTGGACGACACTTTGTACTAATTAACACTAAATCATTTAGCTGAAGCAATTATTATGAAGTTGTTCAAAAATAGCATCCATAAAATAAATGAGATAATTTACTGACAATTATAACAAACATCAGTTATGTAAAATTTGTAAGCGCTGTCAACGATAATACCGAAAATATAGATTTATCGACACCGATAACAAATTTAAATGTAACAGAAAATTCGAAAACAATGTCAAGTAACTAGTTTAAATTAGTACATGCAATTGAAAAATTATAAACCGAATAATTGCCGATAATATGGATAATTTTTTTTTGTATGATTGCAATTCATATGGATGATACTGAACAATGAAGAGTCTGAAAATTCGTGTCTTATAAGATATAAGAAAACAATGTTCATGATTTTACAGTATGAAGAATCGAATCGTAGCAAACAAAATGTTTCAAACTTTTAATGGAGACATCTTAAATTAGAAGTGGGCAAATGCAAGCCCGCGGGCCGGATGCGACCCACGACAGCATGTGCATGAAATCAACAAAATTGCATATTGTTCTGGCTATGGGCCGTTCTGAAAAAAAAAAAAATTTAAAACCCCTCGCATTTAAATTTATTCCGGACCTCGTCATCTTAACTAGTTTTCATCCGGCAGTCTGCAGAAAACGATTGCCCACCCGTCTTAAATTGTTTCTTGGGTTTGTAAAGTAATGTTCTGCTCATCAAGCGTTATACGTTCAACTTGTAAAACGTTTTTGTTTTAATAAATAACAAAATATTTTTATACCAAGCAGTTTGAACAGTTACAAATATGTATTTTTATCTTTCACCAGTCGTCAGTGTACATAAATAACATACACATTTTTATTTTACCCGTTGGAATCATTCATAAAACCGCGAAATTGAACACTAACAAAGTAATCGGTTGCTTTTTTTGAGCACAAATACGAACTCAGCCCTGTAAATGTTTTATCTTTTCAAACATAACACGCAGCAGATAATAAAAAACCGTTCCATAGTAGTTTACTGTTTTTGTTTCCATTAATCAATATAATCATCAAGTTACGTGCTAACTGCCAATTAGCACAATAAAAAGGTTTCAAACAAAAACATTTTTAATAGTACCTATACCACCCTATACCTATGCACCAGTATTTATCTAAAACTCTTATTACATTTTCCCTGCAAGGCCTTTGTGGTTGTACAAGTTTTGTTTGTATTGATAAAAAAGTAAACTCGTCGAGACGATGAAGACCACTTTAGTTATCACTAAATTAAAAATTAATATATATCCGAATTCAAACAATGTTGACTAAATGAAAGCCACCACTAGTGCACAACATTAAAACATCCATAGGTTCTTTCTGCGATTCAATTTGTAATAACAGCTATTGCCGAAAGAATAAGATTTTTGGCGTCAGCATCTAGCGTGCAACGATTAAGAAGAAAAAAAAACATCACTAAGTTATTCTTTAAGACATATTTTGTCTAATTCAACCAACTTTCTATCTCTTACCGTTTCAAAGATAACATCTTTATTTTTACTGTCTTGCGTAGAATTCTTATTTGTTCTTCATCTGCACCGATTATCCAAAAACAACTAAAACCGCGATATTTAGAAATATAAAAAACAATTTAAATGTTGCTTTTATATCTAGATCACGATTTAAAAAAGACATGAACATCACCAATTTCTTTGCAAAATAGGTATATTTTGTCTGATTCAACTAATTCTGTAGTTTTTAACATTAACAAGATTCCAATCATAACTCTTGAATTTAAGTCTCCCTACTAGGGTTTCTTTCCCGGGATCCCGGGATCCCGGTCCATTTTAAGCTATTTTATATTTCCCGGGAAATGCTTTTTGTCCCGGGAATTCCCGGGATTTTAAAAAAGTGTTATTTTCGTTTATTTTGTGCTAAGATCTTTGTAATACTATCATAACTTATCAGAATTTTATACTTAAAATATCTTTACTAACAGTAAATTATGGAAAAACTTTATTTTTATTTCAAAATAATTTTTCTCTTTTAGTATGGCGGAAAGAAGCCCGGTCTACATGACAAAGTTAATATCTTCAAAATACTTTTACAGTTTTATTTTTGTGTACCCGATAATTCAAAGCAAAATAGCTTATAAATGAAATTTTATTGATGATAACGATGTTTCTTTGGTGCTAGATGCTCTTAAGACAATTTCACCTACGTCAATAGAGACTGAGAGAGCATTTCATGCAGCAGGACTTTTTCTTATAAATTAAGAAAAATACTAATTGACTGAAGCACAGATCACCTTTGTTTTCTTAAATCACATTACAAAAATTCATTGTAAAAATTATATTATTGTATTCATAAATATGAAATTGCAATATAAAGGGTATAATTCCCAAATGTATGATTCTCTCACCAATATTATTGAATTATTTATAATCATCATGGAGCAAAATGTATTACATATATGACTTGGAGTTGTTTTTAAGTAATAAACCGTTCCCTTAATTTTTTGGGTTATTTATTTAAAAATATATTGACATAATTTATTACATCCCGGGATCCCGGGAAATCCCGGGACAAAGGTCGATTTCTTCCCGGAATCCCGGGACAAGCAAAATGGTCAAATATGAGAAACCCTACTCCCTACTAATCCTGTAGTGTCCAGGAGCTGGATCGCCTCGACGTTTACATGTTGATATTTGGAACACATAATATTTGTTTGTCATTGCACACTTGTCACTGTGAGCTTGGACAGTATTTTGTTTTATTTTTTAATGAAAGACTTTCATTTTAATAACAATAAGTACTGTATATTTATTTATTAAGTAGTATATTTATTTGAATGCAGTAATTTAATGAAAATATTTGTGACACAGCTCAAGCAGAAATTAAAATCTATTTAGGAAGCAAAAAATAACCACAAGTATGTAATAAAAAGCGATAAATTTTATCCAAAGGCTTATTTTTTATAGGTATTGTGGTTTTTGGTTAGATTGCAATCCACTTATTTGTAAACAAAACAAAGTGTAAGGAACTTGTTTTATTGTTGTATTATCTAACAAAATTATTTATTTAATCTAAAACTTGTCGTGAGTATCCGGCAAATGTAGTGGAAAATTTGTTTGCACTTTACAAGATTATTGGAAGACTTCCGATACTTTCAAGAAGTTTTTATCAGCTGAAAATAGGGTATTTTTTTAATAATTGTACATTTATTTTATGATTTTTGTGATTATGTAAAATCCATTAGGCAATGAAACATTTTTAAGAACCCTTACATTTTTGCATTTCTAAACAGAGAAACGTAACAATTGTTTGTTATTTTAATATACGAAACTTATTTATAAGACATGTTAAAGCAATGCAAGATGTGCTTTCACAACACGTGCGATATATTTTGCTTTTTATTTGAAAAAGAGTTTTTTTTTTTAATAGCTAGAAATAGTTCATGCATCTTATTTATATACGAAGGAATAGATAGGAATACGAAATCTTATGTTACAAATGATATCTGATCAGTATATCAACTGAAACTAAACCTGAGAACAAATGTGTTTTGCGCACGTTGTATGCTAACGTAAAAAATATGGTTAAAAAGTGTCTGAATCAGTAACATAGCCTTCGAAAGGAAATATCACCCTCTGAATCTTCATACATCATGTTTTATTTTAATCTTGTGCAGTAATATTGGTTTCCAAGGACCAATAGTTTTTTGGTTTTTTTATACAGTGCTGCGCAAAAGTATGGAAACAGACTAATATCTAAAACACTTAAACATATTACAATGAAATTTGGTATCTGACTGTTATCGTATTTTTCGGATTCGATGAAAATTTGAGGTTGCAATACGACTTTCGGTTCAACCGGAAACGAAATGTAACTTTGAAATTTTATATAGAACATTCTGGGTATTTTTACATTTTTGGATTCCTCTTTAAATTTACTTTAAAAAATGTATGAGGTTATATGGGTCGACCGTTTCCGTGAAATGCACATTTTTATGAAAATCTTGAGCACTTTCAAACATTTTACATTTAAATACTTTTAAAAAATTATAAAAATATAGAGGGTGTTCTATCTACAATTTTAAAGTTAGAGCCCTTCGCAGTTGAACCGGAAGCCGTATTGTATAACCTAAATATTTTATTGAATCTAAAAATACGACAACGGTCAGATACCAAATTTCATTCTAATATATTTCATAGTGTTTTAGATATTTGTCTGTTTCCATACTTTTGCGGAGCACTGTATATTGTTTTGTTCATACATATTTGTTTAAAGATAACTTTTCCGGTAAAAGTATTTTAAAAATCACTTCTTTCATAAAAATTTGACGATCCCTTGCTGAATCGCAGTAGTTTTAAAGTATGACGTTTGTAATAAATATATTTTTAACTAAAGAGCAGAGCTGAATGGAACTAAAACTGAGCTAAAAATTATGAAGTTAACATGAAATATAATTAGCATGTATGTAGTCATGTCGTTCAACTCTTTGCAGTCACCATTCACCACTCACTTTATAAAAGCGTCTTAATCCTTCTCGTCTGTCTATTTTAATTGCTAAATTTAGTAACTCATCATTTCATACGCCAGGCTTACGTAGTTTCTACACTTTCAGCATAATTTCCCTTGTGTTTGCTTATTTTTAAATAATGCAATTAAAAGTATGTTTCAATTAAAAATATCACATACACAGATAGAGCTAAAAATATGTGAGCAGTCAACATAATTTCACATTAATAACCGAATATTTATGTAACACGACTGAAATCAAAATAACTAATTTTTAATATAATCAAAACGGGATATTTCGTCTAATAATATCTACCACGGACCCGAACCGGAACTGGCACCAAAACCGGAACGAACCAATATGTATTTATATAAATCGTATAGGAACTAAGCTATAATAATGTAAAAAAATATATACAGGGTGTCCAGTTTAAAATGAAGTACATGGGTATCTCGGAAACCGTTAGAAATACAAAATCTGTTAAATGGGGAAAACGTTGCGCAATTACATGCGTAACAATAACCGAGTTTTACATTTTCGATAATTCATCCTGTTACGTAACTAGTACCACAACGAAAACGAAAAATCTATATTTTCTTAAAACCTCCATATTACCTTTATTTGAAAAGATTTTTGCGCCAAATTGTCAATATCGGAGAAGTAACTAATAAGGATTTTAAAAATGACATTAAAAATATTCTAGGCCTACTATGTTTCGCGCGGTCATACCGAACTTTTGTTTTTCTTATGGACGCCATATTGGATTTTTGAATTCTTAAAATCTCCATGACAAATGCTTTTCAACCATGTAAAGCATCCGTATGTTTTAACCTAGGGAAAATATGAAAATTTGCAAAATTAAGGTTTCACCGCAGTAGGCCTTGGTGTCATGATTATTAAACAATAATTACGACTATGTCTAACAACTGTCAAATAATACATATTTTTCTGTAGTGCAAACAAGTTAGTGATTTCCAAGTTTTCAATTGATCGTTTTTCAAATAAGCATAAATATAAAATGTTGGAGTGCTTTATTCTCTGTAGGAGAAATGATATTAATGTATTTCAATAAATATCCGGAAAGACGTCAGACACTATGTTTTCTTATGAACCATCGACAAAATTCCATTCTTCTCATTTGATCATCATTTTGAAGTCCTTGACAGGGGCGTTCACGATAGGAATGATACATGAAACGTCTTAAAATTGTACCGGCTGTTAATCGAGCACCTAAATTATGTTTTCTATCTCACGTAAAGACATACGGGGATTGTCAGTTACGGCTTGCAAAACAAAATTTTCTTTATTTTAATCCGTGCGCCGGTTTCTTTTCGATTTAACAAAGCTTCCATTAATTATTAAGTTATCAAGTAATCGCCGAAACATGCTTCGACCTGGCTGACGTCTTTACGGGGGGAAAAGCATGATTGCAAAAACAGACATTTTTTTAGTGTAAGACCAATATTAAAAACTATTAATTTTAAAATAGAGTTTTGATGTGTAAAATTATGTTATCAAGAATTTTTTTTTGTATTTAAAGTCTGTAATTATAAAACATAGATATTTTTTTATAGAACTGCATTCATTTATTTAGTTTTTTAATTAGTAAAATTAACAACAAGCATTCTAACTCTGATTTATAATACAAACGTTATTTTTCTTGCTTGAAATATACAAGTCATTTATCGTACATATATCTTATAAAACTTGCAGTAATCTTGAAATAATCTGTTTTAAATGGGCCATTATTCGATCTTATAGTCCACTGTTATTTCGCTGCATTTATAGGTCAGAGTGATTCGTTTTCGTTTCATGAATTTTTATCCCTTTGTTCGCGATTGTTCCAAGTTTTCTTATTATGTTAATGCATAAACGCGCCGATCTATTTGGTTTTATTGGGCCAAATAATTCTCGTTTTAGCTGTCTTGTGTTCTTCAATAAACGCAGGGATATTTGCATAATTACGAACTAGCTTGGCATACTTCCATCTATGCTAAGGTGTGCTGTGGACACTAATAACATACTCAGGTGCTATAATGATTTATTCGCCGACATTTTAATATCTACAGTATAGTGAAATTCAAAAATCTCGTATTTAATTACCCTGATTTATGGTTATACAGATATGCAGAAAACTTTGATATGTGTACAAGCAATTTACTGCAGTTTATAAATAATCAACCTCCTGCAAGTATTCCATCGACAGGAGATAGATTAGTACATGTATGCATGTAGTTTGGTTCTGTAGGTGTCAACTACAAAACACTTAAGCCATTATCTAACAGAATGCATACCAGTAGAAATAAGAAAAAAGTAATATGCATAAACGATCATTATTTATGCAAAACAAAACCAAAAATAATCTACGCTTTTAGATTTGTTTACTTCACAGCATGTTACGTTATCTTATTTCAATAATTCTTGTCAAATGAAAGAGAACTTTTGGAAAGAATTTTTTATGATTATGTATATTCATTATTTAAATCTCAAAAACAATTTATTGGCAATAATAAATCCAATTTTTATAATTTTTTAGAACTGCTTGATATTTCGTATGAAAATAACAACGGCTGATTTTTTTAAATCGTTTTAACACATAACACGTTTAAAAAATATTTAAATTTGTTAGTGTTAGTGACTACTAAACATATGGTAAAAAAATAAATAATTTGGTCTTAAACTGCGTATTATATAATTACGAAAATGTAGAAATTAAAATTATAAGAAATTCAAAGTTGCAGGCCTATAAAAAAAAATATTGTGTATTAAATGATATGCTAGTGGTTTGAGTTTTGATAGAAGTGCTAAAAGTCCCATTAAAAATGACTTAAATTGAATTGAATTTAAACATGGCAAATTTTGTACCAATGACACTTTTATTGTATGATATAATACAAACTATAATAATACGCCAGACACAACGCCTATTTTTTGAATAATCTAAAAACACAAACGAGCTTAAGTCATCTTTGGTATTTCACTTCTTCGAAAGATAACCCACTTTAAAAAAATGCCTACTATATCATTATTATGAGAATTTAATATTTAAAAAAAATAAAAGTGAACAACTCAGGGTGGTTTTAAAAACTATTAATTGGGACATATTTAAAAAATGTAGCCTCTTATAACAGTCCAATATGAAATAATATTATTCATAGAGAAATTAAAACTGGATTAATTTCCTTGTCGCCTGGTAAATTTTATTATACAGGGTGGCAAGCCTCTTTACAAACTTCGCAGCTGAAGGTAGATATATTTTCAAGAAGAAGAGGTTATTAAAAAAATGTACCCCCGCCTGAATACATAACTTGCAACGACGAAAAATCTAGTACTCCTGATTTAACATGAGAATTATTATTTTTTTAAGTTGTTTATTTGTGACTGTCACAGCGGTTCATCACTTATTATTAGTATCACTTATTAAATGTATATTCGTGCAAAATAAAATCTAGTAATGTAATCATTTTCTTATAGGGGTCATACACGTTGCGGTATACCTGTCAGGTTTACCTGCTTGCAGGTATACCGGAGCGTGTGTGTGACATAACTGCACAGGCAATGTTACCTGTTCAGGCGACCGGAGAAGAATCGAAATTCGATTTTTACTACCTGCGCCAGACTACAAACCGGAACGTGTGTGCCGCTCGCCTGCATATGCACAGGTCTCAGTTGTTCTGCGTCACCGCCACCGCGTCATCTTGTATCGAAGCCAATGGCAACTGAAAACCTCTACGGTTTACCGTAGCGTGTGTAGAGTCAGAAGTGTTCAGGTAAACCTGAACATTTTTTATTATTCAGGCAAACCTGACAGGTATACCGCAACGTGTATGACTCCCATTAGGAAGAATATGCAGACATTATTTTTGTCTATGGATTGTGCAATGGAAATATTCGTCAGGTAGCGAGTTTGGTTTGTCGTTACGAGTTATGTATTCAGACGGGAGGATATTGTTTTAAACATTTCAGTGATTTTATAATTTGCCTTCGGTATCATTCAAATAAGTAATCGTTTATTATTAAATTATGGTCATTACATTTTACTCTTTAAAAATTTTAAAACCTCTGGAAAGAAAAGAAAATCGGACGTATGTTTTTTTTCTTTTTTTTCTTGAAATTACATCTACTTTGAGCTACCGAAGTTTGTACAGAGGTTAGCAAATCACCCTGTATATTACGATAAATCCAAAAATACAGTAAAGTTTGTGTGCAAAACCACTAGTAGCAAACGCACAAGCAATTATAATGCAATAATTAAAGACAACATTATTTTCACAGTTCGTTTAATCAAGAGAATACATTTCCGGCTTCTGTCTATTTGATATTAATTAGAACGGACGCATTATTTGCTGAAAAATACTGGGTTCTAGAAAATACTGTATCTATGAAACAATACACTTTTAATTAGTGCAGCGATCAAAAAAGGCGATCCTTTTTTTATTTTTCGTACCTGCGTTGGTAACATAGTATGTTTTACATCCTGATTTATTTATTGATTTGTTTGGTGTCCATTTTAAACGTATTTTAAACTATTGATTTTGCTGTAAGCGAAAAAGTATTTAAGCACGACACGAGTAAAGAAAGAGGTGATAAATGCAGTTCGAGGTAGTTACATAATAAGTATTTCATTGACAGTATTAAAAATATAAAATATTAGAATCGCTGTTACAAAATGTAAAAAACTGAAGGAAAGAAACAAATCATCTCATTAAAAACTAATTAAATTCAAGATTTTGAATACAGGAATCTTATCAGATATAATTTGAAAAAAATTTACATATTGTGTTTAAACAGGGCATTTGTCAATTTTTTGGTGAATTAGGTTTCGGAAATGTTATTGCCTTTTCCATAAAAATATTACTGTTTCAATTAATTACTTATAATTGCTTAAAACCAGGTGTGAGATTGAGACAAGTTGCAAATTATCATATCATATATGGATTAAGAATATACTGATTAATTGGTAGATAATCGGTCGTATGGGATCTTTTGCCGATTAACTGGTAATCCGTCTTTTGACTGATTAATCGGTTCTCATTAAATTCAAATTAAAATTTTTGCTGATAAAACGGATTAAGGCAATAATTTTACTTATTCACTGCTGCTTTAATTGTTACTACCTGACTGCTGATATGGCTATTAATTGATACAAAAAAAAAAACTGGTGTGGCCGACAAATGGCTTTTGCCATATATTGTAAGTACCTTCCTATGTGTGATTGTGTATAAAGTTTTAAGTGCCGCTCCAAGTTTTCTAATTAAACTCATTTTTGTCAAAGAAGTTTGCCAAAATGACGTTTCATGCGCCTGTTTATGCATAATGAAGAAACACGTCCTTTAAATAAGTTCTTTTACAATAAGTCAAGAGAATTGGGACAAACGGCATTTTACTAAAAAAATAAGCTCCGAAACATTTTTTAAAAAAATTGTTGGGGCCGATTTTAACAAAGAAAAAACGAAACTTAAAATTCGAAAATTATTTCGTATTTTAAGTTTTACCAAAAAAAGTTATTAAGGTTTTTTAAAGACCCCAACAGACACTACAATCCTACACAAACAGAATCCTTTTATCTTATCTATAACCGTTTTTATGTAATTTTGGAATAACGGTAAGTACAACTTAAACACCCTGAATATTTGAAAAATCAACTAAACGCGCGCACTTTGTAATATACTTTTGAAGGCTCTATCGATAACTATTGTCAAAAATGTACAATTTTAACGTCTCGCACATACACACACACGGACGGCATTGAGAAAATAGTCAAAACGGGTTCAGGAAACCTTAAAACATACCCCTCGTAATTTGTAACTCGAAAATTTTTGCGATCACAACATTTTTTCATACTGCGTATGGCGAAAGTAATAAAATAATAATTTTGATAAATAAACGCATCGTTTTTGAACTACTTAAAATCAGAAAAAAATGTTGACATAAAAAACTAAATAATTAAAACACATTTAATTGATATCATCGAATTCCAGTACTATCGTATTATAAAATAAAAACAAAAGTTTTTTTTGCGTTTAAGTGTTTAAAGAATTGCACCAATAAGATCATCAAAATTGTGTCACAAAAAGTACATATTATCAGGCTCTATCAGAGCAAAGGGGCAAATTTTTCGGGCCTCGCAATTTTAGGGGACCTTTTACAAATTTGGGGGCCTCACAATGTTTAACTCGGTCTGTAAAAAATAGTACGAATTTAAGAAAAGCGAGAGTCATCAGTGTGAACCGAGACGGATTTTAAAACAATTCAAGAAAGCAAGGACCTTCTTTTTTTTCTTTTTAGTCACGCTGTCCCGAGCCTCGTGTTTTCAATGAAAGGTCCTGCGTATTATGTATGTGCATTAATCAAATAACATAATGATTTAACAATTGATCCTTAAATCGGAAATAATATAAAATCGGTAATCGGCCAATTTGCTTTTCAGTTCATCTCTAATTTGGATAATTACAACATTTTAAAATCTAAATCTTTAGCTTAATAATTATGGTTATGATAAGGCTCATATTTTGCTACTGTTTTTTTTTTCTATTATTGGCACAGAAATCCTAAAACTCGTTTAACATTTAAATATTTAATACAAAGTTCGTTAATTATTAAACATAATGTAATACGAACATAATTAATAAAACATAATTAATATTTAAATAACACTTTTACTTTTCCTTAACATTTTACTGTTTTTGAAGGCATGTACAACAAAAAATTGTTATGCACATTGACCTACTCTACATACAATCGTTTAAATTACATTCAGTCAAAATATAAAATTTCAAGTTATAAATAACTTAAGTTTCGTTTTGAATGAATGATGAAGTTGTCACTTTTACTAACAATTTAATTCAACAATACCCGAATTAAGTATAAGTTAGTTCTCATAAAAGTATCAGCAATAGACAAGTATGTCTTAACAGGTTCCAATTTAAGATGGTCCAGGTCAAAGTATCCCAGCCATTAACAAAAACAATAAAGTTATAATATGAAAGGTCCTCATTATAGAGGGCGCTTTGACGGCGGCTCCCAGACCGGGTGGTCCCATCTCCAAACTTGGACTGCCCGCCCATTAACTCTATGATTTACCGATCTATCAGGTGGGTAACATTTTAATTCTGTCTTAATATACCTGATGGCCATCTTTGTAGGCACACCTTGTGTTTGTTTTATATTATGACGTGAACACTCTATAATGTCGAGGGTAGACAAATCATATACTGTAAAATCTAACACAGGTATAATTAGAGAATAAATAAAAATGTTCAAAATGTAGCTGTTACGATTTGAATAACATCTGGAGATTACATCTTTAAACATAAATGTCTGTTAATATTTGTTATATAAATTAAAACCAAAATTACATTAATAAATAAAATAAGGTACTATAGATAATAGTATAATTATAAGAGTGACATACCCACACCATGTATAGCAAGTCACCTTGCTGATCTGGTGAAATTAAAAAAAAAAAAAATAGTAGATACCTATTATTATAACATTAAACAATAATTTTGCGTTTAACGATTTTGTTTATAAATCTCTATGCAATTAACTGAAAAATATTCAATTTTGGACGAAATTCTATTATTTGGGCGCTTGAAAAATTAACGACAAAATAAAAAACAAATTAAAAAACCAGCCGCTATAATATTGAATAAAAAAATACTGACTACTTAAAAACCTCTTAATTCTCATTTATTTAAAAAAAAAAAAAGTAATACAGTAATGTCAAGACCCTAGAATACTGCCCGAATACGGCCCGAAGCTAGAAGCTCTTTTTTTTAAATTAAAATAATAAAATGGAATTTAAAATATATAAAATACATTTCACAAGCATTGCAAATAATGAAAGTATATTCTGAGGAACATCGACCGTTTTATGGTCACTAGCATTAAATTTAAAACTTCAGGGTCGAAATTTATTTGTCACATTTATAGGTGCATTAAAGAATGTTAGTAAAAACTTGGAATTTAAAAAGAAAACTAAAAAATTGTGATTTAGTTCATTTTCCTGCTTGCCAAATTATCAAGAGTTATATTACGGTTGCTGTTTTAGCAAATATGTTTCAAATATTCAATAATTATTATAAAAATTTTAAAACTCCTGATCTGAATGTTTCAAGGCACGATAATTTATTAATTAACGTTCTGTTTTTTTTTGCACCGAAAAAGCAAAAAAGTAACATCCGAATGGAATTAATTGAAATCTAATGCAACACGATGCTAAACGAAAAGTATTACGTATTTGGTATTTCAGATTTTTGTTTGTATTTGTCAAAACATTTTATTGAAATGTGCAAGAAGAATCTTGGCAACGTTTGGTAGTACCTTCATACCTACGTGAAGAATTATCAGGGCCGGATTTTGGGGTGTGCAGAGTGTGCACCGCACACGGTCCCGCGCCTAGACAGGCCACGCGCTAGCCGTTTAGGGTTTGCGGGGCGGTGTGCGAAAATAAAAAACACACGCACACAGTAGGCCGACCCCGCGCTAGAGGAATGAGAGCAAGAAAGCTTGTTTTTTAGGTCACCAGCCTGTTTTTTCAGTTTTGGAAAGTAACATTGTACAGGGTGGGCAAATTTCGATGTTTTCATAGCGAATCTTGGTAACTGTAAGAGGTATCGAAAACACACCCCGCTTCCTCGACCTCTTTTTTTTTTGAGAAAAAGCTAATGGTGAAAACTAAAATTGGTTATCGTCTTTTGTTTGTGTTCACCGATAACTTGATTTTTCGACTTTTCGTTTTATGACTATACGTTTATGCTTGTTTATGATAATAAAGAAAAATAATGTTTTCGTTCTACAGGCACTTTTTTGATAAGAATGCAGTGGCGTAGACAAGTTTTCAAAAAAAAAAACGAAATGCGAGTTGTGACATATAGTTGTATTTTTTTAAATAGAACCCATAGTTGGCTGTGGCAACACGAGAAAGAGGATTTTTTCTCCATTCCAATCATATATATACAGGGTGTCCCCGTTATCACCGCGAATATTTTAAGTGGTGATAGAGGACCTTTTTCTACGAAAAAATTTTAAGTACAATTTTTTTCTAAAATCAAATGCTAAGCAGTTATCAACACTTACTTGATTTTTTTACACTTCTGCATTTAAAAAGCTCTGTCGCCGAAAATATCAATTTTATCGTAAAATACCTTACAGCTTTTTAATAGAACAAGAAATTCTCTACAAAATTAGTTCTATTTATTTTTTGTCTACAGGCAATGGTTTGAGAGTTATAAAGCAGTTTGTACAAAAAAATGTAAAAAATTTACAAAATTTAATTGTTCCTTAGACTTTGCAACCGCTGTATCTTTAAAACGAAAGGTTGTACAAAAAAAACCGACGGCCCATTCCGGATAGCAAATTTTATGGGCTACAACTTTGGTCAAGTGAAATTTTTAGAAAATCAAACCAATTTTCCGGAAAAGCTAACAATAAGGAACAGAGTGCAAAAACAAAATTTCCTACAAATATTGTTTTGTATTTAAAAATGCTTTTAAACAGAGAACGATTACGTAATTGAAAATGATAAATGATGGAAGTCATTTTGAACACTTATTGACGTAATTTTGTGGTTACATGTAAATTTTATTGAGTTAAGATGGATTTGCATTGTTTTGCATTTTATCGTTTTCAAAACAAAAAAAAACGAGAAATTATAATATTTTGTATTTAAAAATGCCATAGCATCGGTACCATTCATAAAATTATGTATCTCATCAGTTTTAAAGCTTTTTATGAAGTTTGAAATTATTCAGAAAACCACCCCTTATTTTTTAAGGAGCTAACGAACAAATTTAACAAAAAATTGTAAAATTGCATGTAAATAAGTTATTTAAATTTATAAAAACGCCGCATCTTTTAACGAAACGTCGTAGAGCAAAACGGATGCCTATTGCGGATAAGGCATTTAACGGACTACAACTTCGGTAAATATGTTGTTCAATAAAACTAAACATATGTTTTTAATAGTGAAAAAAGTGGAAAAAAAAAACGATAAAATGCAAAACAATGCAAATCTATCTGGAGGCAATAAAATTAATATGTAACCACAAAATTACTTCAATAAATGTTCAAAATGATCTCCATCATTTTCAGTTCATAATCGCACTCTCTTTAAAAGCATTATTTTAAATACAAAACATAATTTCTCGACATTTTTTTTACACTCTGTTCCTTATTTTTAGCTTTTCCGGAAAATCGGTTTGATTTTCCAAAAATTTCACTTGACCAAAGTTGTAGCCCATAAAATTTGCTATCCGGATTGGGCCGTCGGTTTTTTTGTACAACCTTTCGTTTTAAAGATACAGCGGTTGCAATGTCTAAGGAACAATTAAATTTTGTAAATTTTTTACATTTTTTTGTACAAACTGCCTTATAACTTTTAAACCATTGCCTGTAGACAAAAATAATTTTAATTAATTTTGTAGAGAATTTCTTGCTCTATTAAAAAGCTGTAACGTATTTTACGATAAAATTAATATTTTCGGCGACAGTGTCTTTTAAATGCAGAAGTGTAAAAAAATCAAGTAAGTGTTGATAACTGCTTAGCATTTGATTTTAGAAAAAAATTGTACTTGAAATTTTTTCTTAGAAAAAGGTCCACTATCACCACTTAAAATATTCGCGGTGATAACGGGGACACCCTGTATATTGTGGGGTCGATTTAATCTTCCTTACGTTATAGCAAAAATTAGGTAATTTTTCGTATTTTATTTTTTTCTAGTAGTAGGCTTTTGTCATTAAGAATAAACCTGGTGAAACAAACTGCCATTTTGTTGTTTTAACGATAATTTGACAGAAATAATCACGTTTAATTGTTGACTGTTTTAATTTTTGTACCTTAAAAACACGAAATGGCTTACGAACATTACGAAAAGTATGATATGTCAAAATGTTTTATTCAAAGTAATAATAATTCTGAAGCTGTAAGTGCAACATATTTTAATCGTTACCCATAAAGAAGGCAATCTAATAAATCTATTTTTGGAAGATTAAAACAAAATCTCATTTTGAGGACCCATTAAAGGTAATTTATATAAAAATAGTAATAATATTATGAATGAACTAAGAGAAAATTGTATAGAGTGTATTAATTCTATTTCTAATATTCATATTTACAAAGCAGTTCAGAGTGTTTTAAGGCGATGGTAATATGAAAAATAACTTAATTTTTGCTATAATGTAAGGAAAATAAATAAATAGAATCCACGATAAATATTTTTGAAATGGGGAAAAATTCCTTTTCCTCGTGTTGCCACGAACTATGGGTTCCGTTTAAAAAAACAAAACTTTATGTCACAACACGATTTTTGAATATATTTTTTAAATTGTCTACGCCACTGCGTTCTTATCAAAAAAGTGCCTGTAAAACGAAAAGTCAAAAAATCGAGTTATCGGTGATAACTCGAAAACAAAAGACGATAACAAATTTTAGGTTTCACCATTAATTTTTTCTCGAAATAATACATCGAGGAAGCGGGGTCCGTTTTGCGATACCTCTTACAGTTACCGAGATTCGTTATCAAAACATCGAAATTTGCCAACTCTTTACGAGTTAAAGTACTCGGCCCTTTATCAAATTATCCGACCCCGCGTTTGTGTTCGCACATGGCCCCGCAAACCCTAGGACCGGCTCTGAGAATTATGTTCGCTTTTAAAGACTAATAAGGTAATAAGACTTCCAGGGAGAAATTAACATCTATAGTAAGGACATCACTTTCGCAAAAAATTAAACCCGCTGTTGATAAAATAGTTAATGCCAAAAGTTGCTAAGTTTCTAATAAAAATTTATTTTTTAAATTTCTTTTATTGTAACTTTTGATAATACTATCTAAAATTAATATTTGTTTTAAATTTTCGTAAGCTCATTATAGAAAAATACATATAAAATTTAAATAAGTTATTTTCGAATGTACCTACATAAAAACCGTTGGTCTTGCTCCAAAATTGTTTTTTGGGAGATTCTTTTAAACTGAATTTGGTGGCCCGTGTTCACACTTGTACCTGAGTTTGACACCAACTGATGTAATAGATTAAAGAGCTCCAAATTAATATGCGGCCTAAGCAATTTCTCATAAATGTAGCTATATCACGGGGTATTTTATGTACATTGGTCTCATTAAACATTACATTAAAACTTAACAAAATTGCAAACCACTGATTTGCTTGACTGTGTAAATCTAAACGTTGTACACTGATTTTGTAAAAGGGGTAATTATGTAGGAACCTCAACTTACTACCTTTTTCTTTACGTAAGTCAAATGATTAACAGCACAGAAAAAATAAGTAAGATAAAAAACATATTAACATATTCAGTAAACGTTGCGAAATTAATATGTTCATATCGCAGATTAAATAAAAAATGTTATACCGTGCAAGTAAATAGTGTTTGGCGACTAAACAATCATAAAAATGTTGCAGATTAAGCAAAAATTACACTAGTTTTGTTTCGTAGGTATATCACAGTAATTGTTTATAATTAAACAAATTTAATTACAAATAAATGTTTTTTAAGTACCTACATTATTATAATTACAATGCTTGATTTACAATTTTTTTACTTTAGCTGGCGCAGTTGCCGCCTGATCTATTACTATGAGTTGTATTTTACACAGTAATAAATAAAAAAGCCTTACGGCATAAATAAATAATTTAATCAGTTCGGTTATTTATGCATTTTGTACATCCCTACCATATAAAGGTGTGTCAGTTGAAGCCTTCACTATGTGCGGAGTTTGGCATTGACTTTTATAACATAAATTTTTGCATTTAAATTCATGCATATGTTACATCCTGTATAAAGAAGTCATGCGATGAAATAAAATTAAAGAAATGCCTAAAATTTTTTCTGAAGGTGTAAATAAATAGTTTTATTCTTTTTTGTTGATTATATATATATTCTTAAATAACTTTTTAGGATTAAAGCAGCAACATATTGGCTGCCACTAGAGTGGTTTTTGAAATTGGTTACCGACAAAGATTTGATTAATGAAATCGGATGAATGGAAAACTAATAGCAAGGTCAAGAATTGCTATACAACACGCCCCTTATATACATCAGGTGGCCTTAGAATACAATAAGTGGGACAAGTGAATTCAAGAAAACCCAATACATACCCACAGTATTTGCAATTCATTAATTTGTTTTATGCATCTAGTGCAAAGCTTAATCGTAATAAAATTATCTTATTGGAGCATAATACCCTCTTAAAAGTGTTAATCAAAATTCCCTAATGTCTAACATACATACAACCCATAAACGTGGTTGACTATGCCATCTTAAGTAAATTGTTTTGTTTTTATTTGCCTGAGATGATGCTGACTGTGCATCTGTTACTGTTACTTTTAGCTTACCAAGGATTGTATTATACTCGTAGTAATTTAACATGCTAAGAGCCGGATGGTACTTTACGTGCAAAGAAGTGTAGTGAGTGCAATATATTTAAACAAGACCTAAAAGTTCTTATCGAAAGATATTTATTTCTAACCGTACTTTCCGGGGATACTTAGTGAAAAGATTGTGAAGGCTTCATTTTAAATGCTGGTGTCCATTAAACACGCAGCAGTCTCCAAACTTTTCTGGTCACGCACCCTTACTTTATGTCGCAAAACTTGCGTGCACCCCAAAATAAAAAATTACAAAAGTTTTATTATAAAATTCTTGAGAGCAGGTACCTATTCTTTGAAAATAGATTAATTTAAGTTTTTAGTTTAGTAAAACTTTAAACATCAATAACTCAGTTTTGTTATACATATACATATAACATCCTAAATGTTTTTACATAGTCTCGTAAATTTTTAATTTTTTTTTCAAAAAAATTAACTATGTTTTAAACCTTAAACTGATATTTTTCGATTTTATTGTAAATTATTAGAGCAATGTAGAATTGTCGAGTAGGCTGTGACGGTAGACAGTGGTAATTTTGGAACAATTGAAAGATAAAAACAAGAAAGTTTGATTTTATTCTTGAGGCTTTCGCGGCCGTTATCCATAATACAATCTTGGTTTCCGACAGTCGTTTTGAAAAAGACCAAGACACAATGGTCGAAACGTCAACTACTTCTAAATATAGAAGACGCGGTTCCAAACCCGGAAACCAAGATTGTATTAAGAAAGTTTGAATTTTATCTTTTCCTTGCGAATTTTTGTCATTTATATAATGTAGATGTTATTTTAATAATCTTACGTTTAAATCGAGGTTTCTTAAAGAGGCCACAATATTTTACATTTAATTGATTGATCGTTTGCAAAGTCCTTAAAACCGATTGAGAGTGTACCAAGTACGCGAAACAAACGCTGATTAAACAAAAGTCACTGACCAGTCTTATCTTTAAATTTAGAATGACGGTAAGGGTTGAAATCGTTTTTGGTTGAACCGAAAATCGTACTATAGAAACACAAAAAATAGTTTGTAGGATTTAGTAATTGTCCCAGCACACTGGTCCATTCAATAAATGCATAATTTTAAGAAACCTCGATTTAAACGTAAGATTGGTAAAATTACAATTTATTGTACTTATGTCAAAACTTCGAAAGAAAAATGTAACATTATAACTTTTAACTTTCTTGTTTATATATTTCATTCAATTGTTCCAAAATTACCGCTGTTTACCTTCACAGCCTACTCGAAAATATTACGTTGCCCTGATTATTTACAATAAAATCGCGATATCTCGGAAAATATCAGTTTTAGGTATAAAACATGGTTAAAATTTTTAAAAGACAATCAAATTTTCTACAAGACTATGTAAAAACATTAAGGGTGTTGTATTTAAGAAAACTGAATTATCGATGTTTACAGTTTCACAAGTTTGACTAAACGTAAAAAACGCCCTGTATAATATTTTTATAATGTAGCTAGCGCAAAGTGCTAATTAATCAATATTCAATCTAATTTCCAAACGAAATTTTACTGCTTTTTTAAAGTACTTAAATGCTAAAAAAAAAATGAAAGTGTATCGCTCAAAATTTTCATAAAAATGTAAATTTTACGAAAAAGATATTATAGGAAGATAGTTAAATTAGCATAGAAGTGTGTTTTTATATGTTTGGAAAGAATCTCAACTGAAATCGTACAAATTGTGCCCCGTTCCTGAAATATTCTGATATATCAAAAATAATTGAGAAACGCAGTTTTCTTGTTTTGCACTTTTTAATAACAATAAATCTAAAATTTTGTATTTCCAGTAAGACAACAGCCTTAATCACCTGGCGTTATCAGAATTTACCCAGCCTGATTACTTCTATGATCCCACAGTAAACTTTTTTATATCTTATGAGCGCCACATTTGATTTTTGTGGGATATCTTTACGAATTATGTGACGAATACAATGACTTTTAAAATATCAGTTAATAAGCGAAATATCTTCCCTAATACCTACAGGGATTTAAATCGAAACACTTTGAATATACCTATGTACATATTTCTAAATCTTATATGGCGCCCATAAGAATATTCTTTAAATTTTATAACATTACGTTTGACAACATTGCACTACTTCGAGCAGAGGATGATCCTGCTATGGGAACCCTCAGTTTAAGTTGCATATTGTTAGGTTGCATAAAAAAACAGACGTTTTGGTTACCAATTGGGGCACATCAAACCCTTGACGAACTGAGCTCGCCATTACCAGTTAAAGGGTTAAAAATTTTAGGCATTTTATAAAGGGTTATACGACTTTTTATTCCACTGACACGAGTATTTGATATATTTGCCCTGCATTCAAGTTTTAATATTTTAAGTCGATATTTTTCAATATTTTTTTAAATTAACTTCTTATATACGTTTAGATTGTGAAAGATATGTACAAATTTCTTAAACAGTGCCCAAAAAAATCGACTTAAAACACTTGCTGATCGAATACAGACAAAACAAAATTATTTTAATTAGCAATCAATTTAAAACAACCTGCGCGAGGTTTTGGAACTTATTACTCCTAAAATTATTAATTTTAAATAAATATATCATAAACTGGACACCTAAAATTTTATGTAAAAATGACCTTGGCTCCATTAACATGTAGGTAGTGGCCTCATTGGTATATATTGCATTCCATGCAAGTTGTAATACTATCAGTGGCCCCACTTATGTTTACCGGATAATTGTTACTTTGGTCTTTGGTATGAAATAAATTTAAATTAATTTTTGGTTTATGTTTTGCTATGTGAGTATATTCGCCAAATGGCATCCCAAATTTGCTCTAAAAGCTTTAATTGGTGTCGGTTCTAACAATAGATGCACATGAAGCAAGTATGTTGATAGGCCACAAATAAGTACACTAGTAACGCACCTGCTTATATAAAATAATAAACGTTCATTCCGAGAATCACTTAGTAGTTTATAAAATAATAATCCTAAATTAAAAATTAATTCGTGATGTATTTGTATAGAATAAATCATAAATAAAGTACGCCAATGTTCAACTTATGTAAATGGCATTCTATTGTACGAAATAGCCCACAGATATATTTTGAAATTAAAATTATCATTATTGTGCGTATAACTGCGCCATTTTTAATTTATTTAGGGTTGGGTTAAGTGTAAAATACTGTGATTTATTTAGGTGTACTGCTAAATATTTAGCCTGCATCTATCCGATGTAAAATAGGCCAAGACGCAGGAAATTAGCCAGAGATAATTATCCAAGCTAAAAAAGGCATACAAAACATCTAATAACAATCATCATTAGCCATAGCTACTATATTACAATTTAGTATGTAATTAAAATACTGGAAAACAAAATATAAAAACTTCTGCTACGTCAAATTAAAACAAATACGAAGCGGATGTAACTAATCTTGGAAAACTCTACTTTTTCTCCACATTTCATAACAAATTGCAGAGGGAGATTTGCAGCTAATTTATCAGTATAGATAAGCTCATTATACAGGGTGTAGACTCGGATCACGCAACATAGCGATTTCAATGGTAAAATTTTAAAAGTCGAATTCTTGCTCCGCTAATTATTTTAGAAAAAAAGTGCAAATACGTTTTTTGTAGAGAAAAAAATTCTGTATCCATAAATGTAATCAATATTACTTTTTCATTTTCCAATAACTGAAAATTATGCAAATTAAAAAACGCGTTTGGACAGAAATCTGTAGTGCCTTGGAATTATGCTGACAACTGCCCAGCCTAATGTCACTTATACTGTCACTTTGACGCGAAATTCATTCTTAATTATCCTTTATATTTTATCAAACATTTATTTTACACAATTAGTTATGTTTTCATTGCAAGATATAATAAAAATGATAATTAAGAATAAACTTCAAACGTCAAAGTGACAGTAAGTGTTAGTAAGATGGGCAGTTGTTGTAGCATAATTCCAAGGCACTACAGATTTTCGCGAAAACGCGTTTTTTAATTTGCTTATTTTTCTGTTTTTGGAAAACGAAAAAGTAATATTGATTACATTTATGGATACAGAATTTTTTTCTATACAAAAAACGTATTTGCAATTTTTTTCTAAAATAATTAGCGAAGCAAGAATTCGACTTTTAAAATTTTACCATTGAAATTGCTATGTTGCGTGATCCGAGTCTACACCCTGTATACTGAATTTGATAAAGCAAAAATTTATTATGCTCACTCAGTACAACATTTTTTGCATTATTCATTTGCAACAATAAACACGATATTCTTTTAAGATTTTAATGACAGGTAATATTATAAATTAGAAACTGATAGCAAATGATAAATAGAGCGGAATTCGCTTAATAAAATAAATAAATCGATTAGGCGCCCGGTTTTATAAACCACTTCAATCGCCTATTAAAGTTAACCTTAATGTTAGCAGCGAAAACTATGTTACACATAAAAGTCAACTTAAGGATGCAATGTGAAGAGGTTTATAAACCGAACCAAATCATTCGTATTACTCAAACTATTTCAAACTTCTGCTTTTCTGCGACAGTTGGATTTAAAAACTAGGTTTGAATTTGGGCATATTAAGCACGTCCTACACGAATTTTAAATATGATACGTACTATACAACAAAATATGATCATATTTTAGTTATAAAGGGTGGGCCAAAATCGATGGAATTAATTATAATTATAGATTGAGGAATGCAGTTTTTTTGTTGTAAATTCAGAACTGTTGACCCTTTTAGAATTGAAAGTATTACTAATGAACATGTAGAATACATACTTGTTAGGGTTTCTCATATTGGACATTTTTTCTTACCCCGGGATTACGGTACAAAATCGGACTTCTTCCCGGGATATAATGAATTACGTTAATATTTCGAAATAAATAACTCGAATAAGGAAGAGAAAACAATTCAAGTCATATCTGTAATACATTTTGCTCCATGATTATTACAAATAATAAAATAATATTGTGGAGAGAAACATACCTTAGACTTAGAAAATATTACCTTTCTATTGCAATTTTATTTTAATGAATAAAATAACATCATTTTTAAAATGATTTTTTGTAATATGATTTTAAAATCAAAATGTAATCTATGCTTCGGTCACTTAGTCTTATTCCTAATTTATTAACAGAAAGTCCTGCTGCATAAAAGGCTCTATTGATGTGGGTGGAATAACTTGGGAGCTTCTAGCAGCAAAGAGACAGGGGCGTCGAGGGACGCCGCAGGGCCCGGGGTAAACATTACGTGGACCCCAAGTAAATAAACTATATAAAAAATTATTTTCTAAAAAACACATTGTAGGATGTTGTCCGGACCCCTGTGAATCCTGGGCCCAGGAAATTTTTCTCAGCACCCCCCTTCTCTAGACAGGCCAGCAAAGAGACGTCGTTTTTATCAACAAAATTCAATTTTTACGCTATTTGCTTTGCAGTACCAGAGTACCCAAAAAGAAAACTGTAACAGTTATTTACGTAACAAGATCGGAAAGTGGTACTTTGGGACATGCCGTAGGCGAGTCCTGAAAGCATACTAGTTCAGTAAATACACTTAACAGGTATGTTACGTACAATATTTTTTCTGCGTCCGTCACTGACACCAAAATCACTATCGTCACCGAATACATTATTAAATTATAATCTAACAAACTACAGATGAAAACTCGCCTGGTGGTATAATGATGCTTGTTTGACAGCGCAAATCAACAAAACAATTGATCACCATGGCAACCAATTACTTTCTGGCCTATAAATTGATCGAAAACAACTGATTTTCTGGACGGACGCAGACAATAGTTATTCACGTAACAAAAAAAAAAGTGAAACAGTGCAGTCCGAGCCGCGTAGCGGCGAGTGCGTATTACCATACCACGAGTGCTTAATTGTTTTACAACACGATTTTTGTAATACATATACTTTTTCTACGATCACCTAATACATACGATTTTATCGATTTTTTGATTAATAGTTGTCTGTACGCTGTAAAGTATCAAGTTTGACGTGAGTCTACTTTAAACATTTCTAGAAAAGTGTTCTTTTCGCTTACCGTGCGTAAAATCCCACTTAGAATGCATTTAAGTTGTACAGTAATAGTCATTTACAAATATTGGTCGTAGAAAAACTTATTTAAATTATATAAATTTAGTATCAAATGAAACCCCAGTAGCTAATCATTAACTAGCAGTTAAACTAAAAGGAGCTCGCCAATCGGCAACCTCCTACATGCCAATGTATTAGTTTCTTCACATAAATTACTTGATGTTCATTTGGGACAGATTGTAAAATTCTGGGAGTCAAATACAAAAAAAAAGATAATTTTTGTTATGTAGACCGCGCTTCTTTACGTACCTATACTACGAGTGTAGTGTACATAGGTATATAATTTGTTATACACATTCATAATTTTATGTTAGTAAAGACATTTACAATAAATTCTGATAAGGTATGATAATAATACAACAATCTTAACACAAAATAAAGAAAATAACATTTTTAAATATTACCCGGAATTTTCCGGTACAATAACTATTTCACAAGAAAATTCAATATGGGTTTAAATGGATGGGGATTATGAGAGAGAAACCCCAATACTTACTTGTATTTAAAACTGTCAATTTTTCATAATCATATTGGTCTCACTAATAAATTGGTCTTTCAGTAAACTAGCATCATTTACATTAAAAAGCTTTTATTTTTTTTCATTGATGTTACCCTTTTAACTAACTACAAAGGTAAAGAATGTTTACAAACAAAATAATTTCGGATGTATTGTCATGTAACTATCTGAAAATATCTCAAATATTTATTGCCCTTGCTTTGTGAGCGTACCGTCCAAATATTTTAAAAATGTATACAATAACCGAATACAGGCAAACGTAACGTCTACCTATTTAAACCAGCTTTGGTCCATGTTCAAATTGTAAAATGGCATTCCTTAAATAATTCACCATTCTAGTTAGAAAAATAAAGTCAACAGTGATTGCTATCAGAAAATGTAACATACAATTTCATTATACCAACGCCTGTACCTGCATAGAATTTAATTTGAGCTTTTGTGCTACAAATAAATATGCAGAATAATTCAATTCGTTTACGCACTTACTCATATCTTGGAAAATAAATGTTTGCAGTTTTAAAAAAAATTACTAAAAATAAATGAGCAAAATAGTATTGCATTTTTGTACATGTAGATATCTCACTTAAAAAAATTTTAACATTCTAATGATGTTTCAAATGATTAACTTCAACTTTTATGTAAACTATTGATTTAGATTTTTATGATTAGGCCCACTTCGATTATTTTGACGTAAATAAATCGTAATATTGAGGGTTTTTTTTGGACTCCTACTTAATATTTTATAATAAAAGATTATTAACTTGTTCATTTTCTCTATTTCAGCCAAATGTATACATCTTAATTTTTTTTTCAATTTACATAAACCAAATTGTTTTAATGGTATAAAAACACAATATAATAGGCGTTTAAGCTTGTATTCAATAATTAATTTATTTGCGCATTCATTAAACAAAAACTCAGCCTATTGTTTTTTTATTAAAACCATTATAATATGTTACAAACTTATTTTATTATGATTACTATAGCATAATGTTTTATTTTGTTTTCAAGGCTTTCATTATTTTCATGATTTACTACTCGAGACGAAGAAATTACGTAAAAGCTTATTATTTTTATCTATGACGCCATTTTCTGAATAATGAGCAATATCAGCAAATAATATGAAAGTATGTAGAGCTAGAAATAAAGTAACAGTAAAAATGGATTATTATGATTGTAATCCCTATTAGGAGTATATTCTTGGAAATACAAAGCGCATTTAATTTTAAAATACGTTAAAATATTTCCAAGTCCAAAAACTCATTTTTAACGCAAAAATACTAAAGATGTACGTCTAAGCCATATTTATTTTAATAGATTGCATTTGTTTTTTAAGTTACGAGTATGTATCAAACGGTTTTATATAATTTACACACGATTTGGTGTTCAGTATATTTATTTAACACTTCTGAATAATTCGGAATGAAAATTTTTGTGTTTTATACCTTACAAAATTCGTCAGTAAATCTTAATAAATGTGTTCACCGATTACATTATAGGTTATATAGTAACTTAATAAACAAAGACACGACTTTTGCATTGATCTGTGAAAAAATCTGCAGCAACACATAAAGTAAGAGATTTATACGCCATAAAAAGTACAAAATACGACTTACACGTTTATTACCTCTTATATATGCAGATGGCGTAATTATCTGTATTAAACAGAAGAATAACATAATTTTCAGAGAATAGACTCGAAATCAAAATGTCATCTTATAAAGTTTTATGGATCAATAACATGGCTGGGCGTTTAGCAAGTGTCTTAAGTATTCTTTATCTGTTGAAATACTGTAATTACTGTTTTTAACTGCACAAACGCTTGATATATTATAATTAACGTTATAATGAAGTTTTTGTACAATTATCTGAAGTTATAAACACTTACTTTATTTATATTTATGCAGGTTTAAGTAATTCTTATGTTCAGCATCAACACTGTAATATAAACAGACTTATGTATTACAATTAAAAGCCACCAAGGATCAAACATTATTCAAGACCAGTTTTTAAATCCTTGAATGTCTTTTTGTAAAAACATGCAAATCAGTTTTGTATCAAAATGTTACTATTTAAACTATTTTAGATGTTTTTGTGCTTTAGATATGTAAATATACATCGCTCTTCATACAATTTTGTTTTAAATATGGGTTTACCCAAAAAAAATTGTATGTAAATGCCAAATACTTTAAATTACAATTTCACCTAAACACCTAAACAATAGACATTCGAACAATGCTGGAGCGCAAAAAAACATCCGAAAGCCGTAAAACATGTGAAAGGGAGCGGTACTGATTCCTTAATTTATGAAGATTAGCCTCTGCTTTTAGCAAATAAATGATAAGGTTTTGTAATTTTAAAATTACGATACAAAATAAGATACAAAAGTTTGATGATTCATTTTTCAATTAATAAATCAAAATCAACTGTTACATTCCATAAAGTTAGAAAAAAGAAAAGAATGTGTACTAAGAAACATAAAGTAATAAGCATATTAGACTAATATTTTTGTATGACAATTTGCTGATTATTCGAAATTTAATGAATATTAACACAATAATTAATTTTAGACGCTCAGAGTATTGGCACTGACAACTTCTTTCATTCAACAATACATTTCTATCATTCTATCAGCAGCTAGTCAAAAGTGGTTGACATACCTGCAGCACATAATGTTCAAATAACAATTAGACCCTCTAATGACTATTTTAATTCCTTCGTAGAGTTTTAAAACGGATTAAAGGCCACTCAAGACCTTCTAGTACCAGACGACAAGTTAAACGATTGTTTGCTTTTATCGATGCATTTGCGTTCAGGTTTTAAAAACTACTGAAAAGTGCCTTTTTGACCGGCGGTTATAGTCGATTAATGTTCCGATATAAGCTTGTGTTAAGCGAGGTAAATAAATTAAGATAATATAAACAATACTTCATAACAAAGTGCCTACGGTTGCAATAGAATCTTTTATCACAATCAGATTATATTTAAATACTTTCAATATTGGTTAAGGAAGTAACAAAGTTTTATTAAATTATTTAATTAGATATGTGCAAAAAAAACTAAACTTTCTGCATTAAAACGAATAATTTGTGCATTAAAGTTATTATTATTTAGCAATAAATAAATATATACATTTTAAACAAAAAGTATTATATTGAGCAATATTTTATTTATAGCGTGCACTAAATAGAAGTTTTTGTGCATTAACGTTTTAAAATGAATTTTTAAAGGATCAAATTCTTTTAAAGCTGTTTATACAGGGTGTCACACAAAAAACGTCGCAGGATGTAACTCCGTTGTTTGTGGTCCGATTTTGGTGAACAAAAAAGTAAATGAAATGGCTCCTCAAATACTATAAACTGAATTGGATTTCAATTTTTTTCAAGTTGAACTTAAATGTCAAACGATAGTCAATTTTGTTTCCAAATGGCATCATCTATTTTTTTTTACTAAATCTGGTAGATGTTTTTTTTCTGAATTCAATGATGTAATCATAAGTTAATTTTAGTGCTAAACTAATAACAATTAAAAAATAAAAGTTTAACTAAAATAGGTTAGGTTTAACAAAATTTTCAAGCGTGCCGTGGAAAGCAAAAAAATCTTAATCAACAAATATCAGTGTGGTATTTAAGTGTATTTAAGGCATTTCAATTTAATGCTCACGAAATTATGATTTTTGCCGAAAAATAATAAAACACATTTACACAAGTCATATACACTCAATTACTACAGCGATCGTGTTTTGTCTATAGTCTATCTAATATAACGATTTTGTGAAAGATAATAAATATATTTTAAACTCATTTTCTCAAACAATTTCTAAGGTAGGTATGCTTATTTTTTTAATGCACTATCGAATTTAAAATTTAATTGTCTATTACAGGGGTCTCCAAACTATGGCCCACGGGCCACATCCGGCCCGCGATATGATTTTATCCGGCTCGGGAAATATTTGTGCGAAAATTTGTTGGAACCACATAAACAATTTGAATTTGAAGTTGCAGGGTGAAAATAATTTAGTTTGTGATTTATTTGCTCATATCAAGGCATTCAAAGGAAAGTTGATACTTTTGAAAAGACAAATGAAGGATTGTAATTTTGCTCATATGCCATACTGTGCATGAAAAAGGTGAAGCAGAATTTTTATCCTCGTTCGCAAATTTAATCATTTCAGATTTATAACAACAAATTCAGAAGCGGTTTGCTGATTTTGATCCAAGTGCTTAAGGAAATTAGATTGTTTCAAAATTCATTTGTGATGTGGCAGATGTCCCAAATGGTAATCATTGCACTTCAGGAAAATGATCATATCAAACACAAATACGAAAAAATTTGATCGACTTTTAAAAATTTTTGGACCCTGTGCAGTTTCTAAATTTGAAGAAATTTGCTCGTAAATTTATCTCCTGTTTTGGACGTATCTTTTCGAACAAACTTTTTCGTGGATGACATAATCCAATCGAAATACAGGACAAATTTATCTGATGAATATTTGGCGTTTTAAAATTTGACCCTCAATTTTAATAAATTTTAAAAACAAAAAAACAGTTTCATCATTCACATTCATGGTTTTAGTAAAATTTTTAATAAAGATATGAGAATTTACTGGTAGTGTTTGTCATCATTCATGTATAATAATTTAATCTCACGTACTTTGTAACTTAGTTTATGAAATTTTGTGCTTTCGATCAAATTCATATACCTATGTAGGTACTTAAAATTATTTATCTTTTTTTTACTTGAATAATTTTTTTAAATTACGGCCCGCTGAATGTACTGAAATTCCCAATGTGGCGAAAAGTTTGAAGACCCCTGGTCTATTAGTATCAATCAAAAAAGAATACCATGTTATAAAAAAAATAAAAAATTGACTTTCGCCAGTCTGACATATTTCATCGTCGAAAAAACATTTGAAAGTCATTCGAAAGAGAATTTTTCACAATTTACAAAAATATAGGGTTTGTAGGGGGTTTCTCTTAAAATAACACAGTTATAGGGATGCGACAGTTAGACTGAATCGCTCGGTATATCCTTGTACACGTGAAAAATTTATTGCATATTTATTTATTTAGGTGTACAAACATAATATAAAAGGAAAATTCAAATTTAGAAATTCGCAAGCATTTATTCTAATGCCATTTTTTTAATTTGCTAAATTATTTTCAATATTAAAAAAAACAAACTTATTGCACCTTTTTTAAGTTATAGTAATTTTTGCATTTGACATATTTTATAATAAGCTAACAATAACTGCGCAATTTATTTTATGTATTGCGCAAATACTTAGTTCTCAATTGAGATTGATTACACGCTGATACGAGCGTACATTGTTGGATTTATTAATTTTTTAATGTGCTTTACAACAGAACAGTTTACTGTGCCTGTTATTTAATTTTTTTTTTTTAAACAAACAAAGTTTATACCGCACCAACACTAATTTTAAAAATTTATTACTCTTTTGTAGCCGGTACAGAAGCACAAAACAAAATATAAATAATAGAAATGCATTGTCTATTCAATTTTGACAAAACAATAGCAGCAAGAAATTTATAATGTCCATAAATAACAACACGAATATTTCAGAATTATTCGCACTTTTTGCAGTTAATAATTATTAGACAAACGAGTCGAGACTGAAGAGACATTTTAAATATTTTACAGCACAGAATTCCTTGTCAAAATACTTCAGATCACTTGACTTTTGTTCTCAGAAGTGCGGAACCCGTGGATAATGACGACATGATTTTCACATTTAACTGGCGGCCTTTGAAATATCTAGCATTCTTCAGGTGGTAAACAATGTGCTAAGGTTTAATCTTTGGTTTTATTGTAATAAAATTGAACTGTTACGGTGAAAGGGAAGTATTTCCTCTCATATACGAAGTTTCTTTATGCCTTCAGCTATTCCAGTTTACTTGCTTGTTAAATAAAATACATTTTTTCAGGTTATAAATTATAGATTTCTTCTATTCAGCTACACAACAATAAATGAAAATGGCATCTTAACAATTTAACTATTAGCACGTTTATAACATTTTCTTGCAAAGACGGTTACTAATGTACAAATATTAGCACAGAAGCATAGCTGCTCTTTGATTTCAAATCAATTAGAAACGTATATTTTGATAACGTTATATAACGTTATAATATCCAATAACGTTTCATTAAAAGTTATTTTGTATCGTCATTCTCTATAAATTAAATTTCAATATAGCGTTCTTATATATTCAGAAGAAGATATGTTTTGTTTATATTTTAAAAATGAAAATAAAAATAAAATATCTTAACGTAATTTTGTACCATTTTATAACTTTACATTTTACAGACCCCAAAAATAATTTCAGAGCTACAAATAAAAATTATTTATCATTTTTTATGTAACGTTATATAACGTTATATAACATAACGATTCATTTTTTTAATGTTATTTATAACGTTATGTAACGAAAACAAATAATAAATTATAACGTAACGATTTAAAACGTTATTCCATCCCTGATTTAAACAATATTCAAATTTACAACTTATAATTGTCAAAAATAAAACCACATAATGAATATAAAAATAAAACTATATAATTCAAAAAAACAATGCATGCAAAAATACTTTCGTTTTTAATTTTCAATTTATCAATTATTTGTTCACCTGTTACTATCGGATTATAATAGTAAGTACCTAAGTAGGTAGAAACGTGCAAGTTTTGACGAGTATATACTTGTATTTGATAAGATACAGCGCCCAAACACGATTTTTTCCGGATGGGCCGCATGTATCCAAATGAATACAATCTAATTTTTGTCTAAAAAATGGGTAAAAAATTGATTATTATTTTGTGGATTTTTTTCCATCTTACTTAAAGGCAATTTAAGATACGTTAATTTAAAAAAAAAACACAGTGGCAAAAAAAAAACTGGTACACCCTGTATATTTATGTACCACCTCAAATATATAAACAATAAAGATACATCGTACTTCATAAAGTTTTTTTTATGTATGGCGTTAACAATAAAAAAATGTTAATGCCAAATACCTTAATTTACTGTTTTACATAAATAATAGACATTCGAACAATATTGGGAGCATATAAAACATCTGAAAGCTACAAAACATTCGAGAGGGAGCGGTACCGATTCCGTGATTTATATAAACAGTCTGCTTTTAAATAACACATCAATGATATGCTTTTACTACGCAATTAATTAACTAATTACACATTTTTAAGTATATCCTTAAATTATTTTCATACATGTTGCAGTAAAAGCCTAAAGCGTAGTCAGGGTATACATTTATGTAAGATTTTAGTTTTTAGTAAAATATTAGTTATACTATTCCTAGTAAATTTGCATATTTACTAGACAATGCATACAATTGTTACAAGGTTACAAGAGATTAGTAAAAGCATAATATCGCAAGTCTTAAATGTTTATATACTATTTTTTAGGAGCATCGGCAAATTGTATAATTCCACAATCTAGAGCAGCGTTTCTCAAACTATGGGTCGCGACCAAAAATTTGATCGCGTTAAATTTTTATTGGGTCGCGAAACGGAACTATTTTGATAAAAATACAAAGGAAAAAAAACAAAATAAATTCCCGTTTTAAAATGCTTTAAAATGACATTTAGATTAAGATGTTTTTTCAAAATATTTCTTGCGGGGATGGAGACCCCCTTCCCGTGGGCGCTTCGAGCAAAAATTTGCCTGGACTCTCTTCACTAGAGCCTTATGGGTCGTACTCTCATTTCTAGAAAATTATTTGGGTTACGTATTTAAAAGTTTGAGAAACGCTGATCTAGAGATTGCCTAGGCATTGCGCACAAATGATCACGTCAGAAATACATTTTAAAAAAATGCTTTAACCTAACCCTTATTTACTTGGTCGCTAATAGAGGATCAGGTTAAAGGTTGGTTGTTAAAGTTGTTTTTATACATAATTTTGGTGGCACACCACACCACATCTAACGGGTGTTTCAGTAAGACGGAAAGATGTTAAATATGAATTAGGTTTTACCGTCAAAAGATTTTGGCATCTGATTTTGACAGTTGGCAAGTTCAGTCTGTGGCAATTTTAACCATGGGAAGATTGACAATCGAACAACGTGTTAAAGTTATTGAAGCCTATTACGAAAATGGGCTTAAAAACAGAAATGCACTTCACGCACTTCGCGATATTTTTGGTCAGCATAATCGGCCAACCGAGAGTGCAATTGTAAAAATTGTTCAAAAATTCAAACAAGCTGGGTCGGTGACATATGTAAAAACACCATTGCATACTCGTGTACGTCGTTCAGCTGAAAACATTGCTGCAGTGCGCGAGAATGTGGCCGAGTGTCCAGACACCTCTATTCGTAATCGCGCACAGGAATTGAACCACTCTGCAACCACGTTACATCGAATTTTGAAAAAAGATTTGTCTCTACATGCTTACAAAATTCAATTTACTCAAGAACTGAAGCCTGCGGACCATTTGAAGCGCCGTACGTTCGCCGATTGGATGCAAGAGCAAAACAGCGAAGGCAATTGGCCACCAAGATCGTGTGAATTGACGCCTTTGGACTTCTTCCTTTGGGGTTATCTCAAGAGCAAGGCTATGCCAACAAGCCAACAACAATTCAACAGCTAAAGGATGAGATAATAAGGCATATTGGTGAGATCGAGGATCAATTATGCAGATATGTCATCAAAAATTTTGACCATCTTGTGGAGGTGTGTTGCCGAAGCCTTGGTGAACATTTGGGCGATATTATCTTTCACACATAATTGCCATGTGCCAAATAATATGATTCAATAAAAAAAAATTAAAAAAATCAAAATTAACATTGTCTTATATACTGTTAACATCTTTCCGTCTTATTGGAACACCCTTTACTAGTAAAAGTATTCATCTCTAATCTCGCGTTTTATTTTATGCATACTTTTACTAAATCAGATGTAAAAATGTATGCATTTACTAGTCAAAGTTTACATTTGATTGGCTGGGAATAAATTTACTTTGCAAATTAGTATGGGTATACACTGACTAGTAAGTGTATACATTTACTGAGTCAACGCTTTTACTGCAACAGCCGCATCAAACATTAAAATGATATTTTGTTCCAGTCTCCTTTTCGCGGCAGAATATTAAAAAAATATATATATTTATAATGTATAGTAGACTCAACATGCACATTAACGTTTTAAAAATTCGATCATGGTCCGTAGACAAAACCCGAATAAAATTTATTAGTAATAGCCTGAATTTGCCTTGCAGTCGAAGACATGGCGACCCATGTCGTAAAAACTAATGTCTTATGTTAAGTCACGTATAAAGAATTATTGCTTTTAACCACGAAGTAATGAAAATTATTACTGATACCGAGATTATTTTCATAATTCAGAGGGACTATAACATTAAAAATAAATTATTTTAGGTGGTGCACTTCACCATATATTTATATTAATTAATATTACAGCTATCCAAATTTATTAATTCATTTAAACAAATGAAAATTTTTCACTTTTAATGGTTTTAATGAAAAACTTTTCTCGTCAGCTATTAAATTCACTCTTTTCGTTAATGCAAAAATTACTTATATTGTGCATAGTAGAGCAGCAACTAACGATACCGCAAAGCGGCGATATCTAAATAACCTTACTTAAGTTAAAAAGTACAGAGGTTTTAATTGATTCAAAACGTTTTTTTGGTTCTCTAAATTTAAAATTAACCAGGTTTTACCAAACAATTTCGATCGTTAAAAGTGTCACAATGTGATATTAGCCCACTTAACACGTGACGCAATAATTTTGAATGATATAACGAAATAATACATAATTAATCATAAATCAGAAGTTGTCATTGATATGTTTTACATTTTTAACAAGTCATAAATTAAATAGTATCGAGGTTTTCTGTCGAAACCAGAACGGAGTATTTTTTTTACAACGAACTTACCAGGCAAACAAATTCATTAGATTTTTTTAGTTACCCGCGATTAAGAATTAAACGACCGGTTAAATATCGTACCTAAAATACGATACAGCTGAAGCTAATAAATATATTCGATTTTAAGATAACATAATTGCCATTTCCAGATGTCGTAAAGCAGAGATTTCTTTTTTGGTTTGCATATTCCAGTAGCACTGCTGAAATATCTTCACTAATTTCGCACATACAAAACCTGCTCGCCAACTTTTTGCTTAACCAAACTAATTAGTAGACACTAGAGTTAAATATATAATTAGAGATCTCAGCTTATTTAGAATTACAAAGACCGGTCGTGTTTTCACTCAATATTTGAAGAATAAAATTTAAAAAACGCGTTACGTTCGCATTGGTTGCTTTTAATCACAGCATTTAAAATAACAAAGCCAACACGTAACTTAAGCGAACCAATAAATTTGCAATAAGATTAATGAATTTGCCTTTAATTTTGCATTCTAATACATAACGTTATTTATTGACAATAAAAGCGAACGTTGCATAACTTTTTATGGATACTTCTTAACTGACCCGTCGTTATATTAAGTGGGGCCTTCGACATTATTATACATACATATACATACGATGGTGTTCACTACACAACAGATTTCGTAACAGTTCGGAGAAACTTAAAAAAGAAAACCTTTGCACAAGTGAAAAATAAATGTTTAAAACGTCATTGGCAAGTAATAATTTAAGCAACTGACCAAAATAAATACCTATATACATAGGCGAACGTTTTTTCCTGAAGTTTCATATGTAAACCGAAAAACAACGTCCAACTCTTAGTGATAAATGCATTTGTAAATGTATCACCTTTGAACTTAAATACAATTTTCGATAAAACTTACAAAATGTTAATGCACATTTTTATAATTTCATCTATTATAGCTTCACAAGTTTAATATAATTTTTCTAAATATTGTAGTTTTTTAATGTATCATACCTATAAATTAATGAAAGAATAATTGCAGTAACTGAAAACCTTCTTAATAAAATATAGACTTTTTTGCAGCAAGAGATTCCAGAATGCAGGATAAGTTCGAGGCTAAACCATTACTAGCATATGCTTGTGAAACCTGCGGTAATGGGGAGATTTAAAAAAATTAATTCCACCAGCATAAAAACAAGATTTCTAAGGAAAATTAAAGAAAGAACCAAAAGAAAGAAGATAAAAAATAAATGATGACATATAGAAAAAATTGAGGAGCAGTGCGAAAGGAATGTAAAAAAATCCTACAGAAGTATGCGAACTTTAATGAAAAAAAAAAACGAAGCTAAAAGAAAATAGCAATATACCTGGTGTTTCAGTTTGACTGTCGCACCCCTATAACTTTGTTATTTCAATAGGAAACCCCTACAAACCTTATATTTATGTAAATCGTGGAAAACTCTTTATCGAATCACATTCAAATGTTTTTTTGAAATCACATCGTATACTTTTTTATTGATTCTTATAGAAAATTAAATTTAAATACAGATAGTGCATTAAATAATAAGCATACGTACATGGGAAAATTTTTGAGAAAAATGAGTTTAAAAGTTATTTATTATTTTTCACAAAATTGTTGTATTTGGCTAAACAAAACACTGTAGTAATTGACACTTTATAGCTTGTCTAATTGTGTTTTGTTATTTTTCGACACCAAAAATCATTAGTTCGACTTATTTTATTGAAGAAAAAAACATTTGAACGCCAATCGATAAAAAACATTTACGACTTAGGAAAATATTCGGTTTATGGGGGTTTCTCTTAAAATAACGACGTTATAGGGGTGCGACAGTCATAATGAATATAGAAGAAACAAATGAATAAAGCTAATCAGAAGCTTAGTTTAAATCTAAACTCTTACCGTGAAAGGTAAAAAGAATCAAAATTAAAAGAGTAAAAGTAGGTATACCATACAAATATCTGCAGAATTTTTAATATTTTTTTGCAGAATTTATGATGTATAGTAAAATATAAATATGTTTGTCTTAGTTTAATTTTTTTAAATAAAAAAATTTTAGATTTATGTTTAGACAAAAATATGTTTTGTACTTTCTATGTCGCTTTTGTGACTACGAAGAATTAGTCATTTACTGTTTCTTATTACAGACAACATTTAGATACTTAAACTTCTTTTTAAATTTTTTTTTTTTTTTAATTTATATAAACTATCGATGCTTTTGTTGTTACAGTTGTAAGCAATACACTAAACAATATTTTCAATCTATATTATGCTTTAAAAACAAATAATGCCACAAACGCTGACAATAAAAACTTTAACAGTATAATGGCGTTTACTTTCAACAAAACAGACAAAACGATACTTCAAATTTTTTGTAAGCACAACTTTTAAAGAAAATAAAGTTTAAACGAGCAGAGAATAACTATAAATCTCGTAATAAAGCATCCACTTGTACAGTCAGCCTGCTACTAAATAATTTATTTGCGCGAAAGGTTATGCAAATTAATAAAAATAAGAACAACTGAAATGGTTTTAAATCCTAATCTAAATATGCACACAAAAATTGTCATATTTCACTATCAGTACACTCACTGTCCTTAGAACATTCGTTTAAAATAATCATCTATAGTTGTGGAAGTTAGAAATGTAAGTGTAAGTCCATTCTTGGATACGCTAGCAATCATTCTTATGACAAATCAATTCAGTTTAATCCGATGAGAACTGGAATATAATGTATGTTGATTATCAAGTTAAGACATGATTAATGTTAAAAATACTGTCGTAACATTCCATGTTATGATTTGTTGTGTTATAATTGGTTGATGTGGTGGTTATGAAACTGTTATCCTCTAACGAGTTCAACACAGAAGCATCCACATATTGACGCAAAAAAAAAACTACATAGATTAAGCCAGTGGTGCCCAACCCGTCGCTCGCGAGCAACGTGTTGCTCGCGACACCTTTTAATGTGGCTCGCGACAACTTTTGATGTGCCTCATTTTCTTTAACATATTACAAATTTTTATTGTTTGTGCATTAAAACGTTTAAAATTAAAATCAAAATATATTATATGTGGCTCGAATACAATTTTTAAATTCTAAATTGGCTCGAGCCCAGTTAAAGGTTGGGCACCACTGGATTAAGCTATAAGGACAAAATAGATTTATGGGATCCATATTAGTTCACATGTTTTAAACGAAAAGTTTCCTGTCTATAAAATTCTCTCATAGCTATTTGAGACTTATTTTTTTGCTAGGTGTTAGTAATATATCAATACACATTAACAAAACTGGGACAATAATGTTGTTTTTTTTAAATGAAATTAATTTTAACAATAGCTCAATATTGTTTATACAAGTAAAAATAAATCTATTAAGATGGTTTTGCGGTTCCAATTCAATCAAGGCTGACAAAACGTAATGAAAAAGCACACAAATATGCAAACAATTCCCGATGCGTGCGATGTAATACCTACTCAAAAATATTAAAATTCGCAAAAAAAAATTGTTCATGTTTGTCTTCTTCAAAATATTACCCTAAATTAGTTATAAACTGAATAGAGCTCAACACTAACATATTTCTTTTGGAGCGTTTTACAAGGTGACCAGATTGGTACAAATAAAAATAGGGACATGACTAAAAAAATTTAAAAAAATAAATTTTTTCGGTTACACCGAGTTTCAACAATTTCCAAAATACAGAATGTCCCAAAAGTGACTATCAACTTTGGTGAATTTTATTAATTTTAGTACAATGATATGTTCATTATTATACAAATTCATGTAGTTATTTAAGAAATGGTGAGAGAAAATTCAACTTTTGTATAATAATGGACAAACCATTGTGCCAGAATATAATTTTTTTAAAGACACTTTAATTTACCAAAATATATAATCACGTTTGGGACACCCATCACAAAGTCATCAAAAATATATCTTATCTTTATTAATTATAAGAAAAATTATTTTTATTTTATTTTATCATACAGACAAAAAATAGGTATTTTAAAGTAAGAAATTTTAACATTTTATTGTGAATTGTGTATATACGATAACTAAAAATAATAGTATTTGGAAACCGGGACACACAATAGTCCCGAAAATACATCTTGGGGACATCGGGACATTGAACCAAAAATAGGGACAAATCCCGAAAAATCGGGACGTCTGGTCACTCTATTATAAGGGGCACTCTGTAAATATAATTGTAAATTTTCCGTTTAGTTTAAGGCAAACAATTCTTCGTAAAAAAAAAAGTATTTTCGTTTTAATTCGAACGCTTTGTTTATACTCAAACAATCGCTTTGCGTAAAGATATCGCCGTTAGTTATTTTCCTATGGTTTCTATTTAGTTAGACGAAAAAAATTAATACACATTCTCTATTTATGTATACTCGTGTAGTAAGCACAAAGCACGCCCTAAAAAGTGGTTTTTATCAAACAGCGAAGACAATTAAAACCAGATTAATCTCAAGATAGGTAAAGCTTTGTATTTAGTTATTCCATCGAGATCAATCAAATATCTAGCAGTGAATTACATATTATCTCACATTTGCAATGTCGTAAATTGAAATTAAAATTTGATTTAAATATTTAATTATTTACAAACTATGACATGATCTTTCTCAGTCAAGAAAAAAATGTGGATATTTTACAACGTAAATAGGAAAATTCATAAAACGTTTTTTAATACAGCAGATTAATTTTACAAAGAGTTAAAATTGTCATCATGTGATGTATCACCTACAGTGTCTTTTGTAATAATTTTCGTTGTGTAACATTGCATTCAAATTATAAAAGTTTTACAACGAGCTAGGACTGCCAAAGTGCCATTATTTAGCAAATGCTTTTGAAAACTAATACAATGTAAAAATTTGTGAAGGCCTATTGTCAAGCATCTGACAGTCGTTAAAATGATGGAGAACAAGCGTTTTACAACCAAGCAAAACTTTTCTCGTTATTTTATATGCGTTAACTGTAGGTTTGTACGCCAACGACCTCAGCAACGAAAACGAGGGGACCTTTACTGAAACAGAAGTTTCAAGTGATTTGACAATTGTTAATGCAGAAGACACCGACTAACATTTCATATTTTTCTGCCAAAATGAATCACCTACAATGTTAATAATACTTTTTGATTTCTATTAATTTTCATATTTATAGTTATTTAAAACAAATTGATATTAGATTAATTTATTTTAACATACACGCAGTGTGATAGATAATTAATCAAAATTTTTATTAAACTGACTACAAACTAGGAATGCACCGATAAGCAATTTGGCCGATTACCGACAAATCGGCCTTCGCTTATCCGCCGATAGCCGATTAATCGGCGGATTATGGGCTTTCACATTGGATACAACTTATTTACTTATAAAAAAAGATAATCTACTATTTTAGGGTCCCTTACTATTAGAACAAGTTTTCGTCGTTGCCTACGCACACATCTTTATTGTATCAATTAAAACTCTGTTTAACACAGCATTAAACAAAAAACTTTAACCAACCTTTAACCTGACCCTCTCTTTCTGATCTAAACAGTGTGCCCATAGAGATGTGCGCGGTAGCAATAACTAATAGTTGATCTAATAATAAGGGACGCTAAAACAGTAGTTACCTATAATGTATATTTATTATGACCTAATTTTGATTTGAGTAAGTGTCCTCCTGATATAGAATAAAAAAACTCTTATGTTCCTACATTATAATTTAAGAAAATCAGCACATTATATTCATTAAAAGTGTCTGCAGTTATTTACTTTTGTTTTAAATTATTTCAGTTTCGACGCTCGATTAAAAAAATGGAATTGAAACGCTTTAAAACTTGAATGTTTCGTTTTTTATCGGATATAGATATTTTCATTTTTCGAATGATTGATTAATGTCGGTGCGGCAGTGTTTCGCATTTTTATATTTTCGAATATGATAACATTTATTTATTTATTTGACGGTTGTCGTTTGGATACACTAATAGAATATAAACTTTTATAACTTTGGCTCTAAGGAAAGTGTGAATTATATTATAACATCCTCGATATTTTATAAATTTATTATTACCATTTTATTAATTTATTATATTGGTCACTTCTACTAACTTAACCTTTGGATGTTATCGATGTGGTAAAGCATTTACCAGCTAATCAAAGGCTAGCCGGCCAATTTAATATACGAATTAAATGTAAAACTTATTAGTTATATTTAATATGTATACAATTTATTAAAAATCACAAATTACTTACAAAAAAAAACTTTTCTTCTACACAGATATTGTTCGAAAAGACGTTTTTCTTATTATTCATATTAAACGAATCACTCTTTATGTTTTATATATATTATTTTAATTTTTTTTTTAAATTGCCGATATATTATTTTAGTGCATTCTTTATTTATATGTTTTTAAAGGCAAAACTACTGCATTTGGTAACTATTTTATCGCAAAAGAGTGTATTTTTAAACTTGTGAATGTCTAAATATCAAATTAACAGCATTTATTGTATTGTGGAAACTGAAAACCTAAGTAGGTATAATTCTCAATAATTTTGCGAGCCCTGAAATGAACAATAAACAAAAGAATATCTTTTTGGATTTCCTTGTAAACCTTATAATAGGTACTTTATCATCCACTAAGCAAGGTTTTACAGAATTTTAACCACTATGTTACTCGAACCGCAAAAATAACAGTTCAATTTCGGTTTACGATTCGGTGAATTTGATTTTTTTGTTTTTCTTCCTGTTTACGTTGTTGACTTTTATGACGATTCGGTAAACGAATCATCTACAACGGTTTGGTTTTAATACGCCTTTTTTTTTGTTTATGGTGAAATTAAACAACAAAACATATCCACTTGCAATACAGGGTGTCCCAGATAAAATTTCCAGCATAGGTATCTCGCTTATTATAAGAGATACAGGTTTGCTTAAATTACATGAATTATTTTTTTAGTATTAGAGGAGCTACAATCTATTTTTGAAAATACAATATTCCTCTTACGTCATCATCTAGCAAAAAATTTGAAAATGTTAAATTTCTTTTTCTCATCATTCTTTTGTCTTAATCATTAGATCAATATTATTTGTACTTTCTTAACGTACTGTTTTATATAGAATGTCACTAGAATTATTTAAAAAAATTTATTGCCCATAAATTTTTAGATATTCCGTTCTTCTTATGGGTCGCTTTGAAATAGCTGAATGTGCTTTTTTCTCCACTTTTAATGATATTTTATTTGTAATACATATTTAAACCCAGAAAATCAAGAAACATCGTATTCAACCAACATTATTGTTCGCTGTTACGACAATTTATAAAAAATATTTATGCCATTTACTAAAATATAAGGTTTATAGGGATGCCCTATTAAAATAACAAAGTTATAGGGGTGCGAAAGTCAAACTGAATCACGTGGTACAGTTTTTATCCATTAATAAAATTAATATAAGCAGTTGAATATTGCAAAAAGGCTTAAACACATTTATTAATTCACGTAAAAACCTTATATTTCCAATAATCCGATAAGATTTTAATAAAAAATAAACTATTAGTTTTAATTGCTAAAAATACATCGAAATACAGTGAATAATTAATTTTAAGTAAAAAGCGGAGCCTAATAATAGGATATAAACATTGCCAAATAACTATTTTATCAAGCAATTAACTTAAAAGTTTTATGGCAGTAACAGCAAATAACAGCAATAAATATAAAATATAGGTTGTAAATGATTTTTATATGAGGTAAAATGTAAATTTAATAACAGGTTGAAGAATATTAGCTAAATATTCCTTTTTTGCAACTTTAAGAAATTGAAAGACATAATTACGATTATAAGTAACAATTTGAATTTAAATTAGATTATAAAATATTAATTATTAAATCGTAAATATATTCAATTAATTTTTAAAAAAAGTAATAAATGGATACGAAATACGTCTTTATTAATTTTTAATTTAATTTTTTGCAACAAACAGACCATAAATTATTTGCATAGTCAAGCAAGGCACCGTGCGATTTAAAATTGTTTTATAAACAGGGCCGGAATAACGAGAATGCAAGTCATGCAAAACAAATAAAAACATTGACTGCGAAGTCAACACAAACTAACCAGTTGCGATAATTCAGATAATCACTTTATATTCATATCACATCGCGGCTTTTTGTGGGACAAACAAACAACCTATGAAGTAAACAGTCGAACTTTAATTAAAATCGTTAAAGCAATTTTAAGATAATTGCAGTTAAGTATACTTTCTGCGCAAAATTAACTTTGAAAGTTAAAAAGTACCTATTATAATAACAAAATCCAATTCATTTTTTTTAGTTGTTGAACTGTAAGTTATAAATCAGTGGTTCTCAACATTTTCGAAGGCGAAAAACCTTCTCGATAAAACAAATTTTTGGCGAAACATTTGACACCTAACGTGTAACAATGGACGCAAAATCGACGATGTTTTTTTTTGGGTAATGGCATACCGGGTGATTCAGTTTGACTATCGCACCCCTATAACTTTGCTATTTTAAAAAAACCCAATTAAAGTTATATTTTTTTAAATAGCAGAAAATTATCCATAAAATAACATAAACATTTTTTTTCTACAATGAAATATATCAGACCGACCCTTATCAGGACCACAATATTTTGTATACAATTGAGTTTTGATTGTTTGCAAAGTCCTAAAATTCGACTAATAGACTATTAGGTACACGAAAAGGACGCTGATTAAAAAAATAGTTTCTGACTTTATCTTTAATTTAAAAAAAAAGGCTAGGGTGGACCGTTTTCGGTTAAACCGAAAGTCGTATTGTAAACATACAAAAAAATAGTTTATGGGATTTAGTAATTGTATCATCACACTGGTTTAATGAATAAATGCATAAATAATTTTTAAAAATCTCGAGTTAAACATTGAAAAGGTAAACTTATATCTTTATTTAAAAAGTGTTAATAAGTCGTAAGAAAATGATAAAATTTCTTGTCTTTTTCTTTCATTTGTTTCAAAATTACCGCTGTGAACCTTCATAGCCTACTTGAAGATATTAACAAAACAATTAATCATAAAATCACGATATCTCGAAAAATATTAATTTTAGGTATAAAACCCGCTTAGTGTTTTTGCAGGGCAATAAAATTTTCTATAATATTGTATAATATAAAATAGGGTGTGATGTTTAAGAAAAATGAATTTTTGATTTTTAAAGTTTCACAAGTTTGACCAAGCGCAAAAAACGCCCTGTATAATATTTTAAAAATGTAGCTAGTGTTAATTAATTCATTGCCAATGTACATTTAAAACGAATTTCTACCACTTTTTCAAAGTTTTTAAATGTTGAATATTTTAAAAAATGTGGCCTTAGACCCATACAAACTCATGCATTTTAAAAGTTAATTTGAAAAGGAATCCAAAAATATATCTGTGGCGGTATGGCAAAAGTTAATATGTCCCTTTTTCATGTTTTTGAGAAATCAAAGAAATAACTTTCAGTCGTTAATATAAAATCACTAAATGTGAGCATATATAATCACAAGTAAGTTTAATAAATAGTTATATTCATACTTTGACATCTACCGGTTTTCATTCAAAATAATCTTTAATCTGGGGGTGGGGGGCGAGTATGACACCTACATAGTACCGTCGCGCGAGGTGACTTGAGCCATTTTTCCACAAAGTCTTTTACGTTTTTTCATGTAATTATAAAACTTAAAAGGTTCTGTGTTTGAAAATTGGAGGAAAGGATACAAACTGCATGCCCTATAGTTTGACAAAAGCTCAGAACTCATAAAAACTTGGATTTTTTAAAATTCAAGGGGTGGCTCATGACACCCCATGGATTAAGCCACATGATAATAAAGTGCATATTTGATGCTCTACTGCAAATTTAGCCCCCTACTGAGGCAAAATGAGCCACCCAGTGTTTAAAAAAAAAACTGCCAATTTTTTTCCATAGAATATCAAAAAATATATAAATCGCTGGTATTTTATTAAAAATTTGCATTTACGGAATAAGCAGACTTAGCATAAGTACAATCATATTAACAGGTATTGCATGACCTAACGACCAAACTTAAGAAGCATGTTCCTCGAGTCAATTTAAGCAAAAATGGTTATATAAAGAACATTTAGTCCAAAACTCGATGGTTATCGAATTATAGACCTTTAAAGTTTATAAAAAAAGAAAATTTTAACATAAAAATGTATGAAATACAGCTTTTATCTTATAAAATATTTATTTAACAACAAAATGTTTTTTACAAAAGATGCATGGCTATCTTTTCTCCACCTTATGGTGTACTCGATTTCGTTTTGTTTTTTACGGTTTATTTGCTATGGCAACCAAGCTACTTATTTTCAATAGAACACCCTGTATATTGTTACATTTTTGGATTCCTCTTTAAATGTACTTTATAAAAAGTTAAAGGTCATATAGGCCTAAAATTAACTGTTATCGAGTAATTAATTTTTTTCTCGAAAATTTTGAGCGATGTGTTCTTTCAAAAATTTTCAATATTTAAGAAATGTGTGGTGACAACCATAATTCGTTTGGAAGTTATGCTTTCTATAACTGTGTACACGATTTGTATTAGCGTTTGTTGCAACATCGCTCAAAATTTTCGGGAAAAAATTAATTACTCGAAAACGGTTAATTTTAGGCCTATATGACCTTTCACATTTTATAAAGTACATTTAAAGAGTAATCCAAAAATGTAACAATATACAGGGTGTTCTATTTAAAACAACTAGGTTGGTTGCCATAGCAAATAAACAGTAAAAAACAAAACAAAATCGAGTAAACCATAAGGCGCAGAAAAGATAGCCATGCATCTTTTACAGAAAACATTTTGTCGTTAAATCAATATTTTAGAAGATAAAAGCAGTATATCATACATACTTTTTTATGTTAAAATTTACTTTTATTTAATAAACTTTAAAAGTCTGTAACTCGATAACCATCGAGTTTTGGACTATGGTTTATACAACATTTTTTGCTTAAATTGACTCAAGGAACATGCTTCTTAAGTTTGGCCGTTACGTAAAGCAACACCCTGTATGTAGACATGAGCAATACCAAATAAGTGACATATCATGTTTTGCCCACCTCTCTTTTTACAGATTAAGACATATCAATATTTGCCACTGCCCATAGCCATCTCGTCTGTAAAATTTTGACTTATCCAATTGTGCCAACTTATGAAACCCCTTTTAAGAAGACATTTCAACTGAAAACTAAAAAATGAAAATTTTGGACATATCAACTTCTGCCTTACCACCACTCATATAATATATTGGGGTGTTCTGTTTATAATTTCCAAATTTTAGTCTGTTTCCGGTTAGAGCGGAAGTCGTATTGCAACTTTAATATTTTCATCGAATTGAGACATTCTAGATATTTGTGTTTCAATACTTTTGCGCAGCGCTATATAGGTAAAAGGGACATGAGCAGTTTACCTGTTATTAGACGACGATTTCGTTTTTATAGAAGAGCCGTTCATATTTGTTAAAGCAACAATTAAAGCTTAAGACTGTTGGCACCTGTTTTATCATTTCGGCGTAACAGTAGCAGCGGTTTACAAAAAAAAAAAACTACAATTAGCGACACTACCGTACTACTAGTGATTGGGATGAATGAACAGTCGTATTATAACTTTTATTAGCACTACACATTAACAATTTGAAGTTTAAATTCCCATTTTCTTTACATGTCTACGAGTAACTTCAATTTCTGCCTTCTTGTCTATCGGTCTGTCTACATGTTTATATACTTTTTTGTTAACGACGAAATAAGAGGTTAATCATTTAATTTTCAAACGGAAAAAGTTACAGCGACGAATAAAACAAATCGTGTATTTTAAAAAATTATTTATACATATCTACTACTTTTCAAACAGAGATAAAAATTATAGATATTTTTTCGGAGCACAAAATAGCAACATTTATAAGTTAAACTGTCTTGAGGTTCTGATATTAAAAAAACATTTTTATTTTTAAATGAAAATCATAGATACAAAACCTTTAACAATTCAAATATAAAATTTTTAAACAAACTTAAAGAAAAATAAATTAAATTAATCGACCGAGGTGGATTTAATCTAAGAGATAAAATCTAGTAAAATACAAAAAGTTGGATGAAGATTTTTCATTGATATAAATCAATTAATTTAAATCAATAGTGCTCGATTGCAGTTTTTTAAATAACTGTTAAATGTGATTTTAAAAAAGGAAATAATATTGTAGGCTTTTAAATGTCGGCAGTCAACTATTTATTATTAGAAAGTCACTAACACGAAACTGTTAATGTAGAAAAAACAACTTAAAGACGGCTCTGCACCAATTGCTACTAAAACTTTCAGCCATGAGTTTTAAAAATGTTATCCGCGCTTTAAAATTACCTAAGAAGTTATTTTTTATGAGTTTAATCATACGTTTGTTTAATAATTGCTACGATTTACCTAAACCAATGTTAAGATGAGCAAAAAATGACTAAATGAGACCTGCCCGTGGTTGTAATGCCGCTAAGAAATATTCTTTTTTGCTTTAAAATTTTGTTAATTGGCGAGGGTGTGTTGGTTTTTGTGGGAACCACGATTCTTCCAGGTGGGCCAGCACTTAACTTGCCATCGACGGTAATAGCCCTCTCCTCAGGTATTCGAGCGACCACTTCAGTTCAGTTTGACGGTTTTATTAGCTCGATTTTTTGCCTTTTTATGCTCCATTGTGTCTACGACGTTCTCGTTTTCAAACTTGATGATAGTTTTATGGGTCGTGTTTATTGATCTTTTTATTTTTACTGTTCGCATTTAAATTTCGTTTTATTATAATTCATTGTTATTATACGACGCAATGAGCCATAATTTAAACGAAAATAAGAAGCTGATTGATATTGCCGCCTATTTATTTTATCTTACTTATCGCATTAGCTTTCTTAAGTGCTTAATATATAACGATGCAAGCACTCTCAGAAATTAAACATTACGTTAAAACAATGCCGATAAATCTACAGACTGCTGCAAAACGCTATTTTTTAAAACAAAATCATACAGTGAAGAATAAACCTTATTTAAAAACATACTTTTAAAAATAAATTAGCCAGAATATACAGAGGTTGTCTAAATTGCATAAAAGTTTAGTTATTAAGTGTCGCACAATAAACTTCACAAAGGATGCGCCGTATAGATCCTTATAGTTGTTCAAGAATAAAATCGCATACTTAAATTGCTGTACGATTAATCGTTTCCGAAGTAATTTCAATACAGGTTCAATAACGTATGTACATTACACTTTTTAACATAATTAACATGTCTGTGACTTTAAACGCGTAAACAAAATATTTCACCGAATATGTTGGCGAAATTAGGCGAAACAGATTTAGATGGTATCTTTTATCATTCGAAAAACTTATGGTACAAGTTGATGAATGTAGTGGGAATATAACAAAAATACAACATAAGCAATTACTACTGCCGAATTAAAATTGCTGTCAGTTATAAATATTTCTATGCTTTATGTACCACTACAAAAGCATAATTTGATTTATATGCATGTAAATGGCGACTACAAAATAAACTTGGGATGAAATTTGATGAAATTTTCACGTTTTGTTTCTATGTAGATACCTACCTAATTTTTAACGGGCATACAACGAAACAAATAACATAACCTTGAATAAATGAAGTTATAAATAAAAGTAAGAACGGCAAAGCACCAGGAACGGATGGCATTAATGTAGAACTAATAAAATATGGAGGGAACGAACTGAAAGAAAAAGCATATCTACTAGTTAGAAAAATATGGAAAGAAGAAGAAATGCCAAAGGAATGGGAGAGTGGACAAATAGTATTTAACATTACATAAAAAAGGTGACCAAGTATGCAAAAATTACCGAGGGATAACCTTACTTAATGTAGCCTATAAAATCTTATCGTCAATAGTACAAAGGAGGTTAGCCAAGAAAACCAGAAATATAATTGGACAATACCAATATGGATTTACACAAGGAAAATCAACCATTGATGCAGCTCATACTGTAAAGCAAATAATGGAAAAAACATATGAGCATAAAATAGATCTGGTAATGCTCTTCATAAACTTCGAGCAGGCATTTGATTCTATAAAAAGAAAACAACTCATGACGGTACTGAAAGAATTAGGGGTATCAGAGAAACTAAGGAAATTAATTGTAATGATAATGAAAAGGACTGCTGTTTATATCAGAACCCAAAAAGGAGATACAGAAGAGATGGTAGTCAATAAAGGATAAAACAAGGAGACTCCCTATGAACCACCCTATTCAACCTGGCACTGGAGTACGTACTAAGAAAAGTGAATAAAGGTAACCTTCGAACAGCAACAGGTGGTGGACAAATCATTGAATATGCGGATGACATTGTGATTATAAGTAAAACAAGGAAATTAATGGAAAGCATGACGAAAGAAATAATAGATCAAGGAGAAAAAATGGGATTGAAAGTAAATCAGGCAAAAACAAAATTCATGAAATTTGGAAGTAAACAAGTATGTAATAGGAAGAGTCAAAATCGGAAATCTGGAGTTCGAGGAAATGGAAACATTTAAATATTTGGGAGTTATGATATCCAGAATGGGAGAAAGAAAATATAAAATAGAAGAAAAAATTACAAACGTCAATAAAGCTTTCTATGCTAATAAAAAAACTATTGAAAAGTAAAATGCTCATGAAGAGAGCTAAAATAAACATCTACAATGCAACAATTCGGCCTATCCTACTATATGCTTCTGAAATAATGACCATGACAAAAAAAAAAGGAAATGATCTGAGAATATGCGAAAGAAAAATCATGAGGGCAATACTGGGATTAGTCAGAGTAACAGATACTGAGGGCAGAATTAGAACAAATGCAGAAATCACGCAACAATTGAAGGAAGGAGACATAATAACCAAAATAAGACAGCACAGGGCGTGATGGTTGGGGCATGTCTTTAGAGCAGACGAGATCACCCAAATCAAGTCAGCGTTACAATGGGACCCCGGAGGAACGAGGAGACGTCAACCTAGGTCAAAATGTATGCAGGAAGTGATAAACGATCTAAGCAGGGCGGGGGTTAGAAATTGGAAAGAAAAAGCAAAACATAGGGCAGAATGGAGAAAAGTTGTTCTTAGCATATGCTTATAGACTGGGACTGATCCTCCCAAAATAAAGGATCTAGAAAGCTTAAAAGCGGCTCAGCCTCCCTGGGGGTATAGCCACCATATGATGATGAATAAATTACAAAGAACAATAGCAATTAGATAAAAAATCAATAATTGGTGCACGCTGTTGGTAATACTGGTGTGAATCGAACATATTGAAGCTATACCAGATGAAATTAAAACAAAGTACCGAAACAACACAATATTGAAACATGTTTTACGGCTATACACTATTCGCAGCATTTTAAAAATGTTATAACAATTTTTATATGAAAATGAAGGAGTTTATAAAATTTATTGTACTTGCCGTTTGTGTTTTAAGGGAAAAATCGAATATTAATTTGCGATGAAAATTACACATGCAATAACCGACATTAAACCAAAGTAAAACAAATTAGCAGTTTAATGATACTTTTCCAATCAAGCAATTAATCAAATTTTACTTTAAGCATGTTAAATTTTAAGACAGAGATTAAACAAATTTCATATAACAAAAACGGCATTTGCACGTGAGATTAATATTTTAAAATGTTGTAAATTAATAATTAGTTACACTAGATTTAAATGAATGTCGCAGATACCCATTAATTTTAAGCTAATGTGGCAGCAGAAGCAGTAAATAACAATAAAATATTGAGACTGATGATACGAACCGGTAAATAATTAAAAACAATAGACACTAATAAAAGATATGCATAATATGTTGGATTGATAGCCAAAATTATACAGCGTCAATCAAAAAGTCTGCAAAAAAATGGAAAAGTTTTTTATTAACAATTTCCTAGGTAATTTTATTCTTCATAGAAGTTGGTGCTTCATCTAAAACTATAAAAAATGTTCAATAAAAATTCATATGACATTAGATTTTATTAATATTCGCAGGAGTAAAATGCCTTTATTCCAACAGTTACAAAAAAAAAACCGAGAACGATATTTTGTATTAAGTATTATTTCTGAATTCTAAACAACTATTTTCGTTGAATTTTTTTAAAAACTCTAAAACAAGGAAACTTTACTCTTACGAATATTTTTAAAATCGCTAGAATCTAGAGTCATATGAACGTTTACGGAACTTTTTTTATCTTAAAATTAGTTTTAGGTCATGCACCAACTTTTATGAAAAATAAATTTTTTTGAGAAATCTTTAAAAACATTTCCATTTGTTGCAGACTTTTTGATTACGCTGTATAATAAGATTAAATTATATCCAAAAATGTTTTAATCAAAACAATAAACCTAGTTAATAGGTTATGTTGGAAATAGTTGATAGTTTTCGAAATAAAGAAAATTTGAGGTTTTTCATTCGATAACTAATGTGCAGGCGATGACAAATAATACAGTTTTTAAATGTTTTGAATTTAATTAAAAAACGGCAAGAAATAACGGTTCATTCCGGTTCGCTATATTTTAATTTTTAATTTCTGATTTTTTTATGGCGATTCAGTAATCGGTACCGGAAAAACAGTTTCCGGTTTAGGCTCAGTGATGCTATTTTTATCTTAATAGAAAATAAAACAAAGAAAAACAACAAAGTACATCACCTGCTACATAAGTAGTAGAAGAAATAAATACAGAAAATCGATTAACTGCAGTATCTACTTATCTAGTATTAAAATGTTTTTGATTTATTTAATACATGCAAATAGCATTACCAGAGAAAACAAAAAAAAATATGTGTTTTGTGCGATCGTACTAGAAACAGCTTTGACGGACGCTTTAGCAGCCATAAAGTACTGCATTACCGGCGTTATCCTTAGCAACGGCCTAAAAAGTAGCTTTTTCGGCCGCTACAGCGTAAATTTGCATTAAAGCTAACAGCATACGCCGTCATCTGTCAGTGACAGAATGTCACGTAGTTTCTAACCTATATTTTTGAAAAATACTAAAAATTTAAATTGTTTTTAATTCTATCGCACAAAAAATGTAATATGCACCTCGGCCAAAACGTTCTTTTTCGGCCTTGCCAGACCCGGCCGAAAAAGTTGCACTTTTTGCCCTTGATACATAAATAACTATTATAAATTAAAAACTATAATCACATGGACACAGATGTCTACAAAAAAAAATTAAAGTGTAAAAAAATTATTTACATTTTTTTATACAGCGTCATTCAAAAAGTTTGCAACAAATGGGAAAAGTTTTTATTATTGGTTTCTCAGAAAATTTTATTCTTGAAAAAAGTTGGTGCATGGTCTAAAACTAATTTTAGGATGAAAAAAAGTCATGACACTAGATTTTAGCGATTTTTGAAATATTTGCAAGAGAAAAGTGCTCTTTTTGTAAGAGATACAACAAAATTTTATAGGAAAAAAATATAAAGAATCTCAAAACAAGGTTTGATTTAAATTTTGACGGTCAAATTCCAATTTTTAGTTTTTAAGAAATTTTAACATTCAAAAAGTCTGCAACAAATGGAAAAGTTTTTTATTATCGATTTCTCAGAAAATGTTATTCTTGATAAAAGTTGGTGTATGGTCCAAAACAAATTTTAAGATGAAGATAAGTTCAATAAAAAGTCATAGGACACTAGATTTTAACGATTCTTGAAATATTCGCAAGAGAAAAGTGCCCTTTTTTAAAGAGATACAAAAAAAAAATTATGGGAAAAAGTTATTTAGAATCACCAAATAAGGCTAGACTTAAATTTTGATGGCCAAGTTCCAATTTTTATTTATTAAGAAATTGTAAGCACTACTTTTGCGAATATTTCAAAAATCGCTAAAATCTAGTGCCCTATAACTTTTTATTAAACTATTTTTTATCTTAAAATTAGTTTTAGGCTATGCAACAACTTTTATCAAGAATAAAATTTTCCGAGAAATCGATAATAAAAAACTTTTCCATTTGTTGCAGACTTTTTGAATGACGCTGTTTATTTGTTTAAATTCGTTCTTCAATAACTCTATGGTAAAATATTAATTAAACTATTTTAAATTTTTTTATTTATGTTCAGATGTAATTAACTATTACGTAAATAAATATTATGCAATTCAGCAGCTTGGAAACCGGGGGTGCAGCGGCTGGGGTAAACACGGGCCCAAGTGCCATGAGGGGCTATAGGATGCAAACAACTTCTTTTTAATTCATAGGTAAAAATAATCAATAAAAAAAAAACTAATGTGTGGTACCCGTAATTTAGAGACTAAAGTAAAAATGTCAAAAGGACGTTTTTTTTTAAACTTTTAGTAATTAGAATTCGTAAATAGACTCTACTTAGTGCCCGGTAAAGACTAAATCTGGCACTGTTTACACTCGCAAACACACGAAAACTTTATCCGAAGGGCCCATTAACTCTGCTTGCACACAAATCCATTCTATACGCCACTGATTTAATATTTATAAAAATCTAAGCAATTGTATGAACAACCGATTAACACCTTACCTTACCTTACCTTACCTTACCTTAAAGAATCAGTTTCGGTTCACGGTTCATGTAAAAAAAACGACTTCTTCCTATTCGGCACAATTTTCTGAATCTAATTCCAAATTTGTGATATTACTCCATCATTTATTTTCATATGTTAATGTTAATGTTCTAGATATTAACATAATATTGATTTACATAAAAATCCCAATAGCAATTAATTTTGGAAATGTTACTACAATATAATGCTTTAAAAAAACATTCTTTGTACAAGGTGACAACAAAAGAATGATATTTTTAATAGACTACAACCAACTACCAATTCCACTTACAAAATTGTAAGATTTGTGATTATCTATTAATTTGTTTTACATCAATTGTTTTACAAATGTAAATCAATTTCTTTGCCTATTTAATCGATTCTTTAACTCATATAATAACAAGGTTCTCTATATACCACTTTAGTTTCTTCTCGCACATTGTAAAAATACAAAATTACATCAAAACCTTTTACAAAATGATTTCAATAAAATTCTATTCCCTTTGCAAGTTAAAAACAGTTATCTGCGAGACAAATACTGATCAGATTAAGTATTGGACTACAGATATTATTCAATAAGAGATTACAGCTAAGGTACACTTGCAAATTTAGTGCAACCTTGCTTAATAAGCTTCAATACAATTACTAATACGATATAAATTAACAACAAACTAACTCTACAACGTAACAGACTGAAAATGATAAAAGCGCTACAAAGAGAGGTCATTAACTCGTATAAATGTAAGATAATCACTAAAAGCTAATTAATAATATCACATCTTAACATATAATGATAGACAGACCGCTTTATATTCATTTTCCGTAAATAAGAATGCGTAATTATTTAGGTCAAACAATGAATGATATTAAATGTGGTTCGCGCACACAACAAAACAAAACAAACGTACAAATATTTAATTCCATGCTTACTGGAATAATTATTATATCAACATTTTACGTGACTGAATCTGAGTAAAGTATTAGATATCAGATTGCCATCGAAGCGCAACGTGTACGTTACGTTCTCAAGCACATATTTCTTTTCATTTTTTAGAATTGCAGAAAACTGTACAGAGAATATGATCTTAATGATCGATTTAAAGATTTTTCACTTGTTCTGGTTGGTAGGAGTTCCTCAAGGTTTAATAGTTGGCCCATTTTACTGAAAGATAAGCTTAAATAGATAATCTAGTCGACGTGATTATTAGCAGTGAAAGTTGGCACGTACTATCACACCTTGTACACTAAATAACAGCTCCTTGATATGTTTATTGGCTTTATTGTTATATCGATGGTATTCTGCAGCAAGTGGCTGCGGTATCGAAGGCGAGCACGTTTTAAATGGATACTTCGTGTATCTAACGCAAGATTACGAATTAATAGTCACGAATTCGATGATAAATCGAGTGGGGAATAATAGTTAATTATTGTAATTATAGTTTTTTTTGTGTACAATCGGTAGTAGGTATAAAATGTTACTAAACAAACAGAAATATTTTAATAAAGACGTTGCGTGAACATTTTTATTTAAGTTTATCGAGCTATAAATGCTTGTTCGTTTGTTTTAAGTTGCAAATTGGATGAAATAAGCATGAATAAAATTGTTTATAACGTCGTGTTGAAATTAAATAGAGTTGTTGCTATAAGTGACTGAAAACTTTAATACGATGTTGCACGGTTAAAAAGTGGGACGACGAACCGAATCGGAATTTTAATTGAAACCGAACTTAAAAGTGAAACCGAACCGAACCGGCATATTTTCTTAAACCGCGATCACTAGCTAAACTATTAAATATAATCGACTAAAAATTTGTTAAACCTAACCGAACTTAGTGAACCGGTTCGTAGTGATTATTTGTTAAGTGGTTGTAGAAACTGGACAACTATTTGTTTTACAAACGTTGCATTGACCATTCAAGTGTAATGGAGATACTCAATGACGTTTATGAGCAAGTGCAGTTGTTCTTTAATGTTTCAATTTTTGCTAATAAACAACAAAGTAAAAAGTAAGCTGACACTGTCAACACCAAGATGACATGAAATTTTGTGTTTAATAAAGTACAGTTAGCTTATTTATGTGATGTTTTGTTTTGTAATGGTCACTTCGATTAAATTTAATAAATACAATAACATTATAAAAACTTACTTATTTTTGGAGATAAACAGCCAACTATAACCCATATTTAAAATAAGAAAGCTGATGTCAAAATGACAAAAACAAACCAAGTTAGGTAAAATTTATTAACAAATTTAAAATCTACGCAAAAAAAATCCTAATGCTGTTAAAAAATATTTTAAGAATGCTTTCGAAGAAGCAAATTGTGAGTAAGAATTGAAAACGTCATTTTTTTCAATTTTTTTTTTATAGAAAAATCTAAATCAGATTATTTTGACCCATTTAACCAAATTTGTATCTTTTACAGTTAACGAGTTCCCCATGCTGTGCACAATAACTGGGACACCCTGTAACACTTAACACTTAACACACACTTAAAAATTGTTTTATTTTGTTTGTTTGTGTGTAAAATTTTAACATATTAATAACCCAGTAGATAATAAAAGTAACCTTTGAATTTAATGCTTCTATTAAAATAATTTTGTTGAATTTGCCTTGTATTAGATGCAAAGTAGTTAGTAGATTTTCATGAAAAACCTGGATAAATTATGAATTATGATTTATTAGATAACATTGACGAAGGTCTTTAATTAAATGGCTTTTTGCTACAAATATCAATGAAATTTGTCTGCGTTCCCTGTTATTTGCAATTTATCTAAGGTTCGATGTTATTCTTTTAAACATCAACACGCCACAAACTTGTCCAAATTGCAAAAAGCGTAAAATTGTCAATTAATACGGAATTGGAGATAAAATTGACAGCAAAATTTTGTTATAAAATAAATCCACCAAGCCGGTCGATTTTAAGTGTGGAGCATTCATTTGACTTTTGAAAACAACGACTTCATGTTTTATTTAATTTTGTTAAAACAAAAGTATTTTAGTTTGATAATTTATTCTGTTTAACAAACACAATAATTCGTAAATTTTTTAAACTATTTAAACTACAATTTTGATTTAATTGTTCAAAACTGAAAAGTATAAGCTTATTAGAATTAAAATATTCTAAAATCACATGCGACATGTAAAAAAAAACTTGAACGGAATCTTACTGATTAACCGGTTAAATTGGGTTGAAATACAACGCAACTTGAAACCGCTAAATTTAACGAGCTGTTAACTTGAATTGAATCAATTTTTAGCGGTTTGCAGCCCTCATAAAAAGGTTACGTTTTGGTTTTCTTCGGCTATTAATATTTTGTCCATAACTCTAGTAATAACATAGTTTAAATAGTTTAGTTAATAATTTCTTTAATTAAAGGAAAAACTGGCAACTGAGCTGATTTTAAAATAATAAGATTTTGAATCGCGATAAAGCTGCACAAACTAAAAAATCTTCTAATAAGTGTTGCTGCAATAACTAAGAATTTTAAAATATATATTTACTGTCATTTTGTGACAAATGGCGATACTTGCTTGTCATTTTCGTCTAGTATCATTAAATATAAATCACTTTTGAACATACCACTGTATAAAAACGTATTAATATGTATAGCAAGATGATTTACCCTGCGTGGCACGGGCGATTACAATTTTAATTACTTTTTTAACTTGAATAAGCCCAATAATTCCAAATCATACACAAATGACATACTCTGATCAATCATCTTTCCATTTTCTTATAATTCATTAAAAAATAACTATTTATTGCTTAAAAATTGAATAATAACTCAAATTTATTTTCTTTCGTCTTGTTTCAATTAAAAATGTACTAATAAAAATAATACTTCATGTACATTTATTACTAATTGTATACAAAACAATCTTTACTTGAGAAATACACCGCGCCGTATCGTGTTTTGACCAGGTATTTGCCGACGTAAGATCGAATCCCGTCCAAGTAATTTTTTTTTTTAAATTGGTAATATGTGCTTGTACTTAAAGTTTGGCGTTAGATCTGCAAGGTCCTAAATAGTAACTGTGCAAAATTTGGTCCCGATCGGTCAACGGACCTAGGATTCTATAGCGAACAAACAAACAAACAAACAAACACACAAACAAGCTCTTTTATATATATAGATTACAAGATGATTTACCCGGCGTTGCACAGGCGATTAAAATTTTAATTCCTTTTTTAATTTGAATAAGCCCAATAATTCCAAATCATACACAAATGACATACTCTGATCAATCATCTTTCCATTTTCTTATAATTCATTAAAAAATAACTATTTATTGCTTAAAAATTGAATAATAACTCAAATTTATTTTCTTTCGTCTTGTTTCAATTAAAAATGTACTAATAAAAATAATACTTCATGTACATTTATTACTAATTGTATACAAAACAATCTTTACTTGAGAAATACACCGCGCCGTATCGTGTTTTGACCAGGTATTTGCCGACGTAAGATCGAATCCCGTCCAAGTAATTTTTTTTTTTAAATTGGTAATATGTGCTGTACTTAAAGTTTGGCGTTAGATCTGCGAGGTCCTAAATAGTAACTGTGCAAAATTTGGTCCCGATCGGTCAACGGACCTAGGATTCTATAGCGAACAAACAAACACACAAACAAACAAACAAGCTCTTTTATATATATAGATATAGAAGATTATTAAGGTACAAACAAAGTTTATAAATAAATTATTAGTACTGTGAGTAGTATCTCACGAAATTAATCGCTAGATGATCTTAATCCAAACATATGGGTATAAACAAAGGCTATCGCAACAATTATACAACACAAACAACTACAAAGACGAAGATAAAGTTCGTGGTTGGCAGCCTTACCAAGCACACAGTATTGTAAATTGTAACATTACTTCATTATGTACAAAAGCTCTTGCGTAAAATAAATTGCCTTCTGTTTTCTTTTGATGTTATTAAATTAATGCGAACATTTACAAATATTTACTTAGCGATAGAAACACTGTCAAGATTTCGCTTGTAAAATATACATACAAAATATCTGAGGCAAAAAGTCAGTCAGATAAATGTGTAGGGCATTGTACTTACACTTAACGCAACTTAAGCAAATTAAGCTTAAGAAAGTCAGCAAACACAGAAAAACAATGAATATGAACTCAGTGTGCTTTTATAATTTTTCCCATTATACTTAGTTAAAAGCAAAAAGGGATCTAAAAAAATGTATAGGCACTATAAGAAATGAATTTTCTAAAAAAATACTTTTTGTTCTAAAGGAAAACTTAAAAATGTATTATTTTCCTTGAATGCATTTTTTATTTAAAAAACAGTAACAAGTCTTTTGTTAAGAAGATTATTATACTAAAGCAATAATAAAACATTTTTAAATCTGATCAAACGGACTAAACCTTTCCCGACAAATTAGTCCATTTATCTACGATTTAATCGTTCCAATAAAAGAATGTTAAAAAGGACATAAAACTAAATTTTATTTGATTAAAATTGTTAGTTCCTAATATATACTATAAGCTACACAGTTAAGTCCACATAACATCTTTGTTTTCAAATTATATAACGTTTAGTTTGAATATGAAAATTTAAATAAAAACTTGTTAAACATGCCCTAATTACAATGCTTTGAAGGATGCCATAAGCATGTGTTTCATAAGATGTTGTAACCGAGTACCTTAAACAATTGTGTGGGAGAGTTGTTTACTTACAAAATAATACAAACTATTTTTGGTAACCGAAAGGCTTAAAATCAAAACTTTTTAAAAGCGAATCTTCTACAATCAAAGTATTAATAAATATATTCATTAAAGATAATTCAACACGCAATAGAAATTAACTTTTATATTCAATTACTAATTCTAAGATATTTTTTGTGTAAATAACTATATAATTAAGTTATTAATTAAATCCCTAAACGTAAAAAAAATATGTATATGTTGAAGGATTACGAGAAATTAATTGTCTATATGTATAAAATTTCGTTTATATTGTTACAATATAAATGAAAATCATAATATTTAAAAAAGATTTACACACCAAAATTAAAACATTTTTTAAATTTTATTTGTCTAATGCAACAAAATTATTAATTACCCTATTTTACTATTTTTGTTTTACTTTGATTAAGAAATTTTCAAACCGATTAGACCATTTTACTCTGCTTTTGTCCATTATTTAAACACATGTTTACGATTTTTCTTGTAAATTTAAAGTTTAAATCCCATGCAGTTCTAGTTTTTAACGCCTTTATAAAAACAGGTAAAGTTAACATAACAACATTTATTTTGCATATATTTACCCTTCCAATTAAGTTCTAGCTAACTTAGTGTGTAAACTTTTCCTATTCCTACATTATTAAAACTTCTTAAGTAACATTGTTGCATGTTATGTGTATTTGCAGTCATTGCAGAACTATATAAAAGTTATATTGACAGATGATGTAAAATCTACAAAATTCCTAAAACATATCATCTCTTATTTATTTTCTTGAGAATAAATTTCTTAAACAGAATGTACTACTGTAGAACTAATCGTTAAAAATTTTATTATGGGTTTTAAATATTTATTTAAAAAATCAAAATTGTAACAAAACGCAAACAATTAATTATTGTAATGTTTAAACCATTGTTTTACAATAAGACTGGCTACCATGTCGATCGCGATCTATACGTCGACTGCTATTTCAAACCTATAAATATTGAAATTCGCATTTATACAAAAGTAAATCATTTTAAACCAGTGTATTAGATTTTCTCGGTGGATTTCGACAAAGAAATAAATAAGACTCAGTAAAATTACTTTTTTCAGCGTGTAAAAATTAAAATGTTTGTGTCACCTTGTTTATATTCGTAATATGTGAAATTACCTGTAAAAATGCCCAATTATGTATTTAACACTGTAAGTACTATTGTGACTAACAAATCTGTGAAAAATTTACATGTAAGATCCATATTTAAATAAAATTAAATGTTTTTTTATGTAGTAAATTTTTTGCTACGCTTATTTGAAATAGGTATACCTATAGGTACCTAACCTATACCTATATCCGCTACTAGACTCCACATCCGGAGCAATTTTACTGATACCAATATTTAATTCACAGCCAGAGTTTTTTTAACATACAGTAGTGACATTGCATATCAGACCGTACCAAAATTTTACTTTTATTCGGAAAAAAGTATTTGAAAACGAATCCTTCTTGAAAAATCATACTGCCTCGGCCGTAATTGAACCGACGTTTCCAAACAGGCAAAACTGAGTTTCTAGCTTATTTTGAGTAGGCGATATTAAAATTTTGATACCGAGTATTCGAACTGATAGATTAAGTTACTTACAGATTTTCCTTTTCTTTATTCGTTCAACGGGGCTATATTTTAACGCAATTATTTAATATGGCGTCCATAATTTAAAACAAAATTGAAGAAGGGCATAAATAGGCGAAACGGTTGATACAAAATCAAATTTGATCAGGGTATAGGTCAAAAATACTTTTTTACTTTTTCTATGGGTTTGTTTCAGCAAGGCTGTGTACGATCCGATAAACGATCATTTGCACAGTATTGATATCGCGTTCCAGCACAATCTTCGATTGTTCATCGGGTGGCTAGTCGACTGTTTTAGCAGTTATCGAAAAATTTCATAAACTAGTTTATGGGGGGTAAAAACAGTACATGAATGAAGGCAAGAACTATCGCTGGATTTTTAAACGCATGCGCTCATTACTACTAACGTAGCTAATCATCGCCCTACCAGTCCCATGTTAGTAATGCTTTCTTAAGATGTTTACACGTGCAATGTTTACATTTCTATGAACCCAATAGACACAATTTAATGTCATTTACAGTTAGGAATGTTGTTAAAGCGTTCCGTCATCGGCCAATACATTTATTAGTCCATAGCTGACGCGTGCGCATAAAGCAGTTCATGTATCAGTACGTGAATTAGTGCAAAACGCTCTGCTGGAACAAATCTTATGTCTCTAAAAATAAATTTAATGTAGTAAACAATCCAAATTAATAATTCTTTATTTCTTTCTAAATAAGATTTAAGCTAAAAAATAACTCCAGAAAATTTAGTTTTAAATTTAAATTTAACATCAAGTAACTTCTTTTGAACGACTTCGTGGCTCTTAAGCCAATAAGATTCCTACATTTAGACTAGAATTTGAGACACCCTGTACAGCATTTAAAATTGCAATATTTCAAGTTTAATTTCGTTTCAATTCACAATGCTCTTATTATATTCTTAAAACGAGTTGTTATAATAACGAACAGGAACGTGCATAAAACGAGAATACATTGGCAGCGAGTGTGTAGCCCATAGGGCTAAGGCAAACACTAACAACTAACTAACTAAATGCGAGTGGTTACATAAATTACACGACCAGTTACAGCTATTATTTGTTTTTTGTATTTGATTTAGCAGCACGTGTACGCTCAGCAACCGCACATTAATCCACACAATTTTGGCTTAAAGTAGGTAAAGGTCAGGTTAGGATTAAATATTTACCACGTAAACAGCAATAACCGAACTAATTGCGTTCTTACTTAGGAGAAAACGATGAGAATGGATAATTATAATTAATTTATAAGCTTAATAATTGTAGCATATTTATCATTTCAATCCGTTAAAGTTAAATGGACTGTGTACGGCGCAATATCATAATTCACTGAATTATCGGTACTTACTTATTCCAGTTAGAGATTGTGTCCCAACACTGCCGAAAACCAAAACTATACAAGCGGCGAGGATCAGCCGCATTTTGACGATTCTGTAACAAAATAAAACATTAATATACTACTAATCAGTGCCGTAACGAGGGCGTGGCGAAAGATGTGCCCGCCACGGGCGCAAATAGGTTTGAGCGCAAAACATAAATAATGTAAAAAATAAAAATAAGTTAATCGATATTAAAATCCGCTATTCTACATCGTATTTTTAAATTTCGGCAATATGCCGCTTTAGACATACAATATCTACAAGACAGCGGAATTTCGCTACATTTGGTAACACTGGTGAGTTCCAATTCGTTTCGAGTTAGATGGCGAAGACCAGGGCCGTCGCTAGGGTCGGGCAGCCTGGCGAATGCCCGGGGCCCCAGGCTGAGAGGGGCCCCCAGGCTACTTTATTCAAATCATAAATAACACAATATATATATCTTTTTTTTACATTAACGGAAATGATCTCTATGAAGAAATAAAAGTGTTTTGTAACGTTTTCTGTGAAGACATACGTGTTTGGTCACCATTAGAATGCCTGAAAAGAATTCACCAGACAGGAAATGCTTTTCCCAATTTAAGTATAGCTTTAAGAATTTTATTAACAATTCCGATAACCACTGCTGAGTCCGAACGTAGTTTTTCAAAGCTCAAAATTATAAAGAACTATTTAAGATCCACAATGGTACAAGATAGACTATCCAACCTAACGTTGCTTTCCATTGAAAGTAAATTATGCGAAGACTTAAATTTAAGTGAGATGATTGATAAATTTGCTGAAATTAAGGCAAGGAAAATACAGTTTTGTTAATTTTGGTTTTCTTTTGTATTATCAATGCTTTTTATGCTAATTATTATGATTTATGAATAAATGTTATGTTCCTTTCTTGTATTAAGAATTTAAAAAATATTTATTTTTCCGCTTTTTAATTTATTAGGGGCCCCACTCCATATTTGTGCCCGGGGCCTCAAAATCCTAGCGACGGCCCTGGCGAAGACAAGTTACAGTAGACTGTAACAAATACTCGAATGTTGCTAAAATTATTAACAAAATATAAGTTTGTTGCACTGCTAATATTTTGGGATGCAATAGGTATTAGGAAAGATAATAAAGTGAATTTACTTTTACAAAGAAAAAACACTGTCGAAAATGATAAAAGCTGTAAAAATGAAATTTAACAGTACCTAGTAGGTACCTACCGAAATGTTTTTTTCGATTTGTTTTACAATTCGGCGAAAAGTTTAGCCGAAACAATGATTATTGAAACTTAGGTACAGTCCAAAAAAGAGCTGGTGCAAAATAAAAATAAGCCTGGTGAACAGTTTTAGATCTAATACTCATACAAATACACCTCAATGATAGATTTACTCCTTTTGAAGAGGTCGCAAACGACTGCAGTTTTTTTAAATGAACACGCTTTAAAATTATGCCGCTAGATCAGGGGTGGGCAAACGGTCGATCGCGATCGACCGGTTGATCGCGAACAGTTCGACAGTCGATCGCAGACATTTTAGTCAAAAATATTTATCAATAAAGTACATTGCACAAAATAGTAAATACAATGTATTTAATATGTTATTATGGATAAAGACCTTAATTAAATTTTTATTTGTTTTTAATTTAACCCATTTTTCGAAGTCGATCGCGCATAAATAAGAAAAATTAATGTCGATCATACCAGTATTAAGTTTTCCCATCCCTGCGCTAGATGATCTCAAACGAGGCGCAGCTGACCTGGCATTGAAATATAATAGCGACTCAGATGCTCTAGAACTGTGAAATTGAGAGTTTCAAATATCAAGCCATGGAAGTTTTTGAAAATTTAGGCTACATGGCACTTTTCAAATCTTGCCAAAACAATTACGAACTCTCAGTACAAAACACGTAACCAAATCTAGACATAGCATTAAGGATTTTTATAAAAATGCCTGTAACAACAGCTTCCTGGGAACGTTCGTTTAGCAAATAGAAAATTGTAAAATCGTACAAGTCCAAGAGAGATTACCAAACATTTCTGTAATTTCAATTGAAAACGATATTGCAAAAACATTAAATTATGAAATTTTTGGATTAGGGGGGAGCAAATTAGACACTTGTCACAGGCGCATCATACTCTTGTTACTGCACTGCTGCTAATCATTCTTATAATAAATGGGTGTTTCTAGGATTTATTCTCGAAAGAAAGTAATCATTTTTTATAGTTATCATTTTTCGTTTCTAGTGAAACTATATTTCTAGAGAAATGTAATTTAAAGTAAATCCTAATAAAATACCTATATTTATTTTGTATTGAACTTCCCAAAATCTATTTTCAACTGGTGCATGGTAAGCGTTCATAATAAGCCTTTAACAATTTAGAGCTAAACTAAAAAGTAATTCGTATTTCTAAGCGAACTGAAAAAATGGTACTTAATTCACAATAATTTTTAGATGTTCTGGATTCATTCAAGTCTACGGTAACTCAAAATGAAGAAAATGTTTCTGTAATCAATGATTTAATCAAAAACAAAAAATAAACTGGACGACATCACGTAAGACGCATTGTATTTTAATAAAACTTACTCTGCTTTTAAAACATTTCCGTATTTTTGCTAAAAATACTTATTTTGAATAAATGTAATTGATATATTCCAAAACATTTTTAATAATGTAACCTTTTTATAGAAGCTGAGCGAATATACTTAGAACTGTATTCTGAGGATAAGGCAACGAAGTGCGCGTAGCTACAGAAATTAGGAAATAAATTTTAAAGAATATAGTTCCTTCGAAAAACCAACCAGAAATTCAAAATTAGAATCAACTGCTTCTACACTGTTTTTATGGCAAAGAATGTAGAATCTTTATATGTAAATGTAACCTATAATTACTCCAAAGACTTCGAATTACACAACAATTTTATAAAATGCTAATAAATGATACCGCAGACAAATAGTAACTGTCATTTGACATTTAATTGGTTGCTAATTGCATCTTTTTTAATAGATAGCCCGATAAAAGTATGATAAAATACGATTTTTCTTGATTTTGTGATCTTTTTATTTCAATAGTCACACCTCATTATAAAAAGAAAAAAAGGCTAATTTTACTATTCTAACGCCAACTTGACGGTCTATTAAAAAAATTAAATTACGGTTAATAATAATCTTAAAATGGAAAGTGAAAAAAAATCTAAAATGATAGTTATAGATATTCTACCAAAAAAAAAAAGTACCTTGAGAAAGTACAAATAAAATTTGATGTAATGATTAAAACCAGGGACTGAGAACGGAACGAAAACGAAAACGTTAAACGAAATTAAACGAATTTTTTTTAAGAACGAAAACGAAACCGAAAACGAAATTATTATTTTTCGTTCAAGAACGAAAACGAAATAAATATTTTCCAAAACCGGTTTTAACCGGTTTTGTCGCTATTTCAATTTTATTTGTTAAACACAAAGGCGAATTTACCTTCTGTGCTGGGAAGACTCGACGAAGCAGTAAAAAATCTCACTTGAAATAAGTGAGCTTCACTTTTCTCCATACATTTACGTGAATATGTATTAACAACTTTATTGTTTATACTTGCAATTTCGTGTAACACAATTAACGGTACAGATATTCTCTAAATCTATTTGCTTTTTAGATCATCAATATAGAATATACACTTGATTGGATATATTTTATCAATGTGTATGTTTTATTTGCGTTTAGACATAATAATAGTAAAATTTATTCTTACTTCGAAAAGGACAAATGTAAAGGAATATTTATTGGAAGATGTATTGCTAGAAAGATTTAACGGAATGTGAAAATGTATATTGTATGGTATGTACAAACTATAAAGTTAAAGTATATTTCAAGTTAATATGAGTTTTTTTTTAAATATCTTTTTTCTTTATAACATTTAGTAAATTATCTACTTGAATTCATTCTTTTGTATTTTTAAATAATTACAGCAGGATCTTATTTAATTTTAATGCATAGATTTTTAGTATTAAAACAAATTTAAAACAGCACTTGCTATATTTTCATATTTTTAGATAAAGATCGTGTGTCTAATTTAACCTAACCACGTTGTGTTTTTGCACCTTATGGGTGTTAAACTTAATAAAATGGTTAAATGTTATTGTGTTTAACGATTTGGTAAATTTAATATGGCGATGGTTCGCCCGTCTAAAATATGCTGTCCGTGAGCATCAAACCCCATCGTCATCGTTTATATTTTAGTTGAGACGCAAATATTGTTATCGTATTTATAGAGCGTTGTGGTGACTAGAAAAAAATTGATTTTTTGACGACAAAAAAAATATTGTAAAACCGGTTTTAACCGTTATTATTTCGGTTCACGAAAACGAAAAAAAAAATTTTTTCGGTTAGAACGAAAAGAACGAAAACGATATATTTCGTTTTCGTTCCGAACAGAAACAAATGGAATTTTTTTCGTTTTTAGTCCCTGATTAAAACAAAAGAGTTATGAAAGAAAAAAGAATAACAACATTTTCATAACTTTTGCTATAACTTCTGAGATGGGTACGAGGGATTTTGTACTTATAAAAAAGATTGTAGCTCCTCTCATACTTGAGAATAATTGATCTAATTTAAGCAAACCTTCATTTCTAATAATAACCGCAATTGTCATGCTAGTAATTTTATTTATGAAACCCTGTATACACCACTTTTGTTTTAAAACTACAAAAGCTTCTTTACTTCTGTAACGTTGGACGATAAAACAACAAAATCAGTATTTTAGATTACAACGCGCGATTCGTATGTAACAACTGAAATGACCTACCTAAGAAGATAGATACTGTTTTAAAAGTTAAGCGTTGACTTTGTCGATAATTTCAAGGTAACAAAGTAATCACACTTTTTTGAATTTACCCCAAATTTAATTCTTGCCAACGCAATTTGAAATTTTTAATTCAGTTTACGAACCATTAATTTTTAACTGTGAGTAATAATATAGTTCATGCAACTGTAGACAAATTTCACTTTATCAAAAAGAGGTACTTAGAAGTTAGTTGTTAATTTAAAAATTTTATAGGTACATTAAAAAAACTTCTACCAAATATGAACTTAACATTTGATTTTTTTCCATTAGAATGACAAGCATGTTAATAATTTAATTATTTTCTATAGTAGGTACTTTCATTATTATTTTTGTTGTTGCATCAATCATGTTAGTTTATATGCGTATATCTAATCAAAACAAACCTACATATAAACAAAACTATAAAATTGCGGTCATTTATAACGATCATTCCTTGATTAGTCATAAAGCGCCGTTTGCCGAAACAGTCAACGAACGAGTGAGCAAAAAGATTTAAACTACTGTTTTATCGCAACTAGCAAACAATTTTCAACTGCGTACTATTTAAATTAGCGTTTCGTAAATTTTTTTTTAAACTTGTAAGCAATTATTATTTACAACTTTTGCAGAATTTTTTATTGATATACGTATTTAAATGTGAAATAAAATGATTAAAGGTACATCAATTTTACTAAAAATCCAAATGCCTCATTTCAACCATCAATAACTGTTAATTTTAAGGTAGTATAATTTCAATTATATTAACATACTATGAATAGGTATTACATAAAATTATCTCTTTATTGGCGGAATACAAATTTGTAGCCCTGTGGCAAATTTTACAACTTTATGTTCAAATAATTTAACTCCAGTTATTCGTTCTTGCAGCGAAAACTTCAGTTACGTTTTTCCTTAGGTTGGCAATTGTAATATTGGGAATAAATTAATAACATTTCAATAATATCCCTTTAAATACTTCCAAATACTGTACAGTGTCGTTTTTTTTTTAACGTATTTCGTTAGTTCAATGGCAAATCTTCTATTCTTCTTTCTAAGTCATCGGTTAGTTAATCACTTTTCAGGGCTCATTTACATAAAAAAGTTGTTTTATTTAATCATTCTGTTTATTTTCAAGACTAATGTAAGCATTTTTCTACAACTGATGGTAAATTAGTACAATGAAAATGGTGTTTCTGAAAGTTAGCATACATTTTTTTTTTCAAAATTTTAGCAAATTATTTAATATTTGTTTACTGACAATGTTGCATAAAGACTTATTCGATGGTTTACCTGAAAAATGTTTTTTTTTTTAAATTTTCATACTATTCACGAGTAGGGGAGTAGGTACTGTATTTTTTATTGCTGTCCTGTGCACAGAAAATTCAGGCATCGGAGAAACAACAGACAACGGGTCCCCCTTTCCTCTAAGAAAGGTAGGTTATATACTTAAGACTCGCATTTTGATTTTCCTTACTACTAATCGAAAATGTTACATAGTTGTAACATTTTCGATTCCTTTAACACAGTGTTTCTTCAGATATCCGTGTACCCTTTCTTGCATTTTTATTATTACCAAGTACCCCCATATCAAAATTATTGTAGTAATAATTTTTTTTTTATATTAATAATAAAAACGCGTAATTCATTGTAAACGTCTGTCTATTTTATGTGAATTTAGATGTAAACACAAAAATTTGATTTTTTTTTAATAGAAAAAAATTTATAAAAGCAGTACCTATACATTTTTACTTAATTTAAATAATTTATCATCAATTAGAGGAGTGAAATTGCTTACGGTGGGATGAAATTTCAGCAAAATTTGAAACTGTAGTTTTAAATTTTAATACCAGATGCGGTTCAACACCTATAATGGGGTTCCTCTTCTTTGTCTTAACATCTGCAAGGACCGATAATCCAACTTCGCACAGATATGAACTTGAAAATAGAAAAATATACCTTGGAGCGTTATTCGTAAATTTATAAAATTCATTCTGTATTTGTAGCCTTTGATAATATGTAGATAATAATCTCGTTGTATTTATTTTTTACGAAATTAGCAGAAGCTAGTTCTAAAAGTTGGTCTTCTTCTATTAGTGACAGACCCTTTGGCATAGATTTGTTGATATTAAAATCTTATCCACTCAATATTATCGTCCAATTCAGTAAAATACTTTTTTATATTGATTTCTAAGCCTTGTTAATGCTATGTAATTGTAATTTTCAAATCATCATCTGAGGAATTTTCAATTATGTACATGTTTTTTTAATTGAAAATTGTTATCAAGAAAAACTTCATTCGGAAGCGCAAATAAATGAGTAGATTTCCACGGAAAGCCAACGAAGTTGGGTGTGGAAAAAAGGTTGTGTATATGATTACATTGCATTTTTTTGCAAAGTTGAGAGAAAAATTTGCCATTTAGACGACGTCCTTTTATATAATTTATGATTTTTACAGCTTCATCGAGAACTTGCCTCAAGTCTAAAGACATCAGAATACATAATTTCTTGAGAAATATATACGTTTAAAGTAATTTTTATTGATGATTCCATGCGTTAATGATAAGTTGCCAAGTATCTCCTGAAGACCTTTCACGTATCCCCGTACGCGTGCCATTTTTTGAGAAACACTGCTTTGACAGTTTACAGTAAGTTTTATTCTACACTCTGAACCTTTATGTCATTTTAAACCAAGAACAAACACATAAAAATGCAAAATTTCAAAAATTGGAATATAAAGCTGCGTTCACATAGAAAAGTATTGTATTGTATTGTAGCGTAAGCAAAGTTAAGTATGCGAATATCAAATGCTAGCGTTCACATAAGCAAAGTAGTGGAATTGCCTTGCAAGCCACGTTGCAAGACCTTGCAAACTCCAAGCTTCTTGCAATACCCCATAACAAGAACCAATCACAGATCTACGGATTAACCCTGCGTATGCGCAATGGGAATCGCCATTAGTGTGGCACTGCCACTATAACACCTCTATGTGAACGCTACTGTTGCAGGCATCTTGCAATACAATACAATACAATGCAATACTTTTCTATGTGAACGCAGCTTAATTCTTTCAATAAAAATGTTACAAATTAATTTTTAAAAATGTGTTTTATTTAGTAAACCTAGGACAAATAGTGTAAATGCTACTACATTTTTGTTGAAATTGTTCTAGGAAATAGCTCTACACATTTTTTAAGCATTTTTAATCTGAATAAAAAAATGTCAATAAAACACGATTTTTACATTATTAACAACTGATTTACGCTAAAGGTAATAATACTGGGATTTTAATGGCTAATATTAGACGCTCTAAAAAAAAATTATTTGTATATTCAAACTTTAAAGCGAGCAGCCGTCGAGGAAATAACATGAAATTATTGTTTACAATTACTTTAGCTGTCCAAGATGTATGTACGTTTGAAATGTTAAGCACGCAGCAGTCTATACCCAGAATACTGTATTTGCGGTTGAATGTTAACACGTGTACCAGTAACTTCAATTTGCAGTTCTGGTAACTAAATATTTGCAAATTCTATACCGGTCTTTAGCGCAAAAGATATTGAAAACAAACACTTCTAGGAATTTACTTTTGTAACACTTCTTCCACGTTTAATAGAAAGATGACAGTGTAGTTTAATTAATATTCATACTATAATAATCCTCTAGTACTGTTATTGGTTGTCAACTTTCACACTGTTAGGAATTTTTGCCGGAGGCTATTATATGGAGCTGTTTATTTATTTGCACGTCAAGTTAGTTGGTCAATAACGTATTTACTAAAATTCGTTAAGTGTTGAGAACTTTGTTTAAAAGTCTACATCTAAATTGTACACTATTCGTGGAAAAATTGAATAAATACCTTACGCACTAGTTCAGTTTATAATAAAGTAAGATATTTTCAAAATAGGATGTTATGACAACGTAACAACAACGAGTACGCTTTAATTTCAAAAGCTGCTTTTATGACTGTAGTTTGCTCAAATAGTTCATTAAGATGCCAATAAAAATGTAAGTAGTCGTTGAAAATATAACTCAGTCAATCTAAACTTTAGTTTTAAAAAGTACGTAGATCAATCGTAACTTTACAGATTTTTGTAAATGTGCCAAGAGAACCAACAGATTTGATCAAAGTATATTATTTGAAAATGGTTTAAAAAAGAAATATAACGATATACAAATCAATAAGTAAAGCAACTAAAACTAAAAAAAGGTCTTTACACTGTTGGTACGTGTCGATTACCGAATAAAAAAGGTATGAAAATGGTAAATGTACATTGGAAAAATAAATTAGTACCTACATCGAACGACAAATATTAACACGAAAAATCATGCTATTTGCAGGACAAAAAATGATATCTGAAGTTGAAATTTTGTTCGCTATAATATATTTATTTACTGGAATTGTATATTAAAAAAATGTTTTTATATTAAATGTGAATGTATACCCAAGTATATTAATTTATTGCAAGAAATATCACAAAATCATATAAAACGCCATAAATAATATAAATAACATAGCCTATACATAGTTGTGAACATACAATAACATTTTAATTATAGCATATAATATTACCTACTACGTTTGCTTTCATTAAAAAAAAAGTTATAACCAACTTTTAACCTGACCATCATTCATTTGGTCAGTACCAGAAAGTCAGATTAAAAAATGGATAAAGCTTTTTTTTAATAAATAATGAAAATTAGGGTAATAAGTTTTTTTTTATTACACATCACCAACCTTTAACTTGGCTCTCAGTTTTGCTCGTTTAGTTACATTTTTTACAGTTAAAACAAATATTTTATCGTTCACTTACATTTGTTACCGTTTGAACAAATATTTTATCGTTCACTTACATTTTTCAATCGTTAGAATACATATTTGTCGTTATTTTAAGTACTTGTAGTGCATTATATTTCCTGTCGTTCAGAATGCTACTTTTGTCCTTAATTATCCCAATATCATGGGGATGAAAATATGTAGCACTCTAAAAAAATAAACCTGAATAATCACAAATCAAAATTACAAAATATGCTTAAAAACAATAAATATTTTAACATAATTCGTAGTCCAAAAATTCGTTTAAAATTGCGTAGATATTTTAGGATGCAAATTTTTCATTTAAAAAATGCACAAAAACTTAATGATCATAGATTCATAACTGAAAAATCAATAATTTTATAGGCTTGATGAACATAAAACAAATAAAATGTTTTAACTCAAAAATAAAACATAGTGTTTTTTACCATATTTTTTGTCGACATATTGTGCATCAAGCTATTCACTTCTGTGTAAAGCCTAGTCCAGATTGTAAACAAATGTTTCGGAACAGTGTTCATGAACAATGTTCCCGATGTTTCGGAACAGCTCAACTTTGTTTCTAGCTTGTTTCGGAACTGTTTCACTAATGTTGCGAAACAAAAAAAGCCCTGTTCCTTGTTTCCCGTTTATATGGGAAACATTGGAACATTGAACAAGTCTGTTGTCAAACACGGTTCAGTCAAACACAGTTTTGGTTAGTGATTCTTGGTTATATATTTATTACAATGTGGAATCAAGAAAAAACTTTACAACTGATGGAAAAAGTGCATAGCACATCTTGTTTGTGGGATGTCACATGTGGTGAATACAAAAACAGGAATAAAAAGAGGGATGCTTTTAGAAATATTGCGCAATCATGTGATGTAACAGTTGCTGAAGTTGAAAAGAAAGTGCACATGCTAAAATCCCAATTTCGACTTGAACACAAAAAACTGCAAGGCACTAAGAAAAGTGGTTCTTCGCCATTCTTCATTCATTGCCATAACTGGTGCCTTACTGCTTTTCGTATCCACCACCTTCTTCTTTTCTTTTCTTTATTCCTTCGGGCGTTAAGTAAAATATATAAATTGGCAGCACAAATTCCTGCAATAGTATCACTGGTCATGATAATCACTTGAGAAACACGGAAACACTGGACGCGGAACAACGTATACAGATTGTTCCAAAACAATGTTTCGCAACTGTTTAGGCACAGTGTTCAATATTGTTCCGAAACATTTGTTTACAATCTGGACTAGGCTTAACTGGAACTACAAAAGTTTTATTTAGAAATTCCTATCAAATATTAATACAAAACAAACGGCGCCTAAATTTTGCGAATTTTTATTTAAATTACGCTTAACTGAATTGAACGAAAATATTATAAACACAAATTCCGATTACAAATACTGGTAGTATCTGGTTCTGTTTTATATTCCAAATATTTCAGTAGGTCTAATCTAAGGTAAAATAATATATTTAGTTGATGCTAGTCTATCATATCAATAGGTTTATTTTGAAATTAATTAAAAAAACATATAAAAATCTTTTTTGTTACCAAATTAAAAATTTTCCGTACAAAATAATAAAATATTTTGATGCAGATTAAAAAATGTGTGAAAACTTTTGTTAAAATTTTTAATAAAATAGCGAAGGACTTGAAAACCACTGTAATAAATAGTACCTACATCAAATTATGCAGTTATACAATCTTAACATTTACGGCATCATATAATTTTCACAGTTGGAATTAATGAAAATATTTTTATAAATAGCTCTGAACTCATTACCCACATAATAAAATTATATTTTATTACATGGTTTGAATTTAAAATGTAAACATTTACTTTTTTCCGCATAAGAGTTGAAAGATTTTTCTTAGACGAAGACCTTCATCGGAAGGTTGAGTTACAATACTTTGAGAATAAAAAGTATAAACAATTTAGATGCCATATATTGTTATTTTTTAATTGAAATTATAAATTAGCAATGGCTATGTATATTTATGATTTACTAGGAATGCACCAACACCACTTTTATATTATGGTAAACAGCTTTTTCATATTGGTTATAAATTTTATTCACTAAGCAAATTAAAATTAATTGTGGTTATAAAAAGGCAAACATGGCATTTATTAAAGCATTAAATTACAAATAATTTTCTGGATTTTATTATTTACCTTGTAGTTATAAAATAAGAACATTTTAACTGGGTTACGAAAAGTTCAGTTTCGATTCACAGTTCGTAATATTTTGCCAGCTCGATTTTCTTACCAGTTCGGTTTATTACTTTTTCTATGCCCACTATTGCATATTACTATTACTGTACCGCCGGCGTACATAGTAAGTATTAATTTTTTTTTCAAGTTTTTTTCTCTGAAATATAGATCATTTTGACTCATTTAGCCAACTCTGTACCGTTTACGAGATCCCCATGCTGTTCACGATAACTTGAACACCCTGTATAACAGATATTTTAAAAATCTTAGCCCCGGTTTTCTTTAGTTTTAAATTAAAGAAACCAAATGTTAGACATATAATATTAATATGATGTACAGGGTGGTCCAAATATGATGGGATTGCAGGGGTATCTCGGTAAATATTCAAGATAGAGAAACGGTTAAATTACCAAAAATGTGCAGTTTTTTGAGACAAACTCAGGACCGTTTTCAAAAATATTCTATCATTTCCGGTTTTCGAGTTATTGAATAAAAAGCGTTTTTTTGTCATATTAGTAATGTGTCATTTCTCCGTTATTATTGTAAATATCGATAATATTTATGAAGATTATTTTTAGATATTTTTATGTTTAATTTGATTATACTAAAAAAAAAAATTTACGCTCGCCGTTAAAAAGTTATGACACAAACTTACCTTTTTTTAAAAGGGAGCGATAGTTGGCTATGATCTATATAAATTCCTTATTTTTTTGTCATTCCAAATATATAAGGGTTGATGTATTTATTTTCAAAAATACGCAAGTTACGAAGGTTTTTTAGTTTTTTTTTTTTAAGAAATCATGCTAAGCTATGATTTAATTTAATCATCGTTTTATGTGCGATTTCCATGATTCCCATGTTCTTCATGTTAAAACGTACACCGTGTATTGGATTTAATTTTATGAGATTATTTTTGGGATAACATTTATTCATTTGGTGCTCGACGTTTCAGAAGCCTCACTGTTGCCATTGTCTAAAGTCTTTAATATTTAAAACGAAGCCGAATTGAAAGTTTTACAATAATTGCATTGACGTGCAATTGACGGCAGTCATTTAGTCACGGCCACGGCTAACTATATTGATGTTTGCCTGCTATTTTCTCGCCTGATTGCGTGTTACAGGGCGTAGCCAGCAGATCCCTCATTGCAATAAATGTGTGCTTTTAAGTGCTTTTTTCGTTTTTTGAATATAGTAAATATATCTTAAATTTCTGGCAAACATATTAGTAAAGAAGGATATTGTGATAAACGTTTGAATTATTTAAGTGGATCATTCTACGCAGGGCTGCGGAGTCGGTAAAAAAAAATTGAATATGACTCCGACAAAATTAAATACACACAAGGAAGGCTCACGATACGTTGTCGCTAGAATTTGATTAAGGCTGTGTTTATTACATCAAGGATATCAAAACTAAATGTGTTGCAAAGTTATACGGGCCACTGGCAATTTCCTTCGGAAAAATAGGGGAAAAACGGAAAAATTCGTATAAAAAGGTCATTTTTGCGATCGCGTTGGCCATGGAACCGTCAGAGACAAAATCTAAATTTTCCTATTTACCAATTCACGAATCCTTTGCAAGTAAAATGGTGCAAAGTTTTTGAAAAAATCTTGAACGGTTCCGGAGAAAAACCTCAAAAACGTAACCCCTGCATATGCGCCATGATTTAAGAAGTTGTGGTGTATCTGTATAACTATATCTATGCGACCTGCATAGGCGTTTAACATAGGGAAAACAGTTTTTACAAAGGCCTCGCGTTTCGCGTTTTTCTCCGGAACCATTTAAGATTTTTTCATAAACTTTGCGCCATTTTACTTGCAAAGGATGCGCGAATTGGAAATAGAACCATTTAAATTTTGTCTCTGACGGTTTCATGGCCAACGCGATCGCAAAAATTAGGAAATGGCCAGTGGCACGTATCACTCTGGAAAACATTTAGTTTTGATGTTCTTGGTGCAATAAACACAGGCCTTAATCAAATTCTAGCGACAAAGAATCGTGACCTTCCCTGGTAAGACATTTTATGGTGTGCGTAATATAAAAAAATTTATATATACAGGGTGCACCACGACCCTGAGATTCTTCGATAGCTCCTTTATTAATGAAAATATCAAAAAATTATTTTCTACATAACCTAAAATTATTTTCAAATATACAGGGTGTTTCGTTTGACCGGCACATATAAAAATTTAATTTTTTAAATAGAACACCCTGTATATTTTTACATTTTTGGATTTCTCTTAAAATTTACTTTAAAAAATGTTTAAGGTTATATGGGTCTTAAGTCAACCGTTTTCGTAAAATTTACATTTTTGTGAAAATTTTGAGCGATACAGCACTTTCAATTTTTTTTTACATTAAAGTTATTTAAAAAAGCGGTAAAATTTCGTTTAAAATTTATATTGACAATAGATTAATTAACACTTTGCGCTAGCTACATTTTATAAATATTATACAGGGTGTTTTTTACGCTTGGTCAAACTTGTGAAACTTTAAACATCGATAAGTCATTTTTCTTAAATGCAACACCCTGTATATTTTTACATTTTCTTGTAGAGAATTTAATTGTCTTTCGAAATTATTAAGCATGTCCTATACCTTAAGTTAATATTTTTCGAGCTATCTCGATTTTTATTAGTATTACTAAGGCAATTAAAATATTTTAAAGTGGGCCATGGACGTAAGTCGTAATTTTTCAAAGAATTTTTAAACAAAAGAATAAAAAGAGCTCCAACTTTAATTTTAGGCTAAAAATGTACCCTATTTTACCGAAAATTATCGTATAAATTGTTCAAGATTATGTCCTTGTTCTACGCACAGCCGTAGACCTTGTCTGAAAGACTCTAGCTCCCTTTATAACATTTCGGGGGTTATACCATCAAAAGCAACACGAATCCTGTTCTGCACATCTTCAGCAGTTGTTGGGGTGTCTTGATACACCTGTTTTATGGGTCCCCACAAAAATAAATCTATAGGGGTAAGATCAGGTGACCTAGGTGGCCAGGAGATTGGTCTACCTCGCCCTATCCATCTATTAGGATATTCTGTGTTCGGCAACTGCATTACTTCCTGTGTTGCTTTCAATGGTATAACCCCCGAAATGTTATCAAAAGTGCTAGAGTCTTTGAGACAACATCTACGACTGTGCGTAGAACATGAACAGGGATATAATTTTAAACAATTTATACGATAAATTTCGGGTAAAGGGGTACATTATTGGACTAAAATTAAAGTTGCAGCTCTTTTTATTCTTTTGTTTAAAAATTCTTTGAAAAATTACGACTTACGTCCATGGCCCACTTTAAAATATTTTAATTGCCTTAGTAATACTAATAAAAATCGAGATAGCTCGAAAAATATTAACTTTAGGTATAGGACATGCTTAATAATTTCGAAAGACAATTAAATTCTCTACAAGAAAATGTAAAAATATACAGGGTGTTGCATTTAAGAAAAATGACTTATCGATGTTTAAAGTTTCACAAGTTTGACCAAGCGTAAAAAACACCCTGTATAATATTTATAAAATGTAGCTAGCGCAAAGTGTTAATTAATTTATTGTCAATTTAAATTTTAAACGAAATTTTACCGCTTTTTTAAATAACTTTAATTTAAAAAAAAATTGACAGTGCTGTATCGCTCAAAATTTTCACAAAAATGTAAATTTTACGAAAACGGTTGACTTAAGACCCATATAACCTTTAACATTTTTTAAAGTAAATTTTAAGAAAAATCCAAAAATGTAAAAATATACAGGGTGTTCTATTTAAAAAAATTAAATTTTTATATGTGCCGGTCAAACGAAACACCCTGTATATTTGAAAATAATTTTAGGTTATGTAGAAAATAGGTTCGCACAATATTTGTATTAAACATTTTTTGATATTTTCATTAATAAAGGAGCTATCGAAGAATCTCAGGGTCGTGGTGCACCCTGTATATAAATAAAGAAATTATTTAAAATTTGAGTTTAAATTTTGTGGCAAAGGACCACCTAGCAATTTTTTGTTGTACTCGGAGTCGGTACATTTTTTCCGACTCCACTGACCAGAAAAAATTCCTTCTAAACTCCGACTCCGACTCCATAGTCCTGTGCTAAACATAAATATAATTATGTTGTTTAATTGAAATTAACTTTTTTCTACAACCAATCGCTCATTTAAGAACATATATAGCAGTTTCCTAAAAATACATGTGATTTTTTAAAACTTACATATTTTCATAACATATAGGTAAGTTTTATTAATATTATTTACAAATTGTTAATTACAATATAAGACGATCAATATTTCTCTCTCTACAGCGACAAGTGTCGTTTCATAACGTTTAAATATTTCGGTATACCAAGTCCCTTACAACAGGGTGTCAAACTCGCGGCCCGTAACGATTATTTTTGCAGCCCGACCAAGCAAGCAGTCTAACCTAATTAAATGTAGGTACTACTAAATTTTATTTTTTTTTGCGGCCCAACTAAAGTTAAACCTTGTTTGTATGGCCCAAGTTAGCCATTGAGTTTGACACCCATGCCTTACAACAATCTTATTTAGATATACATCACAAAACATTTTTAAATACACACATATTTCTTCATTATCATTTCCGATTTTATTTGATTATTTTTCTTACTCTTATTGATAAACAACTTTTATCAAGAAAAAAACTGTTATCCAAGAGGCATTCTTCGAATGGCTGCATAAATAATTAGACAATGGTAAGTAAATCTTGATGAAATACCTCGATAATATAAACTCATAATTGCTTTATATCATAACCCATGCTAATAAATATAAATTATGATTACATAAATTTAAAAAATATATAAATAATATCAGTATAAATAAATTAAACGTATATAAATTAAATACAAATAAAAGATTTACATGTAAATTAAGTATTTCAATGATTAATTAATTATGGCAATAACTCGCTTAATTTGATTTTTAATTTACTATATTTCCAACTAAGGCTCAAGCCAAAAAAAAAACGTGCAGCCAATAAATTAATATACATCTTAAAATACTAAAAGCATACAAGCCACGGCACATAATGAATATATTAGCAGTGCAACTTGCATATATCAAGTAATTGTATATTTAGTGACAAATAGTTTATGCAAAATGTGTGTGATTTATGGAAGGAAATGCACAAGTTTGGGTTCTCTATTTTTCCGCAACTTATTTTTGAAATTTTTATTCACGAGTGGGCATGATGTTAAATGTACGTTATAAAAGAAACGATATATGTCACGCCTGAGTTGACTTGAAGGTCTTCTAATAAATCATTCTGCGTGAAAGAGATGAAAAGTAACGTTTTGCATATGAAATACTGAGCCTGTTTATATTTTATTGCGCAATAGAGAACCAAATACTGTTTGATTTATGTATCTCGTTTTGCTAATGCATTATGTTGTAGGAATCAATTTATAGTGTAAAACTTGTAAGTCACTACGGTACTTTTTCATTAGATTATTGTCAAAACTATCCTAATTTAAATTCAATTTGTTGTTCAATGCTTCAAATAAAGTTGAAAATACTTTAATTAATAATATTAACAGAGTCTACATAAAAAACACAGTTGGACGCGACATTAAACATACAATACATCGCAATTTCTGTTCTCTTCGATTCGCTAATCTGTATAACAGTGAAAATTGTTCAACATAAAAACGCTTAAGATGAAAAATGGGTTAACATGAAATAATATTCTAATCACGATGTAAATAAAAATGCCTAACACGAAAACATTTAAACTATAAAATGGCAACAACTTATTCTAGACCTAAATAAGTCTAATGGCGAGTGGTGGGGGTGCGCACTAAAACACAATTGGAATTGAACACAGATACTTAGTTGTATTGGTATACCCCGCCAATAGTTTTAAGGTCTGTGGACCATATTATTGTAGTGTCGGTTTCGCGAAAACACCTCCTCCCCCGCTCGCCATTAGACGCTGACTATACCTATCGACAAAATATCATTAAATGTATTACAGCAATGGCATTTGCAGTAATACAGGCTGTCCAAATTTTAAACCCAGAATAAGGATCTCAATCATCTTCAAAGTTACAGAATCGATTAAATTGGGAGACAAAGGCTTACATATCTAAAACATAGACGATTTTTGATTTAGTAAAAAATAGTTCGAGTGTAGGTACAAATAAAAAAAAAACTATCTACAAGATACGGAACTGTATTTTACTGAAACAATTATTTGACCCCGACGTCATGGATGTTCCTGTATACGAGAAATTCAAAAAACCCCACAGAATAATGCAAAATTTGTCAGATAACTCTACTTCTACATCTTGAAGAATATTTACAAAAAGGAGATGTTTAACATAAGTACCTAAAAAAGTGAAACTCTACTAAACAAAATTTCACCAAGAAAAAATTAACCATGATATTTAATACAAATTAAGGGTAGTTCACAGGGTGACATTTAAAGTCGCGACTTTAAAAGTCACTACTTTTGATGTCACCGTGTGAACGCCTAATGTCGCGACTTTTAAAGTCGCGACATAGATATTGACAGTTCGGCATTGGACGTAAGCCTACCATACTTTTATATTTTGACATAACAGACAAATAGGTTAAGTTAACCTAACCTAATATACATTTGTTTGTCATCGATTTCGAATTTATCATGTCCCCAATAGATGTTTCAACGATTTTAGAGCATTATCAACAAATATCAACTTCAAAGTAATTAGTTGCTCTACAACACTCGATGCTGCAATTACAAGAGCGGCCATTTTTATTTTGAAGTCGCGACTTTCAATTTGGGTAGTTCACACCGTGTGAACTACCCATTAAGTTTAATTAAAAATCACTTACTTTATTTTTATGAAGAATCTCTAGTAGAAATTATGGACCAGTACCAAAACTCCTGTGTCCTCGTTAGTAGCTTTCTTATTTATGTAGTTAAAAATATGCAAACTACTAAATAAGTAAGCTACGACTAAGAGACAACAGTCTTAAAATTAGTCCATCACTTTAACAAAAGATTCTTCGTCAAAAAGATGAGGGACTTTTAGTTAAACCTATTAAATTTCATAAATGAACCACTTACATTTGTCAAGTAGTAACCAATATATGTATTTATATATTCGGAATAATGACAAACAACTTAAGTAGCCCAAAAATAATAAGAAAAATCTGACAACATATTTGCATTTAATTGCAAAAAAACTGTTACCAAACAAAACACACTACAAGCATTGTTTTGAAACTGGCGCATGGGTTTACTTTGTATATATTAATGATGCAGTATATAAATAATAAATAATTATGCACGGTTAATTTTGTTATAATCAATCAAGTATTAAAAATAAATCATTAGTTTTAAAATTGACATCTGCACGATAAATAATTGACATCACATAAATGTCGCATATTAAATAGTCATGAAGTGCACAAAAAATAAATGTCTTGATACAAAAAAACGTCACTGTTGTTAATGAATAATACTTAGTTGAAATCATGTTATGTCTGTAAATAACTAAACCACATAACGCACATTCCTCCTGTACCACGTCGTATAAACCAATTATTATTTACATAAAACTCCACTTATTTATTTCTAAATCCATATAACAGCTGACATTTTAGACTGTTGCTATGAGGCCGTGATATAAATATGTTTCAGGAAGTAAGTAACAGGTATCTCTATTTTTCGCAAAGTTTTTATTTTAAACTATTTCGTGTGACATCGTTTTTTAATTTTATACAACAGCTTTGTCACGATACCTTACGATGGTAAAGAATGTAATATATTTTAGAATTCTTAAATGACGATTATTTTAAAAAACATATCGTCACCCAAGTTTCCAAAAATAACAAGTAATTATAATACCATTTAAGATGTTTTTAAGGAATTGAAATGAAAGAAAACAGTGCAGTACAAAAACGTCTCATATAAAAAAAAAACAATGAAGACTAAAGGAAAATACCTATTACAGAAATTTACTATTTAAAAAAAAATAAAACGTTGTTATAGTCATTTAAACAATAAGGAACATAAATACAAAAATCGTTCCATAGACATGCACTTCACACTAAAAAATTTGATCGCTGACGCATCTCAAACAGTGATTTTTGGTATAAATTTAATTGAGCCTCTATAAAAGAAAAATTCTGCAACTTCTTGTTTGGTTTTCAAAGCTAGGTTTCCTTATCTTCAATTCTTTCTTACTTCACATCCCCCCTCTTAACCTCCCATTTCCTCTGAAACCTAGTGGTAAAAAGAAATTACTGATTTAACAAATTGAGTATACTCATTCATAACCAAGATTTAATAGTAAATTAAACCGGAAATCCACAGGCCTGCAAAATTTTAATCCTTTCAGCGATTTTCGAGTTACAATGGATCCAACAGAGAGACAAAACCCATTAATTTAAATACGGAGAAGTACCTAGGTACCTATCTTAAACCATATCCAAAACTACAAATATATATAAATACAAACAAAGTTACATGAACAATTTTATTTATTACAGAGTATTTATCAAAAATTCGAGGCACAAACATGGGGATGAAGCTTATCTTAAGAACTACGACGTAGGTAAATTTAGGACAAAAATGAAAGAATCAAGTCGAAATTATAATTCACCGTAAATTTAACAAATGTATTTCATTTTTTGATGTATCAACAGATATGTATCCTACTCAAAACCTAAAAACAATTTTTGTGGCAACCTGGCAACCTTTATTCACTATATGTTCATGTAATTGGATTTTGTATCCAATGTTTCACCTGTTTTGAACTGTTACTAACTTTTTTTTTTAAAGCGCCATATTGAATTTTTTCATAGAAAAACTAGTACTTATTCTGAAATCAATTAAATGACACACTTTTGCTGTAAATTAATAAATAACCGCAATGGATTTTTCATGAAATCAATATAGCCATGAAACCAAATCTATCCTGAATGTAAAAAAAGTTAAAAGTGTTAGATACCAATAGTTTCACAGCAGTAATAATAGGTTATCAAAACGTGGCTAAATACACATTTAAAAAAAAAACATTTTACAACAAACAAAAAAGGTATTGGTAAGCCTTATTTCAAATGTGTTTTGTGTTTAGCAGCGACGCTCAGCAATACTTTTTGAGTTTGACATATGAACGACTAACAAGCTGAAAATATTTTCCACTATTTAAGATGCTGCAAAAATGTTGAATTTTGTGTCATATGTAACTAAATACATATTAGTACATAACTTTTTTTTGTAAGGTTTTATTTATCAGAATTATCTATTTAAGGATTTTTCGAGGTGCCTATAAGGTACAAAATTTTCAGATTCGTTAGAAAAAATATCATAGAAAGAAATATTACGCCTAAAGCTACAATTTTATGTACCTGTTTTTGCGAAGATAATCAACGGCATAGATTATTAGTTACTTTATTGACGGTAATGTACCTATCTGATGGAACGCTTTGATTTTTTTTTTTTAAATAATAAAGCAACTGCTTATAAATGTAACAGAAAATTAGCACCACTATAAATAGATTTAGACACGTTCCGTTTCATTGATAATAATCAGTAATTTAGTTTAATTAGAGACTTATTACTAATTTTTGCAACATTTTAGCAGTATTTAGCAAATCTCTTATGAAATTCCGTGATGCAAACTAAGCATATCTACTTGTAAGTGAATATTAATCATTTATAAATGAGAGGGATATAGATGCATATCGCTGCACCCAGTAGTCGTTTATTAATTAACATGTCTCTAACCATCAACACAGCATGCACATGGTACTATTTATTAATCGCAGATAGGTCAGCTACTGTCTAGTGTCAGTTGCAAATGTTACGATAGCGAAAACTCTTTTAACTTATATTACAGTTAATAGACGGAATAACATTGACGTATGAAATTTGAGATTTGAATTAATTAAAAGATCTTCGTTTTACGTCGGTAATAGTTTACAAGGTTTACAGTTTGTAACTCGTAACGTCAGAATTATTTAAAAGATTACAAAATTTTTAAAACTCAACGTACAGGGTGGGCAAATTTCGATGTTTTAATAGTAAGGTGACCAACCGTCCTCCTTTAGGGAGGACAGTCCTTCTTTTGAGAATCCTGTCCTCCCTCGAAAAGTGTCCTCCTAAATGTCCTCCTTTTCGATACATTGACAAAAAATATTCATTCAGTGGAAAAGTACTCATTTAAATAATAATTAATAGGCATGTAAGCATATTTGCATGTTACAAATGTCTTTATTATGCGCATTTTTCATATTATTTGAAAAAGTTGCAGGCGGTCTAACCAAACTGGCACGGGGGAAAATTTTGGCACTCTAATCAAATCCTATATGCCATCCCTGTATCGTGTATTAATTATTGTTGCAATGAATAAAATGTTTATTTTATTTCCGGTATATTTTTCTTCAATTCATTTGTGTCCTCCTTTTCATTGTGAAAAAGTTGGTCACCTTATTAATAGGGAATCTCGATAACTATAAGAGGTATCAAAAAACGGACCGCGCATCCTCGATCTCTTTTTTCGAGAAAAAGTTAATGATGAAAACTAAAATTGGTTATCGTCTTTTGTTTTCGAGTTATCGCCGATAACTCGATTTTTCGACTTTTCGTTTATAGTCATACTATATTTCGCTTGTTTATGAAAATAAACAAAAATAATTTTGACGTTCTACAGGCACTTTTTTGATAAGAATGCAGTGGCGTAGACAATTTTTCAAAAAAAAATCTGAAATTCGAGTTGTGACATAAAATTGTATTTTTTTAATTAGAACCCATAGTTGACTATGACTTATTTAAATTCCTTATTTTTTGTCATTCCAAATATGTAAGGGTTGATGTATTTATTTTTAATAATACGCAAGTTACGAAGGCTTTTTAGTTTTTTTTTAACAAAATTATAGTAGGCTGTGAAAACAAAAACAAAACAAGATGTAAATTTTTTTTAAACTTATTTGGTACCAGTTACGAAGGTTTTGTAATTTGTTGTTGTGATAAACATTACAAATATTTGAAAATAAGATAAACAACAGTAAACTACATTACTGCAGATTCCGACTTTATCGTTGTTTCCTTATTTTTATATATTTATAATGTTTATTACAACAACAAATTACAAAACCTTCGTAACTTGTTGTTTATAAAGGTTTTACACCTTGTTTTGGTTTTGTTTCCACAGCCCACTATAATTTTGTTCAAAAAGAAAACTAAAAAACCTTCGTCATTAAAAATAAATACATGTAGGTAGGTACCTAATGAAAAATCCCTACTAACAGGGGAGGGTGACGATACGTTGTCGCTAGAATTTAATTAAGGCTATCTTTATTGCACCAAGAACAATGTTTTCCAGAGTGATACGTGCCACTCGCCATTCCCTTCGGAAAAATAGGGGAAAAACGGAAAAATTTGTATAAAAAGGTCATTTTGCGATCGCATTGGCCTTGAAACCGTCAGAGACAAAATCGAAATTCTTCTATTTACCAATGCGCGCATCCTTGGCAAGTAAAATGTGGCAGTTTTTGAAAAAATCTTAAATGGTTCCGGGCAAAAAACGCGAAATACGAGACCCTTGTAAAAACGCATTTCCCTATGTTATAAACGCCTATGAAAGTCGCATCTCACATAAGTAGATATAGTTAGTTATACAGATGGGCGCACTTGAATTGCGGCTATTTTAATGACTTGTATTTAAGTACCACGCGAACTGCAGCCAGTAATTAAGCATGAGAGTTAAGCCGATACACGAACTGCGGACATTCTTTAATTATACCTTTCCTGGAATTTCGTATTCAGGTAAGCGGTCAGAAATTGTTAGACTATTCCTAAATATTCACTACTTAAATTGAATGAAATTAAAAAATATAAATAAAATATTTTATTTGTCAATAATATGTACATAGTAATTACTTAAGAGGAATATAAAATTTCTACTGTCTGTGTTTATAATATTTACAATTTTCGTAAACAAGCAGCTCTTTTCCACGCGTACTGAACATTATCTCCAATTCATTCATATTAATAAGTAAACTAAATCATACTTGCGCATTGTATTTATATCTATAAAATTACCGTACATTTGACTAATTTTAGGATTAATTCTTGGAACATTAAATTAGGCCCTAATTATTAGGGTCTACCAATATAATCAAGGGTTAGAAAATATTTGTACGCAGTTCGAGTGTAGGATTAACGCATGGTCATAAAAGTTGGTAATGATGGGATTAGAATCGCCGCAGTTCGTGTGCACCGATACAGATATACCACAACTTCTCAATCATAGCGCTTATGTAGGGGTTTTGTTTTTGACATTTTTCTCCGGAACCGTACAAGATTTTTTCAAACACTTGTCAGCATTTTACTTGCAAAAGATGCGCGCATTGGTAAATAGAAGAACTTCGATTTTGTCTCTTACGGTTTCATGGCCAACGCGATCGCAAAAATGACGTTTTTATACCGGTTTTTTCAGTTTTTCCCCTATTTTGCTGAAGAGAATGGCCAGTGGAACGTATAAATCTGGAAAACATTTAGTTTTGATGTTTTTGTTGCTATAAACACAGCCTTAATCATATTCTAGCGACAAAGTATCGTGACTCTTCCTTGTAAGTAAAATCTAAGAGTTTGCGTTAGGAATAATTAAAAAGTAGGTACTCTAGCCTCTTCTAAACCCTATATACACCAACACATCTACTAAGTTTAAATCTGAGTCGTGGTTTATTCGGTGGGATAGTCATAAGTTTAAGTACATTGTTTCGCGTGGCGCAAAGTTTTAATGTCTCACTTTATAGAGTTGAGTAAAAATTTTCGACAGTGACAATATTTCAATAACTGAGGTGTTGTCTAAACGAGTTTAAATGTTTTCTAGAAAAAAAAACTTGAAATAAAGATTGAAATTTTATGGACCAAATTAAAAAAAAAACGTCAACGGCTTAGATTATCTCGAAGAGTGGACAGCGCAATTTGATGAAACTGAAAATTGTTATTCGATTAAGTACTTTAAAAATAGAGATTTATGGAAAGATGCGCAAAAAAATCGTTCGAGCGTACCTATTGCTGATCACTTTCCAAATAATGACTTTGTAAAAATGGTCTTTTCCAATAGGTGTATTTTTTGAAAGGAGATACTTGGGAAGAAAAAATTAAAGATTGGATTTCAGCGAAACTCCAAACCCAAAAAAAAAGTACGAAGGGATTCTTTTATTTTCACAACAATGATATTCCTCTGCAATATTTTGCACATTTTAGAATAAGCATTTTTATTGCCGGAAACCAGTGCAGTGACCGAGCGGGTTTTTCAGGTAGGTATCAATAAAAATGGACGACAGAAAAATCACAGTTAAACAAACAAATATAATTCAACGAATTTGTTCGAAAAATTTAATGAAATCTTGATAATTGATCTCGATCTTTAAAAATAATCACTAAAATGAAGAATATTTACATGAAAAACATCCTTGAAAATGATTTTTTAATGAGCATTGTTTAAGTTATTATGTTTTTTAAATTTTGTTTATTTATAATTTATCTAGGCTCGTTGCGTTTGTTTTACGCTAAGATTTAGATACAGGGATTCCCAGCTAAAACGAATTATTCGATAGCTCTGGTATAAGTGAACATTCCTAAAAAGTTTTGAATGTTTGTTTGTGGTCGTTTACTACATAACCTAATCTTGTTTTCAACTATACCGAGTATTTTATTTTTGCACACCGATACGTGGCTTTGTTTCTATTTAAACGAAACCCTGTATATTTTGTAGGTATTTATTAGATACCTACCAAAATAAATTTGCTTGCAAAAGTGAATTTTTTTTTTGCGCCAAAAATCAATCGTTTTTGAATTATTTACGTAGTTTTTTTGAGAATATTGACAGAGACAGAGGTGCGTAAAATATAGTAACAATTGCAAACTTTACTATGTCCTAACGAATTCCACTGTAACTTTATTTGACAATAGTGTTATAGTAGTTGTCCAGTTAAAGTTTTAAAATAATACAAAGGGTGTGCCCGAACAGTTGGCTAAACTTGAAACACGAAAAAGTCTTTTTTTAATGGAACACCCTATAGGTATATTTTTAATTTTTTTATTGATAATTTATTACAACAAACAGGGTGATCCATATAAAGAAACAAAAGTTCCGTATCGATGCGCAAAAATTAAACACTCGGTATTGTTCAAAATAATTTCAGGTTGTGTAATAAACGACCACATACAACTTTTATTTAAAACTTGTTTATTATTTTCACTAATAACAGAATAGAATGTGTGTAGCTATAAGAAAACTAATTGACAGATAGTAAACAGACCAATGAAACATCCAAATAGATTTATTTATATGTATTGATTTTTTAAATCAAATAAAATCTATCTAACAAGTAGAGTTTTTCGTCAATCCACATCAAGTATTAGCCGCCGTGACATAAATTATAACAAATAAAAACGATAAATACAAATAAAAATCAGCTTTTTAATAAGATTACCTGTGGCTTGTATTAATTATTAAATTTGATTTTATATACTTATGACATTTTCAAGTAACATCTTTTAAAACATGTAAAATATTTTGCAGGATAATATCTTGTCCGCTTATTACAGAATAATGTTTGTGCCAAATGATGCGAGAGTAATAAATCAAAAGTGGGAAGTGGATTAATAAACCATAAACATACACACATATACAAATAGGTAATATAGATATTAATTTAATAGACCCTTCAAGTGAAATTTATGGATGTCCTACCGCCAAACTTGGCGCACGTAATCTGCATGTTGCTGAAAATGACATTGCAATAACTTTCGCTAGTCTAAATAAACTCCATCCACATAAACACAGACGGCTCGTGCTGTCGACAAGTGCTAACTTGAATGTGATAACTGACATCCATGTACACAAAGAACTTTGCCGCAGATAGTATGATTATCTTACATAATTTTGAACCTAAACAAAGCCATAACCAAACCTATTATTAGCATATTGACTTTCCTAATCTGTCAATAACAAATTGCTGAATCTGTTGAAAATAAATTAATTATGAGTGTATGACACGAACCGTTGATTTCTTATTTACTTTATTTCGCCGATAAAATGACAACCTCATAACTGTTTACATACAAAAGGCCACACAAATATTATTCATTCATTAATCGTTACTTAATTATATTTCGTAAAACAAAAGCAAAGCAGGCTGTGACAGGTCACACTTAACTTCAACAATAAAAAAGTTTCAGCTGTTTATTAGATGTAATATTAAGTTAATTTAAGAAGTAAACTTGATGTGCACTAAATAATTTTTTGACTGCGAGAAATTACACACAGCAATGAGAGCTTGCAATACCCGGCAAATTAATAATCATGACATGAAGGCAACATTACAAAACACGGAAAATTTAATAAAAAATAAAATATCAAGTCAAAGTTCAGAGGATTGAGACAAAGAGATCCGCTATCACCGTTTATTGTGGCATTAGAAAAATAATCCACAATAGCGGGATCAACAGGAATGGCAATATACCGGGTATACGTTTCAATGTGGAGAACATGTAAATTTTACAAACCATTGGAGCAGTGTTTTTTCAAACTTTATAGTCTGAGCACCCCTTTCAAAAATAAAAACTAACAGAGGACCTCAATAAATTATTTTTTTGTTTTCAATTTAGCGTGGCAAGTAAATTTTGATGATTTTCGAACACTATAAAGGCTTTGGGGGGCCCTTTAGAGGGATTAAGGGACCCCCAGGGGTCCGTGGGCCACACTTTGAGAACCACCAGTAGAGATAGGAGTAGGCTTAAATTAGCAAAGTAGTGTGTGTTTGCCGTAATTACTAAGAACCTCAACTAAAATTGTTTTAAATACCTGAATTATCTTTAAAAACTAAGAAACGTATTTTGTTGTTTTCTTTGTAACTGTCTTATTATTAATATTAAAAATCTGATATTCCCAGGTTAGAAAAAGCCTTAGGACAGTTGCATAAAAATTAAACCTGGGATTAACCGCGGGGTTCAACCACATTAATCCTAGAACTAGGCAAAATCGCAGCATAGTTGGTGCTGATGTTGCCTAGTTCTTGAGATTAACTCGTATTTTAACACCAGTGTTACTTTGTGCAATCGGGCCTTAATCACCGGGCGTTATCGAAATTAACCAGCCTCCTTGGTTTTTGAGATCCCATAGTCATCTTTTTATTTCTTATAGGGACCTATTTGTTTTTTATACTATCAGTTAAAAACATTTGTGATGAATACAATGACTATAAACTTTTTTTAAAGATGTACTCTAAGTGTTTCGATTAAAATCGCTTTTTCGGGGTAAATATTTAGCTTATTAATTAAATTACAAAAAATATTTTAAACCTTTTTGGCTCAAATTGTTGGAAGAAAATATTGATCGTAAGTGCGACATAATAAAATTAAAGAGAGGTTATATATTTATACCTAACAAATTATTTTTTTAACCACCATATTTTTACTATATAAAATAATACAAATAATAAAGTAATAATAATAACAATAATAATAGACCCATTATTCCCCTATGGGGGGGGGCATAGGGTATTGATATATCTACATAATTTTCCATTTATTTTTGTCTTTTGCTATGTGGCCCAGTTTTGGGATTTTCTTTTTCGTTTCGTTCTCTATCGTCCTTACAGCGATTCTTAACCCGGTGGGGCGCGGCCCCCTGGGGGAGGGCTGTAAAAGATTTTAAGGGGGTCGCGAAAAATGTATAAAACGTCTTTACTTTTTAAAACATTTTTTGCTCCTTATTTTACTCGAACCATCGGAGAGATATCTTCTTAAATAAATCATAATATTTTTGTTACTACAAACTAGGGGGCCGCGAAAATATTTTAGGATATTTAGGTGGCCGCGACTACTAAAAGGTTAAGAACCTAAGCCATAATTTAAATATTTTTTGCATATAGGGGAGACCGGGGATAAAAGTAACATTTTTTTGTTTTTATTTAATTTCTCATAGATTATTACAAATTTTTTACATCCAAATTGGTTTAATGATAGATTGGACATTTGTCTTGCTTCCAAGATATTTATTTCGTGTGTTTTGTAAAGCAACTGTTAGTAAGACAGCTGTTACTTTCAACCTCAACGTTGGGGCTAAAAGTAACAATGATTGGGGTAAGTTGTAACGGCAAAATAATTTGCACAGCTCATAAGTAGTGAGTAAATATATTAGTATTCATCAACAAAATTAATATTTTATTCAAAAATACACATTAGCAAAATGAAAAAATAAAAAAATATATCTTTGGTACAATACAAAATGATAAGTGAACAGTATGGCATACCAGGTAAGGGCGGTCCCAAATTATTAAATTTATACTGGATCATAATAACTGTTTGTTTTATTTTTAAAAAATCTAACCGCCCTTAAACTGACCGTCATTCATTAAATCAGTAAAAGAGGGTCAGGTTAAGTTGGGTTGGTTAAAGCTTTGTTTATATTAAGTTATAAATATTAAGGTAATAGAATAAAAACAATGGCGGCTGGTAAGAAAACCAAAAGTACCAGATCTTACCAATTTACATAGGTTTTATAATTTAAAATGCTTTTTAAGAAATGATTTAGCTTTACATACATTTCCATCATTAAACCGATATTATATACTGAGTTTTATAATTTAATAATTTGGGACTGCAGTTACCAGGTTTGCCAAGATTATAAGTACCTACATATTTAAAAATGTGAATCAAAAAGATACAACAAACTGGAAAATTATTCCGACAACTCTTGTATATTCTCATCTACGAAGAAAGCCACCAATTATGTGCTAAGAGTGAACATTTGCAAGTGAAAACATTAATTGGGGTTGGTTGTAACACTTTGTTACTTTTGAGCCCAAGTGTACACAAAAAAATTTCAGGGAATCCACAATTAACCACGATTCTAACGTCAAATTGTATTGCATCCAACAATAGCCAACTAAATTTAGAACAAAATAATATAGGTACTTTTTTGTTCCTATTTTAGAGATCGCCTAAAAGTTACCCGACGGATGAGACAACGCAGTAACTTTTAGGCGGAAAATAGTGACTCTGGCTGGCAAAAAGTTAACCTCTATGACAGATGAAAACTAGCAATGTAGGTAGGGAGCTGGATGTAACTTAACATTGCAAAAGCGTTTAGGGCGATATAAAACAAAAATTAAAGAAACTATAGGCACTGTTACAACCTACCCGTGTTACTTTTATCCCCGGTCTCCCCTACTCTAATCCAGTGGTGCCCAACCCGTAGCTCGAGAGCAACGTGTTGCTCGCGACACCTTTTAATGTGGCTCGCGACAACTTTTGATGTGCCTCATTTTCTTTAACATATTATAAATTTTTATTGTTTGTGCATTAAAACGTTTAAAATTAAAATATTAAAATCAAAATATATTATATGTGGCTCGCCTGAAATTTTTAAATTCTAAATTGGCTCGAGCCCAGTTAAAGGTTGGGCACCACTGCTCTAATCAATCAACTAAGATTAGCATGTAATTTAATAGTAATAGTAAAATATATGCCTTTCTTACGGTTTTGTTGATATATTTCAAATGCTAAACGAACATTTGTTTAAAATTTGCTTAGGAAATAAACAAAGTTTCAAATTATATTGCCAAATTTTTTATATCATTATATGGTTTAAGATATTTTGTATTTTGTAATATTAATGCTATATAGCTCTTTTCTATCAATAAAACTATTGTAACTATACCTTAACTAAAATTATACACGTATTTAGCTTCAAAACATTAAGCGCACTTCCGAATGATTCACGCAAGACAGAAAAACTAAAATTGTTTGTTTCTCAATCATTCAACTTTAATATTAAAAACTTAATAATGCAGTATCTATGACCATAATTTAATTATGTTGTTTTTACAAACACGACAATTTGGAAGATTACACTGAAAAGTCGGGAAATCAAAAATGTCACCGTAAGTAGATAACAGTAGATTATAAAAATTGAAAATAATGAATGAAATGTGCTGAAACCGGATATAATATCTTTATTTTAACAATGCTTAATAAATTTGCTGCAGTTATTGTTGGATCATTTAATAAACAACGTAATAGAAAGCCATGAAATTAGTTTAAACTGCTTTCAACAAGGAGAAATTGATTTATTGTTAAGACTTTATATTATAAACAACAGACAGCCACTGATTAGTCTTTACTTCCCACTGAACGACATGAAACGTCCTGCGAAGTTGTATAAGGAATAATAATTCGTTATCACTAATTAATAGAGATGTCACATTATTTCAAATAAAACTTAATTTTCTCTCTGACAACAATATCACTGTAGGTACATGTTAAGTTTCCCAAGCACAAAAGCGATTTAAATTAAAATTGTAACATAACATAATAAAGCTTTGATTACGACTTTTGAAAACGCAATATCATTGAAAATTTCCTTCAGTTGTCAAATTTGCGTTTTCAACCAATCACTAATTTTAAATCTTCTAGAGACTACCAATAGTAGCAATATTACACGGTAATAATTTTACATTCCCCTGTCAGATGTTGATCCTCCTGTCAAATTTGCGTTTTCGACCAATAACAAACTCAGATTTTTTAAAAACGACCAATAAACATAATCATCCACTGATAATATCCTTTTCGCATTTAACAGATTTTCATGCGTTTATCGGTCGATTCCAAAAAATCTGAATTTGTGATTGGTCGAAAATAAAAATTTGGAGAGGGAATTAAATATTTTGGTCTTGATAATTTTTTGACGAATTTCGGCGACCAGTAGCGTTACTTTTATATAGATTAAACCACACTCTTGAAGCACCACTCTGACAGCACTTGTAAAATTTCACATCACACATATAATTTGACAAGTAGGTAGGCGAAGGAAATTTTCTGACAAAATATAACTCGTGCATTGCAAATAATCCATAATATTTGACAAATCTTCACTCATGCAAGTTGAATCAGAAAATATCACTCGTGCACTCGTGTGTTTTTCAGCTCAAATTGCATTCAGGCATATTTACCAAAAATTATCGAAAATTTTCAATGCACTAGATATATTACCACTGAAAATTTCACTAATCATAGAGTTAAAAGATTAATTAAAGTGATTTTTACTTAAACTGACCTTTAAATATGTTTTTTATTACCAAGTTTCCTTTCCTGATTAAAAAGAGGGGTGTTGGTAGAATTTTAATGTAATTTTATTGTAACGGACCTATTAAAACGGTATCACACGGAAATTTTCCAGAGTGCACATGTTTTAAGTTCGTAAAATAAATGTAGTTAGCGTGCGCAGTCATGCAAAAGATGAAGGGTAGATAAACAAATATTATGCTAATTCATACAGATCTCTTTCAAAATATTATTTACCAAAGCAAAACCGCACAGTTTTATAACATGTCTTTTTCTTTTAAAGTACAAACGTAATGTACGAAAATTTACTAAATACAGGAAAAGCTTACAACATACTTCACTCTAAAAGACAAGCGAATACAACTTTAATTAATTTCGAGCACTACATCGCTTATTTTTACAGCAAGTCAAATGCTTAGCCGAGAAATTTGTATTTTTGACCAAGGTTTCGATAGAACTGCAAGAAATATGTCGGTTGTCTTCTTAAACATTGTTTCCGTGCCATATTTAATAAACTTTCATGTCATACATATATTATAAAACAAACACATACAGCTAAGTTTCGCACAATTTTTTCACTTAGTATAAAAACGGCTTACCTGAGGCATGTTTTAATATAATTAATCAGCATAGAATTCAAACCTAGCTCTCTATCCATGAGAGAGATTCTTGTGAAAGGACTTGATATGTCAAATGAAAATGTTATCCCTTGTATTACGAATAAAAAACATTTAAAAAAAGAAAACTAAGTTACATATTGAACAATCATACTTGTATATTAAAAGAAACATGTAGGTATCAGCCTGGCGATAGTCAACTATTTTTTTAAATTAAATATTAAACTTTTTTTAATTCGTTTAGCCTGATAAAGAATGTAAGCGATCATGTTTTAAAAAAAAATTAACGGACATAAGACAATTTTTGAGAAAAACGAGTTAAAAAATTTACAATTTTTTAGCAATCTTTGATGAGACAAAACCTCTGTACCCAATAATTAAAATGTACTGAAAATAATTAAAATGAAAACAAAAAAATAAATGTTAATGTATTACTAACAAATTTTATTGTTTAACATGTTGAAAGTCTCCAAATACAGTTGTTATCTGTATGAACAGCTTGAATACACACTCCCAAAAAAAGATCGACAGAAAGTACACTTTCAAAGAAGTGATCACAAAAAAAATGATTTTTCATCAAAAAATAATAAAATACATTAACACAAAATACAAGTTATAAACTGTCCATTACTACAGCGATCGTGTTTTTTCTAGTCAAATTCTAGTTAAATTCTCTATTACCTATAGTAAATGAAAAAAGTATAATAAGTAATTTTAAAAAAAAGACTATTATCGCAGGATATATTTCATGGTAGAAAAAAACATTTCAACGTCATTTCAGAGAGAATTTTCTGCGATTTACAAATATGGATATGAAGATTATTGGGGTTTCCTTTTAAAATAACAAAGTTATAGGGGTGCAAAATCTAACTAAATCATCCGGTTTAGATATTTGGCCCTGTATCTTTATGAAAACTATAGTTTCGACGTTTTTCAGAGTTCATTGTCTATCGAACATCTAACAAGTATTTGGAAACTTTACAAAAAAGTTGGTAACAATAGTAGGTATAAAGAATGTAATGAAACAATGAACGCCTATTACAGTATCAACTTCTGCACTGGAGTGAAGCAATACGAATAAAGACGAAACATCAAATTCATAGAAGTGAACAATAAAATAGGCCTAACATGGAACAAGGCTAAACGAACAGCGAGGAACAGTAGAGATGGTGCAAGACCAAATAGGCGAAAAGCGCGCAAGACTAGTGATTTTGCCGCCACCAAGCCTACCGCGGCAGAATCATCCAAAGGTGCCCTTTGCTCCGACAGGAGCTAGATGATCAATGATGAAATATGAAATAATTGAATACTTTTTGCAAACAATGATGAAAAACGATGAATACAAAGAATTATTCAAAATGTCTCAATAACTATTAATTTGCTCTTAATTTAAGCGTTAAGAAAGAATGAATCAATTTTGTGCATAACAGGTTTAAGCAGGTTTAAGTAATTTTGCAAAAAGTTGCAAGGTTATAAACGCCGTTTGAAAGTATTTCACGTTTTGTGTTAATTAAAATACAAATCGATAATTATTTGAGCAAAATGCCCATTTTTAACAATAAATCAAATTAACATAAAAAAGCTTGTCAAAAGTCTTTTTTTTTTTAATCTCACTCGGCAAGTTCACTATGCAATTGTAAATCAAAATGTACTTGGTGAAGAAGTGTAAGCCGCGGTCGTAAACCAACCCTTTAAATTTGGTATAATCGGTATAAACGGTTAGCGACATGACATATTTATCAGCAAAAAATTGGCATTGGTAGAGTTAAGTGGATACCAATCTCTTGCAACAAAAGAAATAAAAAATCGTTGTTCGCTACATATCCGATATTGGAAGTTCCGACAAACATAAATGATACGGATAGATCAAGAACAAACTTTTTTCAATAATTAGTTAATTGTAATAAATTCAGTTGCATACTTACTTTATGGTTAAAAGTTTAAAATTTAATAAAATAAAATTCGAAGTACATAGTTGGAATGTACCGTATATACCGGCGTATAAGACGACGCTTAGGTAAATACCACAAAATACACCTAAAAATCGGAGCTTGGTTTCTTGAATGAATATTAATTTAAAATATATTCTTGTATAAGACAGTTTTAGACTTTTTTTAAAATTTGTGTAGCTTTAGTATAACATGAATTAGCAAGCAAAAAATATAAATTTTACAAAATAAAAGATATAGTTTATTTAAATATGTTCCCAATAAACATCATTGTAACTGAAAACAGGTAGACTAATTCCTTTAATTTGAGATCCTCTTATACGACCTATATGAGCTTTACACTGAAATATAGTTTAAAAATTGTACCTCGTCTTATACCTAAATAAATAGTTTGTTTTTCTACAATACTAGTGACTCAAATAAAATTATTTTAATGTATAAATTAAGCACTTAATTTTAGTCATTAACTAAAATTCCATGAATTCTTAGTTTAAATAACAAAACACTTTAAGACATTCAAACAAACACTTCGTGTAATTCAACATTATAAACCTGCCTTAATAAGCTGTATTTAATTTGCTACAAGTACATTTGAAGTCGATGTTTAATTTAGCGCTGCTCACACGCACTGTACATTTACAATACACAGAACTTAATACTTCTAAAATTTCACAGAAATAATAGGTAGTACTGCAATAACATTTTATTGGCGTCAACTACACCATAAAAATGATTTCCTCATTTAACAACCGATGGAAACTTCTTTTGAGGCACTAGAAATACTGGAATAAGCGTTTTACAACAGATATCGTTTATAATAGACTTAAAAAAAAAAACTGTACAGGAAACATAAATTATCGATTGTTTAGTATGAGCTTATATATAATTGGCTGTCAACAAATAAATAACACAAACACTTGGAGTATTTCTGACCTGACCTGAATCAAATCAAATATCATAAGATGTTGATTAAATTGGTCAAATGGCGCGACCCGTAAACAATTTTATTGTCAATTTATCTGTTATTAAGAGAACAAACTGAAGCTTCTAGTATATTGAAAAGCAATGATTTCAATTCATGCCGACAATAAAAACCAACTATATTGCTACTCTTCGCTGCAATTTTTTCTTTTATCCCCCCGAGACAATATTTTAACGGTTTTACAGGTCAACTTATATTTTAAAATGAACAAGAGGAAATGGACGGTAATAAAGGCAATGTAAATAGTACTTTATTATACACAAAAACTTGTTTTTATTTGTATTCTATTGAATGAGTTTTATGTAACATCTACAGGTACGTGAGCTGGATCTTAAGTACTTCAAAACGATTTCTGTAATTTAAATTTCAACTACTTGCAAATCATTTTTTTTTTAAATCACGTATAGATACTTAACAATTGCGTGTAGCAATTTAACATGTATTAAACTTATTTGTATTTAAAATACACGTTGGTTCGCTATTGCACTTATTTACTTTGGGAATGACCGGTTTAACATTTGGAACCAACGCTGTTCAGTTGTACAAAACAATATTCTAAATAATAAAACGGCACGAGAGTACTTTGCACTATATTACTACGTTTACATGCTAAAGTTAATGCGACTTTAAAGTCAACTTTAACTTAATTTAAATTGAGAGGTGTTTACATCACGTATAAACTACCGAAGTTGCTGCTTTGTATTGCTAACATAACTAATAGGTTAAAAAAAATCCCTTTTTTTGAATATAACTAGTCCTCGAAAATATTGAAAACTACAATCCTTTTTTTATTTGCAATATTATATCTTGTATCTTCAAACGACACTCATATCCACAACCACATGAGACTGAAATTGTCATTTTTGTTACGTTGGCAATATGTAAAATTTGTGACTGAAATTTGGCTTAACCGTTTACTTACAAAATAAAACTGAAGTTGGCGTGCTAAGCCTTTATGTTCTAATAACTATATTTATTGCTAATACTTGCAATTTCGTGTAACACACGGAACGGAACAGATATACATCCTCCCTTTTTAATGTCACGATTGAACAACATTACATTATTACATTGGATTGAGCGAAGTGAAAAGCGCGTGTAATGGTCACATCATTTTGAACAGTTTGAAAAGATGACGTTTCATGTTAATGATCTACGATTCGTAAAAACTACAATATACATATAAAATTATGTTCTAAGGTTTGTAGGTAGTTCACGTTTTGTAACAACATGAATAATTTTTATACAGGTTTTGTTAATAATCCAGGTTTTATTTGATTTTCTATTCTTACTGCCAACTGTCTAAGAAAACCTTAGAAAAAGAGAGAAATATATTTTCATCTCACTCTGTCGGCTTCAGTCACCACATATTGTGTAGATAGGGAACGCGCAATACTGACATAATACAAATACTGTAAAACCACACTCGGAAGCAAGTTTACTGAAATACGAATTAACAAATGGAATGCGCATTATGTATGTTTACATTAACGAAATTCGAATTGGTTTAATGAGAATTAAGTAAAGCGCTTGAACGTAGTATATAATGCCCATGTTTGGTATTGGTTCAGTGTAATATTAAAGAATCCAAAATTTACTTTATTTTGTTGTACAGAAGTATTTAATGTTATCATATTACCCATGTGGAATATAATTTTTTAAATAAAATTATTAAATCGTTTAGTTTATAAACTGCACATCTCAATAACTGAAACCAAAAGTTGGAATAGGTATACTTCAGGAAAATAATAATATTACTTGAATGTCGTTTAAATCTTGAAAATATATGGTATTAGGTATTCATATTTGCACAATTAAATCTGGAAGTGTTAAATGAGGAATTTTAACTCCACCAGCGCAAAAAATAGTCATAAACACTAGTAATCGCCAGAAAAGAGTATGATTTTGTGTATGTATGTATGTCACTGTCAAAATCGTAAATTCGAATAAGATGGAAAAAAAACTGTAAAAATGGGTAGTTCACACTTTTAAAATCGCGACTTTAAAAGTCACCGTGTGAACTAAAAAGTCGCGACTTTTTAAAGTCGCGTTAAAGTCGCGACTTCGATTTGACAGTTCGACATTTGACGTACGCCTACCATATTTTTATATTTTGACATAACAGACAAATAAGTTAGGTTAACCTAACCTAATATACATTTGTTTGTCATCGATTTCCAATTTATCATGTCCTCAATAGATGTTTCAACGATTTTAGAACATTATCAACAAATAGCAACTTCAAAATAATTAGTTGCTCTACTACACTCGATGCTGCAATTACAAGAGCGGCCATTTTTATTTTAAAGTCGCGACTTTTAATTTGGGTAGTTCATTGAATTTAATTAAATTTTACCACCTTGATTGTTGGTATGGAATACTGATGATGACAATTATGAATGGTCAAAACGTCGATCAAATGACTAAATCAGAAACAATAAAAGTGGTTTTATTTCTGAGAATTTCAACCACGATCCCATTAATACTCAACAACTACTTATCTTGTTTAAATTTGTGTCAAAATATCTCTTCATACTTGCAAATAAAAAATTTAAGTTAAACGGAAATGATATTAAACTATTTTATAGTAGGTATTTACCTAATACACTTTTGAAAATGTTGCTATTTTAAGTTTAGAGTATTTTTTAACATGTTCAAGACAAACCCCAAATGACATTTAATTTTTTAGATTTGTTAAAAAATCTCTTTCAAAACATCTATTCCCATAAAACTTCAAATATAATTAATAAATTAACTGGACATAATTCCTCAATAATGTACACAACATGAAATTTTTGTAATTTTGTTGAATTATTTTAATACTAAAATGTAAACAACATAAGATTAACGATTCTGCAATTATGTATTTTTCGCATGTAGCCAAAACACATCAAGGAGATCTCTTATCACATTCCGTTTTAAATTTAAAATGGTTGATAACAGGATATTTGTAAAATAATACAAATTGGATGCACTTTTAGTGACATTTAATGTACAAATTGGCCAAATCGTTTCATTTTACAGATTTATTATTATTAATTTCTTCTCGATCAACTTTTGGAAATAAAGCTTTATTTAATCCATTGTGTATAATGAACCAAACCCAAATCCAGTTGCAAAATAAAACCATGCAGGTACTTCGAAGACTGTTCATATTACTAACAAATGTTTACAGAGGTTGTTTAGCAATTTCAGAATGTATATAATTTTTATTTTTTTTTAAGAAATTATGTTTTAACCTTCGTCAATAAATACATATTAAACCAAAAGCAAGTAAATTATGTGACTTGCAAAGTAAAACACAACACAACAGAAGATATAAAATAATTAAGATCAAGTTACAAGAACGAGAATTATGAGGGTATTTTACGTATAAAGCTAGTATACAACGTAGCAAATTTTTTTTAGACGCATAAGACTTTTCTTAAAGATAATTGTTTAGCACATAACAGATATATTATTGAAAACATGCATGTATTTACTTCTTTTACGCACAGAAAATAGTAAACAAACTATTGTAAATTAAGCTACAATAAAATATTAATTGTTCATAACAAACCTTATTCAGATCCAGAAATTCAAACACTTGAATGTATAATGTACATATATTTTTAATCCAGTGAAACGATCTTGCAAAATAACACGCGCACTCACGCTAAGTACAGTCAATCCTTACAAGCGATCTGCTTCCAACCTGCTTCCAACACGCAGCGCGAAACACTGATCTCTGATCGGAGCATGCTATGCTAGTTCATTCTACTACATTTTGTTCTGGTTGAATGTTGGAGAAGGGATGCGTCGCAGGATAATACGCTAAGATACTCGGAATTAACAGGACTGTTATAGATGAGTGAACAATAGTGTTGAAAGTGTTACCGATTTGACGCCCTATTAGGACTTAGTCCCTATTTGGATTACAACACTGCGCACGAACTTACTCGGAATTAATATTACGTTTAATTCCTGATATTTTCACTACCTTGTTATATAACTATAATTATAGCTATGTTAAGTCAACACAACAAAGGTAAATACTAATAGATTCATAAAATTATGCTACAGCAAAGATATCAAACGTTTATTGTCAAGTTATTATTTTACAATTAGATATAAAAATACTTTCCTTGCGAGATAGTTTTATTATAATATATTTATATTTCTAGTGTTAGGCTAATAATTAAAATTTTTGTATAGGCTAACAGGGACAGACTTCATAGTAAATTCTTATTGCGTAAAATTTTTACCTGACTCTTTCTTGCTCTGAAGTGCATTACTAAGAGGCAAAGTAATTATTATTATTTTTTAAATCAATTTTAAAACAAACTAAATAATTGCTTGTTTGTATCTTATAAGTAAACACATATGTTTTATTTATGTAAGAACACATACATATGTAATAGTTATGCAATAATAAATTTTAATTTTTGTATAACTTCATAGCTTTAATAATGTGAGTAAATAAATTGAGTGAGAGTATGGTAGGTACCTACATAGGATTTTACCATGCAAAATTAAATAGTTACAAATAACGGCTCCCCTGGTTATTTTACGATAAAAGTGTGAATATAAAAGTTGTTCAGAATCAAAAACTACGTAAGGTTATTCACTAGCATTTTCAATTTGGTAAGCATTACCGCTTCCTTTGAGAAAACTTAAAAGTATCGCGGTAGTCTGGTCTCCTATAGTTCTATATCGATTTTATGCAACTTATCAATATGCGTTTCTATACCAGAATAATCCTCCGGATCCGAATTTCAGATGCTCGAAGTAGTGCAGTGTTGTCAAAACAAAGAAAAAGGTAATTTTATGAAATTTGAAAAATATGTGTTTTTAAATATGAATATTTCATGCGTAAAACATAATAACTTGCTCATTTATTATCGTATCTCGACGATTTTTTGCTTCTGTTGGCCCAATCGTACTGTGTGAAAAATTATTCTACACAAGATTTAATAACTCTGTCAAATAAGTTTAAAGTGCGGTCTCGCAAATTTCGGAAAGCGCGTGCAGCGTAAAACGTCACATGCGAGAACCTTTTTTATTTTTATAAATAGGTCACAACTACATCGAGAAAAAACTGAAACATAATATTAGCGAAGTTTTTGCAACAAACAGAACTCAGATATCCCTAACTCTTTAGGAGATACGCTCTTTTAAATAAAAATCTTTGTGGCGTCCCAACGTACAAACTTTTTTAACACTATTATTTTTCGAATAATAATGCCAACGGCACTTTTAAAATTTGTATCAACAAATAAAAACACCTTCGCAACTTGAACCACATGAGTTTTAAAAGGTTTTACACGTTTTTCTTTTGTTTTCACAGGCTATGTTCTTCTTGAAAAAAAAAACTTAAACCCTTCGTAGCTTGCGCATTATTAAAACTAAATACATCAACCCTTATATATTTGGAATGAGAAAAACAGAACGAATTTAAATAGGTCATAGCCAACTATAGCTTCTATTAAGAAAAAGGTATGTTTGTGTAATTACTTTTTAACGGCGAGCGTAAAAGTTTTTTAAAAATCTTATCGATTTTTACATAAAAATATCTAAATATATTCTCCATATTTTTACAACAATAACGGAGATATGACGCATTATTAATATAACAAAACAACAGTTTTTTCCTCACTCAAAAACTGAAAATGATAAAATATTTTTTAAAACGGTTCTAAGTTTGTCTCAAAAAACTGCACATTTTTTGTAATTTAACCGTTTCTTTATCTTAAATATTAAGCGAGATGCCCATATAACCCCATGGAATTTGGACCACCCTGTACTCTTCCCCAACAGTGCGGTCCGTCACATTTGATGATTGATTAAGTAAATTTTGTAAGAACTTTAGAAATTCTATTGAGATAGTTTACATCTATTTAGTAAACATTTGTTTTTTTATTATAAAGGTTGTGGAATTTGCGTTGGCCATAGTATTTTTTTAAAGTAAGTTTAGCAATTACCTAATTTACATGGTCAATAAAAACAAACATAATCTATAGATTAATAATAATATAATATAACATAATATATTAGTCAGGTATCTCACGACCTTAAAAAAAAACTAAAAGAATATAAATATGTATAATCTATGTCACTGTTAAACGTGTGCGTGTGCGTGTGCGTACGCGCGCGCGCTCATCCGCATTACTCTTTTGATTATTACATCTCGTAAACATTTCACGTAGCGTTTAAAACAGTAAGAGTAAGTAATGTATAACTCCTATCAATTACATATAAAAGAGTACATTTAATTAAAGTATAAATTATTTAACTTAATCTTTTATTTACGTAGAGGCACGACGTACGTGGGCTCGCTTCATCTCTTGTTTCGTTTGTCGTGTGCACGAGTCCAACAAACGAGAGGAGTTACTCTTAATAAGTGTCGCTATTTAATTATTAAGTCGAGAAGGCCACTAGGATCCATTGTGCATTCTAATGCATAACATATAATCAAGGTATGAAATGTCGACATCACCAGCTTAATAATGCATATGTACGAGAAAAACAGTACAGTAATAAGGTGCAAAAAACACATCATTACTTTCAGTTTCTTTTATTGTTACTGATTTTAACAGAATTAATCGTAGCGAATCAATTATATACTTGACTGTACAATAAACAGCATGATATATTATTATAAATGTTAGAGACAGAGGCGCCTCGTAGATTAATTAGAAAATGTTTTTAACTCGTTTATTATACAAGATATATGCATAAACATAAAAACTAAGTGACTTGAGTCTTTTTACAAATTCAACTTACAAAAATAAGAATGTTTTTTTGTGTTTTTATTGTATAATATTTAGCACAAAAAAGGTGTCGCCCATAATTACAAGGTCATATTGAAATTTTTATTTCTGCTTAAATAATGTTGACCTTAGTTTGCATTTTTGAATTACACTAAGGGAAAAAAATCCTAACATTTTCGTGGAAACTCCGACCAATAAACACAAAGCTTAAAAACATGCTCTAAAACAAATAATGTATAAATACACTTATGTACAAGTTACGTAATTCGGGCCATTATAGGGTAATTTATGCTTGTAAGGGACCGGCGTGGCTGTCAGGTATTAACGCTTTGTTCACGTGTATAAACGCTACGTTCACATGTAAGCGTTTGGGCGTAAAACTCATCACAAAGGTTTTTGCAATCCATTAAAAATTACAATAAAAAAAAACTTTCACCGACCTTTAACCTCATCCTCGTTCGCTTGGTCAATAATAAAGGGTCCAGGTTAAAGGTTGGTTAAGGTTTTCTGTTTTTCAAATGCATAGGATAAATGAAATGTAGGCCATAAATGTGTAATGGGTTACAACCTTCATAAATACTTTTACGCACAAACGCTTACAAGTGAACACAGCGTTCATAAGACAGCCACGCCGGTCCCTTACAAGCATAAATTACCAATTATAGCGATCTCGTTTAATATAATGAATAAAGATTCGGCTAAATTACCAAGAAGCCTCATAAAATAGAGCTCAATTTGTAGCGATATTCACATGTTCCAAAAAAAAGCGTAGGCAACTTGATAGAAGGTTTTTAATTTGATTTAATACAGTGTGTGCAAAAAAAAACTGTGCAAAAAGTAATGTGCTGCGCCAAAATCTCGCCTTGTGATGACTTTACAAAAAAAGTTTCGAATAAAGTTGTTTGTGGTCATTTACTACAAACCCTTAAATTATTTTCCAATGTACAGAGTGTTTGGTTTTTGCGCACCGCTACCTAACTTTGTTGTCTTAAAAAGAACACCCTGTATATTTTTTATTTTTAGGTGTAAAATTATTTTCTCTTTTACAAATGTGTAGAGATTTATGTACCTAAACTCAATATTTTTAAAGTAAATTACATTTTTATGTAAATAATAATATTTCACAATTTAGCAATGTCAAAACAAACTCCTTTGATACCTTACTTGACAATAGTGTTATAGTGATTGCGGACTAGTGAAAATTAAAAATAATACACAGGGTGTTTCTTATGGCCGGTCCAATTGCGGTAAAAAAAAAAAGAATTTATTGATGATTTTTTTAAGTATTTTGCAACTCTAATGTAGCAGGTAATGACACAGCAACCATCATATGAACAATAAAATTTATCAACAAACTAACAATAGTTACATGTATCTTGATTTATGTTGGTTTTTTTAAATTATTTTAAAATAAAACCCTTGATGTTGATATTTTTATTGTAGTTTTTTATTCTGCATCCGAAAATGTATGGGGTGTATAGTTTTTTTTTAAATCTGGATCATTTCCTGCTAAACCGAGAATGCAAAAAAACATGAAATATCATCAATAAATTCTTTATGTTTGCCCCTACGTTCAAGAAAATTTCATAAAAAAGTGTAAAAACAACTAAGATAATCGACCTTTCCGGAGCTTTGTCCTAACCTAAAGTGACCAGGCGTCCCCCATTAGGAGGTATTGTACACATTTGAACTGATTGTCCCCCACTCATAATAAATGCCCCCAAAACGTCCCCCATTAACATGCAAATTAAAGTGCACTTTTTAATAGGTTTCGTATTTAAAACAATATATCACAGAAGAGAAGGGGCAGGATTGGATTAATGTTAATATAGAATCGGATATGAAGTGGATAGAGATCATTTTGAGCAGAATTATGTGCCATGCTAAGATATAAAAACATCGTTAGATTTGCATATTCTTTACGTGGTAATGCTTAGAGCTTAGACTAACAGAGTTTTTCATTAATTAATAAATATTGGACATCAGAGAACGCTGAATCAAATCTTAAAACTCTCAAAAGCGTAATACTAACAAAATACAAATTGAATGTTTCTGGTCACGCAGTTTACAACATTTTAGAAAATGATACAAAACTACTTAAAAAAACACGGTTCTGAAAAATACAATTTTTGATATTGTAATATTTATTTAAAAGATTAATATTATACTTAACTATAATGTAGTTTTTTAAGACAAATACACACACACATTACTAGTCATTTGGTGGACAAGTTAACTAGTTTTGACATGTCATCATTTTTTGTGAGAATAAAATATTTTGCTTGTATTTACTTTTCTTTTACCAATAACTGTCCCCCATTTGACCCAAAAATATCTGTCACTTTATGTCCTTACCCCAGTATATAGAAAACGATTTTTTTTAAAGCTCTACTTTTAATACCTAACACAATAAGAACAGTTTGGTGAAATAATAAATAATGGATAAAGAAATGCAAATAGTGAAAAACGGAAAATGAATTGTTTCACTCGTATAGAAATCTCAAACCTATTTCGTATCTTTTAAATGCTGTTATTCTGGTTTAAAACTTTTTGAAAAGCTTGCTACAGTGATTAAATTCTAATCATATAGCAATACATTTGACCATGTACTTTGAACCTCTGCCACTGGCGTCTTTTGACCGATAAAACGATTCTGAGAACTTGGTAGCTTTTTACAAGGGCCTATCAGCCCTATGAAAATGAAGGTATCAGGGTTCTGTTTGGTTTGACTTAGCAATAAATTTGACCCCACACTTCGAACCTCCGCCACTGGTGTCTTTTGACCGATTAAAAAAAAATCTGTTTTAAACACTTTCATTTATTTGTTGTGACGTCACCGACATATTTTTTTAATTGGTTAGTATAATTTTTTTGGTAGCATTTTGTAGCAGCATTTTCAGTAATTCTACTTTTCATCGGTCTAGACTTTTAGTACGGTTATACTATGAAATGTTTGTAAAAAATGCAAAAAAAAACTAGTTTGAGCTAGTAGGCCATTTAATCAAAACTTCAGTTAAAAAAATTATTACTCATAATCAAGCAACCTTTAAAACACTTGCTTAACTGTAAATACGATGCCAGTTAAGCATAGACAAGAATGGCTCCCAGTTTGAGCAATTTCTTTAGTCCTGTTTTGTTATCGTTGTGATGGTATAATATCCAATAGCACTGTCCTCATTAGTAATAGTCATTCAGATTCCACTGACTTAAGTTAAACAAATGTTTTTAAGGTTGCTTGGTAATGAGTAATTATTTATATACAGGGTGTCCCCGTTATCACCGCAAATATTTTAAATGGTGATAGAGGACCTTTTTCTAAGAAAAAATTTCAAGTACAATTTTTTTCTAAAATCAATAGCTAAGCAGATATCAACACTTACTTGATTTTTTTACACTTCTGCATTTAAAAGGCCCTGTCTCCAAAAATATCAATTTTATCGTAAAATACCTTGCATCTTTTTAATAAAGCATAAAATTCTCTACAAAATTGGTTATAATTATTTTTTGTCTACAGGCAATGGTTTAAAAGTTATAAGGCAGTTTGTACAAAAAAATGTGAAAAATTTAAAATTTTTAATTGCTTTTTTGACTTTGCAACCGCTGTATCTTTAAAACGAAAGGTTGTATAAAAAAACCGACGGCTCATTCCGGATAGCAAATTTTGCCTACAATTTTGGGCTACAACTTTGGTCAAGTGAAATTTTCGGAAAGTTAAACCAATTTTTCGGAAAAGTCGAAAATACGGAACAGAGTGCAAAAAAAAAAATTTCCTAGAAATAATGTTTTGTATTAAAAATGCTTTTAAAGAGAGTGCGATTATGAACTAAAAATAGATGGAAGTCATTTTAACACTTATTGAAGTAATTTTGTGGTTACATGTTAATTTTATTGCGTCAAGATGGATTTGCATTGTTTTGCATTTTATCGGTTTTTTTTCCACCTTTTTCACTATTATAAACATTTCTATGATATATTTAGTTTTATTGAACAACGTATTTACCGAAGTTGTAGTCCGTTAAATGCCTTATCCGCAATAGGCATCCATTTTGATCTACGACGTTTCGTTAAAAAGATGCGGCGTTTTTAAAAATGTACAGAACTTGTTTATATGCAATTTTACAATTTTTTGTTAAATTTGTTCGTTAGCTCTTAAAAAAAAAGATAAGGGGTGGTTTTCTGAAGAATTTCAAACTTCATAAAAAGCTTTGAAACTGATGAGATACATAATTTTATGAATGGTGCCGATGCTACGGCATTTTTAAATGAAAAATATTATTCCCCGGATTTTTCGTTTTCGAAAACGATAAAATGCAAAACAATGCAAATCCATCTTAATTTCTTAACACAATAAAATTAACATGTAAGCACAAAATTACTTCAATAAGTGTTCAAAATGACCTCTATCATTTTCAATTACATAATCGCACTCTTTTTAAAAGCATTTTAAGTACAAAACAATATTTCTAGGCAATTTTTTTTTGCACTCTGTTCCTTATATTCGACTTTTCCGAAAAATCGGTTTGATTTTACAAAAATTTCACTTGACCAAAGTTGTAGCCCATAAAATTTTCTATCCGAAATGGGCGGTTGGCTTTTTTGTACAACCTTTCGTTTTAAAGATACAGCGGTTGCAAAGTCTAAGAAACAATTAAAGTTTTTAGATTTTTAACATTTTTTTGTACAAACTGCTTTATAACTTTTAAACCATTGCCTGTAGACAAAAAATTATTATAGCCAGTTTTGTAGAGAGTTTTATGTTCTATTAAAAAGCTGCAAGGTATTTTACGATAAAATTGATATTTGCGGCGACAGTCTTATAAATGCAGCAGTGTAAAAAAATCAAGTAAGTGTTGATATCTGCTTAGCAGTTGATTTAAGAAAAAAGTTTTCCTTAAATTTTTTTCTTAGAAAAAGGTCCTCTATCACCACTTAAAATATTTTTGCGGTGATAACGGGGACACCCTGTATAAGAGAAGTTTTTATTAAATGGCCTACTAGCTCAAACTAGTTTTTTTTGCATTTTTTACAAACATTTCATAGTATAACCCTACTAAAAGTCTAGACCAGGGGTCGGCAACGTGGTGCCCGCGAAGCATTTTGAAAGTGCCCGCCACTAACGTAAAATAACTTGTAAACCCACCACTTTCCCAATGACGTGCTGTTTGTCGCACTAGCTAAAATGGTATGAGATATTCCTTTGGAAAAAGTTGCCAGCGGTCTAACCCAACAAATTTTGAAAAAGTTGCCAGCGGTCTAACCCAACAAATTTTGAAAAAGTCGCCAGCGATCTAACCCGAAAGAATTGCTAGCGGTCTAATCCAACAAATTTGAAAAAGTTGCCAGCGGTCTAACCCAACAAATTTTGAAAAAGTTGCCAGCGATCTAACCCAACAAATTTTGAAAGAGTTGCCAGCGGTCTAACCGAACAAATTTTGAAAAAGTTGCCAGCGGTCTAACCCAACAAATTTTGAAAAAGTTGGCACACTGATCAAATCCAATATGCCAATCCCTGCACTTTAGCTTGGAAAATAAATGAAAAGTGCCCTTTGTCATAAGTTAGCTATTCGGGGTACCCTTCTTATCAAAAAGGTTGCCGACCCCTGGTCTAGACCATTGGAAAGTACTGAAAATGCTCTACAAGAATACACCAAAACAATTATTATACCAACCAATTAAAAAAAAAATGTCGGGGACGTCACAACGAATAAATGAAGTTGTTTAAAACAGATTTTTTTTGCCAAATTGTAGCTAAGACTGTCCCATTTAATAATATATATGTTTTTTTGATGGTTAAAGCACAATTGAAGTCGCTATAGTGTAGGGCTTATTTTGTAGAACAGACTGTATAATTTGGAGACATTAGAAAACAGCTTACTGTTTCGAACTGTGTGACATTTCGAAAGTTATCAATCACACGAACTCGGGCACCAAAATCCGAACACTTTTATAAACCACTACAAACATGCAACCGCTTAAATTTTATAACAGTTTATAAAATAAATAAACAACAATAATTTTTGAGAGCATCAAGTTGCACGACCTCTCTTATATTTATTTTTACAAGATATATATGTCTTGATCCAAATACAAAACTTTTAAAATAATCGCATCATTTATTTTAACCGCAAAGTATACAACATACGTTGTTTTCTGCGGAGGACATTTACCTTTCCATCCTAACACAACAATTACTGTAATTCATGAGTAAATGTGTCGGTTTTGGATTTACGCGAAATAAATAAAGAACAGTAAAAACCAGAGCACTTCGAGATTGTTGGTTAGGTGAACATATATTACTACACGTATCCGATTATTGCATTCCGAACCATTATTTTCCGCGAGCATTGCACCCTCCATTTAAAATAAATTGCAAGCTAAAGACGTACGAGCAAACTGTTAAGTGAATCCTGCATAAATAGTAAATTTATTACTTTCTGAAAGATGTGTGCTAGATTACGTTGTTCTCAATTTAAAAATTGTTGTATTGTATATTTCGCATTAGTATCTTTCTTTTATAATTAAATTTGATATTATGTTATCTCGTGCTTCAACTGGCACATGATAAATGCGCTTTAAGAAGGAATATAAATAACTAGCGATAAAGATGAAAGACAAACACAAAAAGAAAACTCGTTTATTTTCAAAAGGCTGATTATTTTTTCTATACGGAGATAAAGGGAGTAAAACGGTAACATTTTCTAATAGGTTTACTAGCATAATGAAGCATAATCTGTTATGACTGATTTACAGTTATAGCGAACGGTAAATAAGATACACTTATTATCCTACGCACAATAAATTATCTGTGTCTGTTCCGCTATTTTTGCTACTTTAACATACATAGTGATGGAAATATAGCGAATACCTGTACTAAATCAAAATTGAGACAGCAATAAATACAGTAAAACAACGCGGTTGAAATAACTATCGATCGCTTTATACTCTGCAGGTGCAGTCAAACAAAATTAATATTTAAAAAAATGTTTTGTTAATAATTTTTGTACCGCGGCATACACAGACGTAAGAGTGCAGTACAAAGGAGACTGGGGCAAGTTGTGACATTGGTCATGTTGTGATTTGCTAATTAAAAGGCCTGTGTGCATTACTGCAAATTACACATTGCTACAGACAGAAGTACAGAAAGCTACGAACTAGCTGTAGTCCTGCTGTGGAAGTTGTTAAACGTGTATAGTTACTATATCACTTACAGTGCAGTTTTAAACGTTTTGGAGTGTTTTGAGTAAAATTGTTTGGTGCCTTTAATTCTTTTCGTAAACGCACACTTAAGGTACGTTACACAACTTTAAGTTATCATGTTTAAGTGTTATATTGTTTGTTCGTAATTTTCAAATAACGTTATAATCTGGACATAAGGTACTCCAAATGGGGCTAGTTGTGACAATTGTGTAGGGGCATGTTGTGACTAATGTTTCTTCTCGAGAATATCTCGAGAAAAAGTAATTTTTTTGATTTCTCATTTCTCGAGAAATTTAGACTTTTTTCTCGAGAAAAAAAGTTAAAAAATGTGTTTTTTTCGCTGAACAAATTACATATTGACGTAGCAAGTGTGTGTGACAAAAAAAAAAGAAATAGGTTGTCTAGTACAACTTTAGATGCTCTTTTTTTAAAAATAATTTAACCCTTAACTCTTTAACTGGCAAATTAATTTATCATAGTTGTCATTAAAAAATGACATTTATTTAAAAGGGCGTATCTTTTAAACCGTTAGAGATATCTATTTTGTTTGTTGCAAAAACTTCGTTAATATGTAGTTACAATTTCGTCTCGATATAGTAGTGACGTAATTATAAAAATAAAAAAAGTTTTCGCATGTGACATTTGACGCTGCACGCGCTTTCCAAAATGTATGAGGTCGCACTTTAACCTTATTTAACAGAGTTAAAAAATCTCGTGAAGAATAATTGTTTCACACAGTGCGATTTAGCCAATCAGAGAATAATATAATGGAAAAATCGCCGAGATACGATAATAAATAAGAAAACTATTGAGTTTTACGCATAAAAAAAAATAAAAAACGCATATTTTCAAATTTCATAAAATTACGTTTTTCTTTATTTTGGCAACACTGCACTACTTTGAGCATCTGAAATTCAGATCCGGTGGAAGATTCTGCTATAGGATAGGGTTTCTCAGTTTAAGATACATATTGTTAAGTTGCATAATAAACCAGGCGTTTTGGTGACCAGTTTAGGCACATAAAACCCTTGACGAACTGAGCTCGTCATTGCGTTAAAGGGTTAAATGCACAGTATTGCCGTTTGCCAACATATATTATTATATTATGTAAAAACCATAAAAATTATTTTGTCACAATTCTACTTGTTGTTGATGATTCACAACACTTCTTGTAATGCATATGTTAAAAAACAATTTCATAAAGGGCGCTAGTTTTCGAAAATTTATCATCAATACATAACCATTTTTTTGTTTTTTTTAATAGTTTTTAAGATTTAAAATTTTTGTTTTCTAATTAAAGAATATTTTAACATAGAAAAAAGTTTCTAACAGATCAAAGTTAAGTTTATCGAATTGTAATGCAATATTATACCTCCGTACATAGATAGCAGTAGTATAAACATTGTGTTGCCAATTAGCAACATTTTACATTTATTACAAATTTGGAATTGCATAATTTTCTTATTATTTAGATAAAAACACATATATCTAATTTGCACCTAAAATAAATGTTGCCGTTTTACACAAATGTTACTCTGCGGTACCATATTTTATTAATTGTTTTGTACAAAGTTGCCCATCATCAACAACACATTTTATTTATCGTTGTGCACAAATGTTGCTCTTCGGCAATATTTTTAGTTATTGTTTGGCGCAATGTTGCTCTTCGGCAACAGTTTTTGTTTTTCGATCAAAACAGTTAAAAAATTGTGAATGATTTTTTTTACTATTTTCCCACATTCCCTACAATAAAATATACCTAAAATATTATTTAAATCTAATTTTAAAAAATTCATGCATTTAAGGTTTAAGGGTTAAATCTGTACAATGAAAACATTTAATTTTGTTTATATATGTTTATGTTTTAAGTGATTCATAATGTTTAGAATAATAATATTTAATTAAAATCACTTACGGTTATTATCTTTTATAAAATAATATACTTATTAATGAAATCCAGGTTTTGACGTTATAAATAATAAATTAAAAATAAATTTCTGAAGAATTTGCAAATTAATTTATTACGTACCGGTCCAAGCTGTGTTAAAAGAATAAGTAAAATATAAGAATCTAATATTAAAGAGTGATAATCATTGTTATATAACTTTTTAAACTAAATTTAAGCGGGTAAATGTAAATGTATATACTCGTAGGTACTATATGAAAATTCTCGAGACTCGAGAAATAAAAACTATCAAGAAATCTTAAACACTAGTTGTGACAGTGTCCCAACATGTCCCGAGTATTATAACGTATCTAACAATAATATGTTACATACCAATTACATGACTTTTTTGCTCTGTGAAGAAAAATGGTTCTAAAGTACAAGAACAAGACGGGGAGGGGTTAGATTGCAATAGCTGTGTATGAAGAAGCGGCAAAAGACGCGGTGGAGAAAAAAAATCTCTGCGAAAAGCTGCTAACAGATACGAGTAAACTATATGACTGAAACGATTCATAGATAAGAGGCAGTCAGGGGATAAGGCTAAGAAATGTGTAATGTACAAAAAACTAAGGAATTTTTTTTCCTGATGGCAGGAAGATCTAATAATAATGTATTAAAATGTTTTTGTTGTTTTTTAGTTTTTATAATGTATGGTATTTACTTTGATCATATAATATACAGTTATTTTGCATAAATGTGGTGTTTTCATTCGCAACCTTTTTTTCACCTCAGTTGCTCGACTTTAGAAAGAGTCCGTTATAATTGGTGCATAAGAACTGTAATAATTCTTATAATAGAATTGCCTATTAACCTCTATGACCCTGTCTTAATCCTCTACTTTAATTGCTTATTTAACAAAATCTCCCTCAGTCGATTATCCTCTATAACTCGATTTTTATAAGAGTCGAGTAAGAAAGATTTTACCGATATACCTACATATGTCACAAAGTGCCCCAACTTTGTCACAACTTGCCCCGCAACGGGTAATTTAAGCACAATATGTTCATTATTACACAAATTTATGTCTTTAAGAAAAGAAAATTAAACTTTTTATATATGCATTCAATTGTATAATATTCGACAAACCATCTTGCCAGTATATAATTATTTTAAAGACACTTAAATTCACCAAAATAGATAATTACTTTTGGGACCCATCACAATGTCACCAAAAATATATCGTATCTTTATTATTTAAAAAAAACATTCTTCTCATATTATTTTATCATACATAATTTACATACTTTTAACACATGAAAGATTTCTTCTAAGCAGACATACCTACATAGACAAGAAAATAGATTTTCCAAAGGTGTTTTAAGAAATATCAACATTTTATTGTGATTTGATTGTCTATATACGATAACAAAAAATTATAGTATTTGAAAATCGGGATACACAATAGTCCCGAAAATACATCTTGGGGACATCGGGACATTGAACCAAAAATAGGGACAAATCCCGAAAAATCAGGACGTCTGATCACCTTAAACATGCTTCTTCACTTTTTTCCATCGTTGTCTAACTATGGCACCTCTTCTCAACTGACATATCTTGCTTCTACGTGTAGCTCTCGTCTTGATCTTCCTCTACATTGTTTCCCTTTATTGTACACTTTCCATCTCATTTTTGCGTACCTAGTTTCTGACGTGCGCATAGAGAAAATTGAATCAAACCAATTAAGAGGTTTGATTCAATTTTTATTTATATCTTCCACTAATAAGGCTTTCTTATGTTTTCGTTGCTGATATCATTAGTTGTTGTACCTTCATTAATGTTTTTTTTTATCGTTTAATGTATTTGCTTGACAATTTTTTTTTAAATTTTTAATTTGTTACACTTTTACTTGCTGTATAAAAAACGTTATTTGTAGGACAACACAGAACAAACGGCACATTCAATTCGAGCAAATTATATAGAATTTCGGTTAAAAATGTTTCTTAAACTAAAGTATGAATTAAAAAATATCCATAGTGAGATAATTTAGGTTTGATAGTTTGTTTATTAATGTGATATTTTGTGTTGTCTTTTAAAAGTCACTTCGATTTAATTAAATAAATACAATACTATTGTAATAACTTACCGATTTTTAAAAAAAAATCTAACAACTCATACATCAATAAAACGAGAAAAACTCAATTTTTAATGGTGCCACAGCCAACTAAAACTAATATCCACTAATATGAAAGTCGATGTTAAAATAACAAAAACAAATGAACTTCGGTAAAATGTATTAACAAATTTGAAATCTACGTAAAAAAGTGTTTTGATAATGTTAAAAATATTGAGTCTGATTACAAATGAGCAAGTTATAAGTAAAAATTAAAAACGTAATTTTTCTTTTTATCATTAGCGCAAAAACTTGATTATTTAAAAGTTTTTTTTATAGAGTAATTGCTCTTAAATCATAGATCATTTTGATCATTTAACCAACTCTGTATCTCTTACCGTTTACGAGATCCCCATGCTGTGCACGATAACTAGAACACCCTGTATTATATAACTTAATAAAATTTAAAATAAATATAGTTGTAAATGCAGTGCAATCATTATTGTAAAGAAACGGATGAGCCCACACTTCATGAGATTTTTTCTGTTCAATTATTATTTCTAAATCTAAATCTTAATTTAAAGAGCACTTTTAACCGACACCTTGTATAGCTACAGTCTTTTATGGACACCAAACAAATTTGCAAAAACCAATTTCGGACATCGACTCTTCGATAAAATTGTAAAACCGATCAAGTGATCGAGCTCCCTGGATTACGTCCTTCATCATTTTCACACACTGCACGTGCTAAACGATTCTGACTAAAGCATCATTAATATAAACATTTTGCACGTGCACTTATCAAGATTATGATGTATTGACATTTTCAGTTCAACGCTACACTTTACTGGTCGTCGACAACTTTAAAGTTATTTTTATATTGTTTGCATTTGTGCACATCGTGTTGTCGAATTGGCTTCATTAAGAATATTTGACAACTCGATAACGAGATAAACCGTTGAAATTATAATGAAGACAGCATTACCAAAACTGTATTTCGCTGATTTCTTTGGTAAAGAATAATCAATTTTGCAACGATGCTAAAACAATTTTTCCCCGGGCCCGGCGACGTCTTTCGACGCCTCTTTTTGCAGTCTCACCATATTGAAAGCATAACCATCTTTGAAGGGATTCCTGGCTAAACTGTGGTATCAGATGGTTGTCCTGACAAGGTCCTGGTTTTCGTTTCGAATAGATATTTTATCTCGCGATATAATCTATCCAGAAATGGATAATTTTTTGACCGTTAAATAGACAAATGCATGCCGAAACTCTGTCTAACAAATTTCCGTCAGATAGTTTGTACGGTAACCACATTTTGTAACGACTAATCGTGCCTTTATCTTCTTTATGTGGTCGTAAACAGTTGCCAAAGACGGCAAAAAAAACGAATGCGTTCGATCGGCACGATTTTTTTAGTTGACCTAATAGTCAGAAAATTGAAAATGTTATACGTACATGCAGTTGTTCTATAATCTATAGTCGTCTAAACACTCTAAACAAAATGACAGACCTTTTGGGGCGATAAAACCTAAACGGAGAAATCTAAAATCATGATTTTAAGATATTTTCATATTAGGCCAAGAAATTACTGCAATCACAACAAATACACTGAAAATGTTCCTTGCACGTCATCTTTTTTGTTTGCAGCTTGTTTGCCAACTTGTTTTTAGTACGGTTCCCAAATTTAAATTAGTTCACACCTGTTGCAACGATTTGTCTGTGGTTAATAATTATATCATTTAAAAATGTCCTTTTCTGTAATAAATTGGTTTTTGATTCAGATTTTTAACGCGATAAAAATAAATAAGAATAATATATTAATTAACATTAACATGTTTTATGTTTTCATGGGTTTTGGTGTTTTTTTTTACAAAATTAATGTGAGAATGAGATTAACATTTAAAGTATTAATTGATATCATTAATTTTTCACCTAATATAAAAATCTGAAGAGAATATAAGCTAAGTGAAAAGATCTTAAGGAAAAACGAAAAAATATATGTCCACTGTAGGTACTTAAATTTTTATTATATTTTTTCATATTCTAGATATTAATTTTAACAGCTTTACAAAATAATAATCATGAAGCCAGTTGATACAACTTCTTTTTCCCTATAATGACATATGGTTTGACTGGTTCATGCGTAAAATGCGAATAAATACCTAATTAGCAACTTGAAATAAAAATGCATGAAAATAAAACCAAAAATCTATTACAAAGAGAATGGACACAATTTTTTTTTCATATTTTAAAATAATTTAAAACAAATGTTTTATCATATTATCTTATAGAATTTCAAACTTCAAATCTTCGCAAATTTGTTAGGACATTAATTGCATCATAAAAAAAATTACAGAAAATATCCAAAAATCTGGATCTTACTTTGGTACAGATAATAATCATTAAGTAAAAAATTAACTGGATTTTATTTCAGGTAAGTCTTCTTCATAGTTTCCAATAGTAAAAACAAGCTTGCGGGGTGTCCTACGAGCACTCAGGATGCACAACGTTCAGGGCTTGACCAAATCTGGCTACTCTTGAGGCAATGCTCCAAAAAGTACATAACATTGTATTGAATAACCGTCGATTAAAGTTGATCGAGGTACATATTGTATAAAGTTTTGGGCATGAGAAAGCTATCCGCACGTTAGTTGCCGCGATTACTAATACTCACACAAACTCAATTTAATACCAATAAATAGTGGTTGGCGTTTTTCAGGCGCAATCCTGTTTAATAATACTTCCAACAAATAAAATGTCGTTTTCAGTAATGTACCGTCCCTAAGCAATGCCGAGTTGTGTACCCAAAGCTGGGTGGTCCAGACCAGCACAACAAAACGGCGAACCGATAAAAAGCTACCCAACATTTCAGCAAAACAACGCAACAGAAAGGCAAACTAAACAAAGTTGTGCAACATTTTAGCGCGTCTGCAACGTAGGAATGCAACAAACCGTGATTCGCCAAGTGTCGGTATTATTATAATACGTAATAATACTACTATTATACGACCCTACTTAACGCCTAGCGATGCCACTAGACATTAGATTTGCTCATGCAGTGATACTTGTTCGTTCTATTATCAAATTTAATCCGTTTTGATATTTAGGGGGAATTTTTTCAAACTATTTAGGGGTTCGGCGAATTTGACACAGAATTTTTAGTTCCATTTCAACAGACTCGACGAATCAGAATCTGAAAAATTCAATCCCAGAATTTTTGTTGTTCGTTTATGTAGCACTCTGTGCATGTAATAGTAATTAACAAATTATCAGTGACCTCAGATAATTTATTTCCTCTCCATAAATTTATATTATACTCTTTGTGACATTCTGTTTTACATAACACAGTGAAAGTTAGAATACTCTAGATCCTAACGTGTTAAATTATAATTTAAAACTGGTTTAAATTTACAATTCGCGCGTCTAATATTTTATGGATAGAGTTTATTTAAATGATTTATTTACAATATTTGATTAATTAATTGTAAATAATTTAACGACGGACACGTTTTCTTGAAACTAAATAATCATTTTAACTGTTTCGTAGGATTGGCACCAAACTGACTAAGAAATTAATCGAGTACAAGCCACAAAATATCTGTTATCATACACACAAAAATGTTATCAGTAGTTTAAATCGGGTCTCATTAACATTACAAATCAACAGGTTAGTCGGTGGAAATTCCTTACGAAGCAAAAAACATATCAAATTATATTCAAAATATACAAAAACCCGCATAAATATCAATGTACTTTTATACATAATACATTCATTGTTTAACATCCGTCTTAAACTCTGCAGTACATTATTACAAATAATAATTTAATGGTACAAAAAGTTAAAACTAAAGCAGTAACACACTGCGATTTTAGCTTTAACCATGTCTTAGCATTTAAATTTAAACTAATTAAAATTAATACATCTTCTATTTTATCTTATTTAATTACAAATTGTTACCTGCATTTTATTATTACAGACGTGGCATTTGTTTATGTATATTATTTTATAACTACTGTCATTCTAAGAACTTTGAATGAGATCTTTAAACGTATCTTGGAATTAATTATACAAAATCAACAAAATGAGTAGCTGCCGAGTTTAATGTTTATTAATTTATGTTAGAAAACAGTAAATAAAAACATATTTATGATACTTTATATCCTAGAAAACGTTATTCATATGAGAAAACGGATTTTCTCATATTTTTTGTATAAAAAAAGGTCGTACAATAAAAAATATTGTTAGTGGACAGTTGGACACTCCTCGAGTTATTGTCTAACATTAGACGTAAGTTATATGTATTTTAAGTTGACGATTTACGATTGGATCCTTATATATGTAATGTTTTTGCGTTGTACCTATGTAAATATTTTTAGTCTTTCAAGTTTAAAATTTTTAATGGAACCAAAACTGATCTATCCAAATAAAATTTTTGTATACCAGGTGATTTAGTTTGACTGTCGCACCCCTTAATTTCGTTATGTCAAGAGAAAACACCTATAAACCGTGTATTTTAGTAATTCGCAGAAAATTATTGATAAAATGACGTTAGGTAAAATAATTTTGTTGCGAAGAAATTTGGCGGATTTTTTTAAAAATTATAAAATTTTTATTTTTAATTATCCTGATAGAGAATTTAATTCTAAATCCAATTATGCATTAAAATATACAGCTAATTTTTGAGAAAAATTTGTTTCAAAATTATTTATTGTTTTCAGGATTTTAGTAATGTTTGTATTTAAGAAAAATGATCGCTGAGGTAATTAACAATTTACAGCCTGTCTTATTGTGTATCAATTATTTTTCGACGATAAGCTATTATTTTGTGTATTCAAGGCGTTACATATAGCGAACAACTGTATTGGGAGGTAGATGGTGGACACTTTCAACATGTTAAAGACTAAAATTTGTTATTAATGCATTTGCATTACCTTTTTTTTTGTTCTTATTTTTACTAATACTTTTTTATTACATTTTAGTTCTTAGGTATATTGCAACTGTTAAGGTTTGAGCATGTTTTGTCTCGTCAAAACAAGGATTGCTAAGATTTTGTGAAAAATAATAAATAGTTTTTTTCAAATATTTTCCTATGTACGTTAATTTTCTTAACGCATGATTAAGAAATAAGTTCTCTATCATAATAAATTAAAACAGCATATTAAGCAATTTAGAAAAAAAGTTGGCATTCGCCGGTCTGATATATTTCATTTCATTTTATAGAGAAATTCCGTGATTTACAACAATATGAGGGTTATAGGACTTTCCTCTTAAAGTAACAAAGCTATAAGGGTGCAACTGACAAACTGAATCACTCGGTATAATACTGTTATGAACCAAATATATCTTTGAATTCTCTTCACATTCAAATCTACACATATAAAAATGAATGTAGGTATGTATGTATGTTTGTATGTCCTTTATGCATTCCTATACCATTCATCCGATCCTGACCAAATTTGGCACAGACAATCAATAGGACCCTATTTCATACTTGTAATCTCCAATCAATGAATCGGCAGATTTATGACAACGAATAGAAACAATTAAAACAATTTAAGTTACATTACCACGCCCTTGTAAAATGTGCGCAATTTCATAAGAGGTAGAGCTAAAATCTGTGCCCCAATAGATGGTCGTATTACGTAATCTGTATTTTGTTTCATGGCACCTAAGATAAACAGTGGAACGTTTTATAACATCAACACCCTGTATCTCTAAAAGTGTTGAGTTGCTAATACACGTTCCCATGAACTTTTTTCTTATTGTATGAATAATACACGATTTTAAAATTTTCGAACTATTAGTTAACACCCTGTATAAAAAGATAATCATAACGTATTAGATTAAATATGATGCTAAGTAGTTGTAAAAATGTTTTATAATCAGGGACTGAGAACGGAACGAAAACGAAAACGTTAAACGAAATTAACCGAAATATTTTTAAGAACGAAAACGAAATTATTATTTTTCGTTCAAGAACGAAAACGAAATAAATATTTTCCAAAACCGGTTTTAACCGGTTTTGTCGCTGTTTCAATTCTATTTGTTAAACACAAACGCGAATTTTGGTACCTTCTGTGCTTGGGAGACTCCACAAGGCAGTAAAAAATCTCACTTGAAATAAGTGAGCTTCACCTTTCTCCATATATTTACGTGAATATGTATTAACTACTTTATTGTTTATACTTGCAATTTCGTGTAACACAATTAACGGTACAGATATTCTCTATTTCTAATTTGTTTTTTAGATCATCAATATAGAATATACACTTGATTGGATATATATTATAAATGTGTATGTTTTATTTGCGTTTATAGAGTTAAAGTATATTTCAAGTTAATATAATTTATTTTTTAATATCTTATTTATTTATAACATTTAGTAAATTATCCGCTTGAATTCACTCTTTTGTCTTTTTAAATAATTACAGCAGGATCTTATTTAATTCAAATGCATAGATTTTTAGTACTAAAACAAATTTAAAACAACACTTGCTATATTTTCATATTTTTAGATAAAGATCGTGTGTCTAATTTAACCTAATCACGTTGTGTTTTTGCACCTTACGGGTGTTAAACTTAATAAAATGGTTAAATGTTAATGTGTTTAACGATTTGGTAAATGTAATATGGCGATGGTTCGCCAGTCTAAAATATGCTGTCCGTGAGCATCAAACCCCATCGTCATCGTTTATATTTTAGTTCAGACGCAAATATTGTTATCGTATTTATAGAGGGTTGTGGTGACTAGAAAAAAAAAATGATTTTTTGACGACGAAAAAAATATTGTAAAACCGGTTTTAACCGTTATTATTTCGGTTCACGAAAACGAAAAAAGAATTTTTTCGGTTAGAACGAAAAGAACGAAAACGATATATTTCGTTTTCGTTCCGAACAGAAACGAACGGATTTTTTTTCGTTTTTAGTCCCTGTTTATAATTTAAACTTTCGGTTTATTTATATCATGCAAATACAAACAAATTTAAATAAACTCCGTGAGTGCTGCATATCAAATTTAAATTCATGACTATGATTAACGTTGGTTTTTACCCAACATATAATACCCACAAAGCAAGTTTTATTTTCTACAAATTGTTAGATATGCATGCAAACGGTCCATAAACCAATATATGAGCGACAGTTCGTAAATATTAACGACTTCGCGAACTACGCAAAAAAAAACACAATTATTTCGCATGTGTGTATATTTCCACGGACATTTCTTCAGCTCCAAGCTTACGGAAACGGAGAATTCGTTGATAATTTATACAAATTCCCAGGCTCTCTTGTTGTGTAATATATTTTTTGTCCATACCCTTGACCCTGTCTTAAAATTTAATGTAATGGAAACGGAATGGTGCGAATTTTCTAAATTTTTGACCTTGATTCCGGCTGTATATCAATGTGTTTTTCATTTCTTTATCGTTCTAGCGTTCATTTTAAATTACCAGATTTGCAAAAAATTTGTCGGCTGATAGCAGTGAGAATTATCTTTTTTTTTTTTGTTAGACATATCGTTATTTTAGATATATCTTTGTTTATTTGAATTCGAGGGCAACCATTGAGATATCGTTTATGATGAAAGCTAGAGCTTAGGTTTAAAATTTGCAAAATTGCTCATTTTAATTCTAATTAACAACATCGAAATGAATTTTAGACATCATCAAGCGTTTTTATAAATACTGAAAAAAATCAACAATTGGTTTATCGTTTCCTTTTGCTATAGATAACTCTTTTTTAAATAAAAATTGTAAACTTCTTTGAGCAACTTATTGTTCTGTGCTTAATGCTTTTATTAACTTTTTGGTAAGACTGTTAAAATTTGTTTTTAATATTAACTTTCTTAGTTACAATGCTTGCCATATTTAAATTTTGCATAGTTGTTGGGGCAATTTTTTTCTGATTTTATTTAAATAATTTGATTTATTAAAGTATCCTGAACGAAGACCACCAAAAACAATATCGAACTCTTGGAAAATTTGTCCGATGACGAATTTCCATTTGTTAAATAAGTTTTTAAGTCAACTTTAGATGCTTTCATAGAGTAGAATCTCTATTACCCGGATGTTTAATTATCCGGATTGTACAAAACAAAACTAACTAACAGAAATCATATTGTAGATTATATGCATTTGCCGCGTAACACGTGACAAACTGTCACATATAAAACTTCCTACAAAACAATTATTTTCTGTAGATACTTACGTACATGTGTTATGTAAAACTATACAGGGTGTAGAATAGGATCACGCAATATAGTAATTTCAATGGAAAAATTTTAAAAGTTGTATAATTATTTCCCTAATTATTTTAGAAAAAAAGTGTATTTAGGTTTTTTGTAGAGAAAAAAATTCTGTGTCTACAAATTTAATCAATATTAATTTTTAATTTTCCAATAACTGAAATAGAGATAACTGTAATACGTCGTTTTAACAAAAATCTGTAGTCCTTAAGTCCTTACGTCACTTTGACCCGAAATTTATGTTAATTGCGTTTATATTTTATCAAACATTTATTTTATACAATAAGTTATGTTTTTATTGGAATGAAATCATAATCTTGTTACAATAATTAAAATCTACGGACTTCGCGTCAAAGTGACAGTATAAGTTACATTAGGATGGGCAGTTGTCACCAGGGCTGCGGAGTCGGTAAAAAAAAGTCGACTCCGACTCCGACTCCGACTCCTGATAATTTTAGTAGTTCGACTCCGACTCCGACTCCGACAAAATTAAATACTAAGACATTTTATGATGTGTAATATAAGAGAAAAAAAAGAAATATAAAAAAAATATTTAAAATTTGAGCTTAAATTTTGCGGCAAAGGACCATCTCGCAATTTTTTGTTGTACCCGGAGTCGGAGTCGGTACATTTTTTCCGACTCCGACTCCACTGACCAGAAATTTCTTCTAAACTCCGACTCCAAATCCGACTCCGACTCCACAGCCCTGGTTGTCACAGTATAGTTCCAAGGCACTGCAGAGTTTTGTCAAAACAGTGTTATGTAATTTTCTCAAATTTTCAGTTATTGGAACACTAAAAATTATTATTGATTACATTTGTAGACACAGATTTTTTTTCTTTGTAAAAAACCAAAATTCACTTTTTCTAAAGATATTATACAACTTTTAAAATTTTACCAGCTTTTCGCCCTAGCGGTTTTCTTACAACTTTTCATTTTTCAATAGTAGTTCCATCAATCGATTGTCAACCCGTATCTGTGTGTAGGGAAAAATAAATATTTTGCTTCCATCGTTAAACTGCTTTAGAAAGTTTTTTTTTCCTACAGAAAGTATTTAATGTAGCTGAATAGATTTTCAGGTTATTACCATAGCCAACAACACAATAACTGCGTAGTCGGATACATCACATTCTTCATCTTTCGCCTGGTCAAGTTCTGCCTTAAGTAGACAAATTAATTCAGTGTGCCACTCATACATCAATTGATTTGAAAGAGGAGCTGATAAAAACCTTATTTTACCATACAGTTAGACAATTTATAAAGTGTCAATTATTACAGCGATCGTGTTTTGTTTAGACAAATATAACGATTTTGTGAAAAATAATGAATAATTTTGCAACTTTTTTTTCTTAAATATTTTTTTATGTAACACTAAGAAAACTTTATATGGTTGAAAAAAAGAAAAATGTAAATTGTCAATTTAAAAAAATATAACGATTGCCAGTCAGTTGCGCACGGTTGGCCGAAAAAAAAACGAATAGCGTCAAAATGTAGCTAACAATTTGATATACCTACACTTGTTACTCGTATTAAAAACATTTTTTCATAAAACTTGTATTTACGCCGTTACAGTAGCGTCTCCATACTTTTGGCCTACCCTGTATAAAAAGTTACACCAACTTTCTTAACTCCAGTTTTTAAAGACATTTTATGTTTATGACTGTTACAGATGATGTTAAAATTTTTGCATTCACTTGTGGAATGACGGCAGGAGATACGAAAGAATTCCAAAACTATTGTTAAGTTTCTTTGTTGTTACCATTTAAAAATGGGAAGTCGATTTTACTACCCGCTGTGGTTTACCTGTACAGGCGCCACTTAAATAAATTTTAGCATGTCCTTCCTTAAGCTACAATGAAAGTGAGCATAATTCTCTATAGTAGGTTTTTTTTTTGTAAAATGGTAATTAGAGGACTGACTAAGTCATTATTTCAAACAGTTTAACTTTTGACTTTATTAAATTTAATTTTAATTTAATTTAAATTTAATTGAAATAAGTTTCTGCCACAAAAACAAAAATCCATCAGAGTATATTATTTTCTATGTTTTTACAAAGCTATAAAGTTTTTTGCTTTAATTAAAAAAATTTTGTTTTTAAGCATTTTGTGAATAATACGATTGACTAACCACGTTAATAATAACCTGATTACTCTGTTGCAATATTATAAATATTCTCAAAAAGCTTGTATTGATAATTTAAATTTGTTGTTAGATGTAAACCAGTTTTGCGCAAATAATCAACTTAATTACATATAACACGGCTAAAATATTTGACGTTTTGTTTGAAACTATTAGTGTGTATTAGTTTTTACCGCGTAAAACGGGTTTTTCCTTCTAGTTGTGAAGTTAACGTACGGTATACATTAAATCAGTTTCTTATTACCCTATAATTACAATATATTGCAACAAGACATGCAACCATTATAAACTTACAAAATGTTACATATATTTTTAAATATTGTTGTCTCTCAACTAGAAAGACATACCTTAATGCTGAAAATTATATTTCTCGTAAATATATTATAGTTTAGCGAAAAATTCCTATATTTTTTTGGAAAAAACTTACTTATAAAAAACATCTAGACCAGTTTCGCGAAATATGTCTCTTCATCGATAGATTTCTTATATTCATGTAAATAAAGAGACAAAAACATTTTACTGTCGCTGTGAGCTAACACTGTGCGACTTGAGCCATCTACAGGACAGTTGCGCACTCGGGATTTAATCTTGGGAGGGGCGGGTTGAAAAGATTTAAAAAAATTATTGCAAATTCGATAAAATAGTGAAGATAATGATCGTAGCCGGTCCGACTCAGGCAAACGAAGTAGCGCTCGCCGGCCGAGTGCTTTTTTTTTATTTTTAGGGGGCTAGGGCTCCTTGACACCCCTTGGGTGCGCCACTGCTACAGGATCTCCCCGCCTATCAACGGCCAGCAGCGAAAGTGCTAACAGTAAATTAAACGTATAAAAATACCGCTACTGCTTACTTTGGAAACCCAAATACACACCTACAAAAAGTCATTAGGATTCGTTCAGCGTTTCTCGATTTATTAGGAAATTGACAGGCAGACAGACAAAAAATGAATATGGAGAATATTTTCTTCTCAAACCATACTCAAAAATTCAAAAAATAATTAAAAAATATTTTCGGGAACACCTCTTACAGTTGTAATGATAATAATAATACCAATAATAGTAATTTTTAAAAAACTGTTTTTAGCTTTTTAACTAATTTTACATAATTTTTATTCTGCCTAAATAAAGCCATCATAATCTCTTAAATTAATACTGATACATTTTAAATGTACCTACCTGTTTAGAATAGTAATTTTATCTAAACGATAGTTAATCTAGGCCAGTCTCAAACTTTTTACTTTAAGAACCCCATCCCAAATTAAAAGCTTACAGAGGACCCCAATTAATTGTTTTTCAGACAATATTTTTGTTTTTTTAGCCTTGCAAATAAATTTGGATAGATTTCAAACATCAAGAAAAGGCCAGGGGACCCCTCGAGAAGGATTTAAGAACTCCCGGGGGTCCGCGGACCACACTTTGAAAAACACTGATCTAGAAGACAATGATTCGAAAAGTGCAGAAATAACAACTGCCTTATTATGATTTTACATCTGTTTATTAGGAAAATTGGTTTTTGTTCACCACAGTTTACCTTAAAATAATAAAACAATAAGGTTTTTATTTGAAAAATTTAGTAATTTTCACGAATAACAATAATTAATAATAATAATAACAGAACTAAAATATATGTAACAAAATTATTCTTAATTAAATCACAAATTTAGATATTAATCAACATACAAAATCGCAAATCTCAGTGTTTACTTCTATCAAGTTTAGTACGTATTTTTCAAAATATCCGAATATATGTATTTATTGCTATAAATTGAGTTAATATTTTACGCAAATTCTTAGTAATCTAACCGTATTTCTATCCCTTATATTAATCACGAAATCTCCATAGTAGTACACGCTAAATCAATGGTTCTTAACCTTTTTTGTAACACATTTCTTTCGCAGTCATCGTATTGATGGTATTCTTAAATTAATTGATAAATTTTTTATAAAATTAGAACTTTTATGGTACCTTAAAGAACGGAATAAAGTTCTGTTTGTATTGATTTTATCGTTAAATATTTGTATACACTTACAACCCACCAAAAATTACTCGCGATCCAGAGGGGGTATCTACCCCGGTCCTAAAAAGTAATTTTTGTGTTTAATACAGTAATCATGATCCATTGTAAACGCAAGTTTGACATATTCCGTCTTTCAATTTATTTCCTATTGATTTTAAAATCATACTCAAAGTTATTTATCGACAGGAATACCTCTTTAAGTTGTTTTTCGTTGAGCTTCTAAACTTTTATTTACACTTAATTTAAACCGTTTTTTGATCTTTCCCACCCAAAAGCGTCCATTATAGCATTATACCATCTGCGAAGTTCAAAAACAGTACCTACGATTTAAACAGTTGCAATTATTTTAATAGTAGTCTACTTAGAATTCATTTTATTGTAATATTAGTGACAGGTATTAGTTTACTGGATTTCATTAATTATGAAGGAATCTAAAAATATATAATTACTTATTTTCTGCCTTAGTTCAACTAGAAAGTTAGTTAATTAAACTGTTTTGCAGGTAATACAAAAATAAAAATATGTTTAGGATTGTACGACAAAAAATCTATTTACAAGAGTTTACGTATATGAGAAAGTTTACGATGATTTTATTTATTCACTACTGCGTAACTGTTGTACATGTATATTAGTAATATGTTCGAATGTACCTATATAAGCAAATTAGAGGGAACTTAGTCTTAAACACAATTTCAAATAATGTGAATTAAGTAGTAGCACAAGGTTGTATGAAAAGTAATTACGGTTGTATTAAAGTCGTTATGTCTACTGTTAATGTTAATAATGAATACGTATTATGTATACCTTAATGCTGTACTAATATTTAAAGCCCAGTAAATTGTAGACAGAGATTAAATAGAAAGTTCATACAAACGCGTAATAAATTTATAGACAATAAACATAGGGCGGGTGTTAACCCCAATTTGCGTCATTCACGCCTCCTTTATCAACAAGTCGGAGAGTATTTGGCCAATAGTTAGTTAGTTTTATAATTTTTGAAAATAAAAAACTATTGAAGCACAATTTTACAAAAATAAAATTTTTGCAATACTGACACAATAATCTGTAATGATTTTTTTTTTAGATTAAAAAAATAATTATAAACATCTATGGTTGCCGACATTGCGTCGATGCTGACCCAAAAAAAAAAAATAATTTTGGGAAAAGGAACATTATTAAAAAATACCAAGGTGAAATAGGTTTTTCATTATATCGATAAAATTCCAAAATTATTTTATATTCTTTAAATAGCATATCATATATCTGGGCCTTTGTAAATAAGAGGAATTAAAAACCGAAACTTTGTTGGAAAATACAAACTTCTACTAGGCAATGTATTAAAACCTAACATCCATTGTCTTTTATTCATAAAATAAAATAAAATCTTAAAATTCTTTGTAAATAAGTTAACTATCAACACATAACTTTTTTGGAAATTGACTAATTTTGTAAAAAATTTCATATATTTCTTACATATAACATAAAACCATTAGGCAAGTCTAGGTTATTGCCTAGGGGCGCCAAGTTATAGGGGCGCCAGATATCCTTACAAAAAAGGGTAAAATTCGAATGACATCTATGTACAGGGTGGACCAAATTCGAATGTTTTACGGGGTATCTCGGTTACCGTAGTAGATAGCGAAAATCTGATTTTGGTCTCTTGGGCTATTTTCTTGAAAAAATAACGCCAATGAAATCAGATTTTTTCTATCGGATTCCATTTTGGCACTACAGACGACAATTGAAATTTCATCATTTTTGAAAATGTGCTATAACTTCTTTATTTATTAAATTATAACAAAATGTTGTATAGGTTTTTATACAGATTTTTATGCTTAATTTAAAAACAAAAGTAATTTTTTCATAGCTATCTTGACTTTCGAGATATGGAGTAAACTTACATTTTTTTAAATAGAAACGCTAGTTGGCCATGACTTTATGTGAAAGAGTATTTTTTTAGCTATTCAAAAATATATAGTTTTTTATATTTGTTGCAAAAAATAACCAAGATATGGCCAATTTTGTAAAAATTCGATCATCAAAGTTTGCCATGATTTCGTAAACAAGTGATGTTTGCTATTATTAAACAACTAAACGTGATTGCCAAGTAAATTCTGCAGCAGCCGCTACGTTTTACCACTTACAAAGTAATATTCTAACATATTAAACTTTTCAAAGAGTTCAAATTTAGCCATGTTCACAATACCACAATAAACAGTTATAAAATACAAAATAATACAGGGATTTGCTTTAAAGTTAAAAAATTTACTTCGAAATGACGTTTAGTTGTTTAATAATTGCAAACATCACATGTTTACGAAATCATGACAAACTTTGATGATCGAATTTTTACAAAATTGGCCATATCTTGGCTATTTTTTGCAACAAATATATGAAACTATATATTTTTGAAAAGCTAAAAAAATACTCTTTCACATAAAGTCATGGCCAACTAGGGTTTCCATTTAAAAAAATGTAAGTTTACTCCATATCTCGAAAGTCAAAAATCTGATTGCCAGGCGTTATTTTCTCAAAAAAATAGGCCAAGAGATTGAAATCAGATTTTCGCTATCTAGTACGATAACGGAGATACTCCGTAAAACATTCGAATTTGGTCCACCCTGTATACAAATGTATTAACGTTATTTAATTTAAAAAAAGTTACAATGTTTTTAATGGTGTAATATTTTTATAAATATGCCCGTGATTCATAAATAGTACAAAACTCTTCGGGTGGTAATTCCTATCATATCGAATATGAAGGTCTTTTTTACAAAATGTTCTCCGAACGCGTCTTCTTTCGAAGTCACGCCACCTAAAGGGAACAGTAAAAGTAAGTTTTCCATTTTATTTCTCAAATTTGGAGAAATGTATGAGAATGACATTTGGTAAGTGATCTTTACTTAGTATTAAAAGAGTTCCCATCGTAATATTTTTAAACATCTCCTACCTCTATTAGGGGCTGAAAAGTCAACTCCTGTTGGTTTTTTAACAGAATGTTTTAAAGGGTTATGTGTTTGCATGTTTGCAATTTAAAATATTTTTTTTTAACCTTGATTTGCTTAGCAACACTTTTTAATCCTTTATTGGTCCCACAAAACCTACAGTTTTTAAGTAAAAAATAAAATAAGTGAAGATGCACTACCAATAAACACGAAAACATCTGTCACTTTTCCTCAATATGTACAAAACATGGTAACCACCATAATGAATCATTTTATTTTAGAATATTTGATGGTGCATGTTCACTAATTTTATTTTTTCTCAAAAACTGTACGTTTTGCGGCATAAATTAAGAACGGTTCTAAATAAATTAAGCTTTCAAAAAATAAATTAAGCTTTCAAAAAATATTTTAAATTGCAAAATTTCTACCTTCCAAAAAGTTCTCATCACCAACAGAAATCGCATTTTTCAGCTCCTGGGGAAGGTGGGAGATCATTAAAAATATTATTGTGGAAAACCTTTTTATAAGTAAAAAACATCTACCAAAAATCATTATTCTACATTACACCAAAGAGAAATAAAATGAAAACCTACTTTTACCGTTCGTCTTTATGGGGGTGTAACTTCGAGAGAAGACGAATTTTGGATAAGGAATTACCTCTCGAAGTTTTTCGCAATATTTTTGGATCACACATACGCACATTTAGACAATATATGGGGGCGCCCAAATTTTATTTGCCTAGGGGCGCCAGATACCCTTGCGCCGGCCCTGACTTTTAGTTAACCCGAAAATTTTTATAGAAAACCTAAAGTCCGAATAAATATCGCTAATTCGAAATCTTTGGGTTCAAATGGCAGTTTTGGCATATCTATAAACACCGAAAAAACTATTATTAGGCATTTTTTAATTATTGTTTTGTTTTATGTTTATTGAAAATCTTTCGATCAAGGAAAAAAATAATGTAGTTTTATAATGAAAATTAACAACCAAAAATCTTAGAGGTTATACAGTCGAATAGTAAAATGTTCATTTTTTAACTTACTGCACAAAATAAAAGCATACAAAACAGATTGAAAATCTTTGGTTAGCCTACAATTTAATTTTTAGCACTTGGTTGCAAACCACGAACAACAAATATTTTGCATACTGTTTACAATGAATATCGTAAACTGAGTTTGATTACTAGGATTGCTTTTCTGATAAAGCCAATTTTTATCGTGACATCGAGGCCTGAGAAAATTAACTGTATGTGCAATACTTTTTAAGTTATGTGATAACTAGCTAAACCAAAACCAGTATGTGATAAAGTCACAAAGACATCACCTACTTAACGGCAGATGTCGTTATAAATTTTTCACTAAAACCAATATACAGAGTGTTGATTGAGTGTATCGTACATAGAACTTCAAAATGCAAAATAAATAGTTGCAAATATTTTAATATTGAACTTTATTTTTTCCGGTTGTATCAATAACGCAGTTGCATAATTACATGTTACTTAAATTAAGAGACAGTAAAGTTATTTTTATTTTTAACGTAACAATTATCTGCTCCGTTTGCATATTGAGTAGAAGCTGTTTTAGTTATAATCTTGTAGTTCCCACAATTGATTAGCTGATTAATATATTTTTATATGAAAAATAGTTTGTTGTAATAATAAATTTATTTAAATATACTTAGCACTTGTAATGTTTGATACCTATCGTCTAATCTAATCTGGATATATTTCGCTAGCGTTTACCTGTTCTTCCCCCGACACTTCATTAATTCGACAGGTGACTTATCGTTATTGAGTGCATGAGATCGTTGGACTGTCCCCAAATCGTGGGAATTATTAAACGAGACTAATACAATTATGCAATTAATATTACTACAGTAACGTACACGTATTGTCCGCAAATATTATGTTATCATCGTTATTAAGTGCCGTGACGTGAGCGATAATGCGTCACATCGGGGTAAAATTATTGTTTGTAAGAGATAAATTTAGTAGAACAAGTTTTGCAGTACATACCTACGCATATCTGATGTTTACAATTCAAAGTATACACAGAAATTAAATCATAAATGGTTAACAAGTTTATGGTATCTACGTTAGAGATTTGCAGAATTAAAAACTAATGCACTATGCATTTAGTCATTTGGAACGCTAAACTTACCACGTTATTTCATCATGAGAACATGGATTTCTTTGCTAAAATGTTCTGAAAAAAACTAAGAAAACTACAAGTTTTAAAACTATAACTTTCTTACTAATAACAGGAAATATTTAAAATTTATTATAAACAGTTTAGGCCAGAAGTCACCCAAAATATTTTTATCCGGCTTGCGAACCGATGTAAAGTTGATAAATTAAAAACAAAAAACACACTGTGAGTAATTTTGGCTCCAGCTAAAAAACTTTTGAACAGACATAATGGTTTGTGGTCATTCTCAGAGGTACCCTGTCTTTAAGCACTTTTGGTGAATATTTACTGTCGTGAAACAAAAGAAACACTTTACTGATTACTAACATAACAAAAACATGATCGAAGAAAAAGTATAGTATCAACAAATTTTTTTACTTGGTCCTTAATTAATTTTTGTTTAAAAAAAAAGACTTTTTGTCCAGAAAGCTCTTCTGCAACATTTAAAGCTTATTTCGATGTCAATTAAAGTTTACAGAACCGTTTTTCAAACATAATACAGTTCAATTTACGCAGATCACGGCATATTTAATAAAACAATAAATGTTGGTTAAAAAGTATTTGTCTTAAAAACTGCACATAATAATGTTAATGTAGTTACATAAACATTGCTTCCTTTATCCAAAAATGTGTTAATATTATATAATTTAGTTATATAAAATTATACAAATAACTGTGTTTACTGAAAACAAAGTAAAAGGTAAAAATAAGTTATGTTTTAGTAAGAGGTTTAAAATACATTCATGTATGTACTAACAATTAGTATACCTAATTATTTTAATTTCGCATTACATTTATTTTAATGTTACCGTTAAAAGAGTAACAGGATAGACGAGCTTTGGTCGAAATAAAATAATGGAAGTCGGTTATTGTTTTTTCATGGCAATGTTGAATTTTATCTTAGATATCGCAATTTTTTTGTTATTTCGCTTATTTTTGAAAATAAATACTCATATAAAATATCAAACCACTGCAAAGAGAAAAAATAATCTTTGTATCTAAGTTATCCCCTACGAAGACTGCTATTAAAAAAATAGTTTTTCCAAATATCTCGCAAGATAATTAATAAATAAAAATTTGACTATCACCATTTTATAGCAAACAAAATCTAGCAAAGTTTGTTTCTTCTGGCATTTTCGTGTATCAGCAACGATAGCCAAAATATTTCAGTTTAAAAATTTTGATCAATTTCGGTTTTTTCGTTATTTCACACAAGTCAGGGAAGTTTTAAACCAAACATCTTGTTTAAAATACACTCCGACCTAAAGAGCTAAATTTTGTCCTATTTAAGCAACCTTGTATTTAAATTATTTACTGTGATAGCAATAATGCTCCATCGAAGGGTGAAACATCCTGTGTGAAATAACATGGTACGGCAATTTTTGAGGAAATCGGAAATTATGTACCTACCTACTATTTTGTGGATGTTAGGTTGAATAAGAATTGGTGAAGTGGGATAGCGCGTATTAGCAAAATAGCTCCTAGGTTATCTACATGAATCTGCTATGTTCATTCTTTAATAAGTTAAGAAGGTAAAGCATTGTTTCTTTAAATTAACTAAAAACAATTAAAACATGGCACAGCCGTTTAGTTCATTACAAGGTAGTGTTATAAATAAAGTGTTTTATAAATAAAGTGAAAAATATAAAATTTGAGGTTAGAGTAAGGTACGTACCACGTGTTTGACAACCACGATCGAATTCACCGTTAAAATGTAAAATATAGGAGCAGGGCAAATAATTTCAAACGATTTGCTGTACCCCATCAGCTTACAAGATATTTGTAAACATTCGAGTAGCCAGATTTAAAAAATCTCACGGATCAAGAAGCCCCATGTAACTTTGGTGTGTATAGAAGCAAATAAAACAATGGAATATATTTAAACGTGCCACCGAATAGTAATTTGTTACAAGCAAGTATTACACCTAAAATCTAATTGTTCCACGAAAATACTGAAATGTGCCAAAAGAAAATTAAGTTCACATGCGTTTACTAATTTGTACGAAAATAAAATTAAATGTCAACTGAATTAATGATTTGTTACATGAAAATACTGAATGTGCCAAAAGAAAAATATAAGTTTACACGAGTATATTAATATGTAACAAATATAAGAAAAATATACACACTAATTAATGACATCTTACAAGAAAATACTAAATGTACCGAAGGTACTCGTATATGGGTGCTATTTAAATGCTATAAAAATAAATTGAAATGAAATAATTTTAATTCAAGAATGTCATTTAAAAAATTGTGGACGCTATTATAATTAATCAATTTGCTGTATGTGCAATGCTATGAAATTATAATTTTTGCAATAAAAAGAAAATAAAATGAAATAAAAATAAATCATTCTGTCACTAATTATTGCACTATAAAAATAAAGAAATTTTGCCAATTGTATTAATTATTTGTCATTTGGATGTAAGATTTGCTACTGAATTTTAATATTTACCAGTCGAATTTAATATATGGCTAATTGGAATTAATATTTGCTACTTGGAATTAATATTTGCCACTTGGATTTCATATTCGCCACTTGGATTTCATATTTGAAGGTATTTGTAGTGATGTTCCTTCCTAGTACTAACAATGCCTTAGAAAGTTTCAACAATGTAATTAAACAAGAAGCTACATTAAGAGAACGATTACCAATATCTCGTTTCTTAACTTTAACTTTTGGATACATTGAACAATGGTCTGAAAATTATAGTAATGGATTAAAAATATTTAAAACAGAACCTACTGTAACCCTAGATATTTGGAAAAATGCTTACAATGGGGCTAAGATTAAGAAAGATATTAAAAGTATATCGTCATCAAGTACTACAATTTATACATTTCCCTCAAGAAAAATTGAAACGTTAAATGAAGATATAAAAGTTGATTGCTTTGAAACATTCGATGAATTTAAAATTAATTAATTCTATAGCTATAACGTTACTTTCCCTAATGATGGCAACTTTTTGGCTGCACAGTGGGATTGTCCTGCTTATTTTAAAAACAATATTTGCAAACATACTGTAGGAATAGCTGTTAGGCTGAAGAAAGCTTTTCCACCTCCTGAAGCGAAAAATGTTGATATCGAGTCAAAACGAAAACGTGGAAGGAAGACGTTCAAAAGCGAAGAAGGCATTGTTGATGCAATAATGAAGCAAATTTCGTATTATGCTTGCTCTTTTCATATTGTTTATTTTTGAAATAACATTTATTTAATGTATTGATCAGACTGAATAAATTTAAGGTTATATTTTCTTCATATCCATGTTTTATTATCCAATTATCATTTACCTAGTCCTTTACATTTTACTCGTATCTATAAACGTGACAATTATTAAATCCAAGTTGCAAATATTAAATCAAAATGGAAAATTTTAAAACCTATTGACAAGTTTTAAATCCAAGTAGGAAATATTAAACTCAAGTGGCAAATATTAAATACAAGTGGTAAATATTAAATCCAAGTAACAAATATTATATCCGAGTAGCAAATATTAAATCAAGTAGCAAATATGAAATCCAAGTGACACACATAAAATTCATTTAGCAAATATTAATCTAAGTAGCAAATATTAAATCCTAGTGGCAAATATTAAATCCAAGTTGACTTTATATTATTTGTTATAGCGTGGTGCAAGTGACAAATAAAAAAAAATTATAGCAAATAATTTGTGCTCCTCGTATATTAAGTTCACACGCGTTTAATAGTTTGTACCATGTACAAATAAACTGTCAACTGAATTAATGATAAAGAAATTAATTTAATATGAGTTTACGTTTAACAATAAACTGCGATCAAAGTAATGGTACATTCATGAATTTATGTAAGTAATCATGTATCTATGGTTGAACAACGACAAAATTAAATAAAATATCTTCGACTGAATAATTAAAGTTGATTCTTACAAATATAAACCAAAGGCATTGGTGCATCCAGGGTGTCTTATACTATTGAATCAGAAGTGCTTTTTTGGCCTTTGTACACCTTCCCCTTTTTCTCCCAGAGGTATTTGTTTTGCTTCTGGCGGTGAAATTACATATTTTAATCTTATACCTAATATGTTTATCCTACATATAAAACTGCCTTAATGCCAACGCACACATATTTGGTACACTACTAATGTCACATTTCAGCATTTTTTGTGTTGACATGCGCGTGTGACAATTAGTATTTTGTTGTTACATTTTAGATATTTTTATGTCATTTTATAAATAAATTTGGTGCATGTATGATTATTTTTTGTTACAAGTTTACTTTTTTTTGGGACATTTTACGTATAACATATTAGATTATACATGTCACATTTAATTACATACCTAAAACAGTTAAATAAATCCTAGAGGTACTAAAACAACATTGTTAAAAAAAATGTGCAACGTTGCAGAGCTTTTTTTTTATATAAATGGGCTGGCTTCACCCTGTTCAATTTTTTATTACAGTTGGAGGTCAGTATAATCTTCAAAATAGTACTTTTCTCGTAAGAAGTTTATGTAAGGGTAGCGCTAAAGTTTGGTTTGATGCTGCAATAAGTTTATTTATTACTTGTGATCTTGTGATTAATTAAAAACAGAGGTTTTAGAACAATTTTGGGGAGAAACTGCTCAGGTCAAAGTGTGTCACTATTTACAAACGGACTGTTTTAATAAAAAATTTAAAATGACATATTTTTGAAAATGTGGCTATTGGTCGTCATTTGACATTGGTTATTTTGAAAAACAGTTTATAAAAAACAAAAAACTTCAAAACATTCCTCCATAACTATCATATTCCGATTGACAAAATATACCTGCTGCTTCATATAAAACAAGGAAATTTGTATCAAATTTACGTTTCTTTTAAAATAAGCTATAATTAAATTCAGTTTTAAAAAATCCAGTTTAAGGTTAAAAATACAAATTGTATTTGACAGTTAAAACAAAATTTCGATATGTGTCCAAAGCCTACTAGTTAAATTCAATGAAATATTGTGTGTGCCCATTAATGTATCATTAAACACGCAATAACTCGAGAAACATTGATTTTAAACAGAATTAACCTTTAATTGTTATTACAATAATTCAATTACTTACAACAAAAAGTAAAAATATATAGGGCGTTTCATTTAAAAAAATTGACATATTCGTGTTTGAAGTTTAGGCAAATGGACCGGGTATAAGGAAGACGCTGTGTATTATTTTCAAATTTTTACTAGTTAACAATCCCCACGACACTATTGTCGAACAATGTGTCCAAGGAATTCGTTTTAACTTAGATTGTTATTAATATTAATACTTTTTAGAGTAGGTATAATACGTGTCAATATCTTCATTAAAACTTGAATAACTTAAAACCGATTGATTTCAGGTACAAAAGTTCTTATGTATTTTTAAAAGAGAAAAGAGAATTTAAATACATCTTAAAATTACAGAACATACAAAAATATAATTATAAATTAACAGTTTTCTGGCAAATCGAAGCCAAAAAATTGATTGTGTTTGTTACAGATCATTTAAAACAATCGAACCCAAAAAAAAAAAAAACTGAAATCAAATATGATATAATAAAGGTTACCTCCACTTGAAATCTTCTTCACGTTTCCATGACTCGGCCCACACTGATAAAATTATTTGTGCAAAATTAAACCACTTAATTTTGGCGCTCCTGTGACCACCGTTAGTTACTGCAAAATTACACAAAGTTGTGTAAATTTTAGTTTACACAATAAATGATCTAAAAATACATGGTAATATTACGTAACATAATATGTACGTTTACTATGTAAATTTCCCCTATTTGTACAGGGTGGGCAAATTGCGATATTTTAATAGGGAATCTTGGTAACTATAAGAGGTATCAAAAAACGGACCGCGCATCCTCGATCTCTTTTTTCGAGAAAAAGTTAATGGTGAAAACTAAAATTGGTCATCGTCTTGTGTGTTCGAGTTATCGCCGTGTTCGAGTTATCGCCGATAACTCGATTTTTCGACTTTTCGTTTTATGACCATATCTCACTTGTTTATAAAAATAAACAAATATTGTTTTGACGTTCTACAGGCATTGTTTTGATAAGAATGCAGTGGCGTTGACAATGTTTAAAAAAAAAAACAAATTCGAGTTGTGACATAAAGTTGTATTTTTTTTAAATGGAACCCATAGTTCGCTATGACTTATTTAAATTCCTTATTTTTTTTGTCATTCCAACTTTATAAGGGTTGATTTTTTTTTTTAATTATAAGGGTTGATGTACTTATTTTCAATAATATGTAAGTTGCGAAAGATTTTTAGTTTTTTTTAAACAAAATTATAGTAGGCTGTGAAAACAAAAACAAAACAAGGTGTAAAACCTTTTTAAAATCATTTGGTACAAGTTACGAAGGTTTTCTAATGTGTTGTTGTGATAAACATTAGAAATATATGAAAATAAGAAAACAACGATATGGTCGGAATCTGCAGTAATGTAGTTTATCTTTTGTTCAAATATTTATAATGTTTATCACAACAACAAATTACAAAATCTTCGTAACTTGTACCAAATGAGTTTTAAAAGGTTTTAAACCTTGTTTTGTTTTTGTTTTCAGCCTACTATAGTTTTGTTTATAAAAAAAAAAAAAAAAACTTTGGCAACTTACATATTATTGAAAATAACTACATCAACCCTTATAAATTTGGAATGCCAAAAAAATAAGGAATTTAAATAAGTCATAGTCAACTATGGGTTCCATTTAAAAAAATACAACTTTATGTCATAACTCGAATTTGGATTTTTTTTTAATTGTCTACGCCACTGCATTCTTATTAAAAATGTGCCTGTAGAATGTCAAAATTATTTTTGTTTATTTTCATAAACAAGTGAGATGTGGTCATAAAACGAAAAGTCGAAAAATCGAGTTAACGGCGATAACTCGAAAACAAAAGACGATAACCAATTTTAGTTTTCACCATTAACTTTTTCTCGAAAAAAGAGATCGAGGATGCGCGGTCCGTTTTATGATACCTCTTATAGTTACCAAGATTCCCTATTAAACCACCGAAATTTGCCCACCCTGTACTGTTTTCCCCCCTTGCATAGTAAAATTACGTAGGCATAATAATAGTCCTTGATTGTATTCAAGAAGAAATTAAAAAAAGTTTACTGCTAAACACTATTTTAATGCTGTATAAAAATACATAAAACACATAGATACATATTTATAGCTATTATATTATACAGGGTGTTTCACTTTTCCATGGGATTCTATTGCTATCTCCGTAAATAATGATAAATACAAGGTTGGTTAAATGGGACAAAAGTTGGCTATTTAGGAGTGTATTTTAAACAAGATCTTACTTTGTTTAAAAATTCCATGGCTTGCGTGATATAACGAAAAAACCGAAATCGATTATAATTTTTAATCTTAAATATCTCGGCTATTGTTGCGAATACACAAAAACGCCAAAAGAAAAATGTTTTGCAGATTTTGTTTGCTAAAAGATGGCGATAGTCAGATTTTTCTTTATAAAGTACCGTGTGAGATATTTTCAAAAACAACTTTTTTTAAATGGCAGTCATAGTAGGTGATGACTTAGATTTAAAGATTATGTTTTCTCTTTACAATGATATAATATTTTATTTGTCTATTTTTAAAAATAAGCGAAATAACCTAAAAAAAATGCAAAATCTTAACATAAAAATGAAGGTTGCTATGGAAAAAAAAACAATAACCGACTACAATTGTTTTATTTCGACCCTTGCTTGTCTATTATGTCACTCTTTAAACAGTGATATTAAATAATTTGTATTTTTATTTTTGGACCGGGTTTTTTGAAAATGAATTTAATTATAGCTTATTTTAAAAAAAAAATTAAATTTGATACAAATGTCTGTATACTTTGAATTGTAAACATCAGATATGCGTAGGTATGTATCTACTGCAAAACTTGTTCTACTAATTTATTTTGAATCATCTCTCACCTTCACAAGGGACTGAGAAGTGTGACCCCTGTTGGTTTCTTATATCAGAACTTTTTAGAGACTTGAAATTTGCAATTGAAAAAATTTCTTGGAAAGGTTGATTAATTTAGAAACTTTTTTATTGTTTAACTTTTCCTGCTAAACCTACAGTTTTTGAGCAAAAAATAAAATAAGTTAACATGAACCTTAAATATTCTAAAATAAAACGATTAATTTTGGTGGTGACCATTGTTTGTTAATGTTCATATTGAGTGTTTGCGTGTTGTAATCTCTTAAACTTCAAAATGCATTAATTTTTAATGAGAAGTTGCCTCAAGATTTTTTTTGCAATATTTTAAAAACACCCTGTATATGTATAATAGGTATATGGTTTCAGGATGAATTTACACAAGAAGAAATTACACAGAGAAGTTAAACACGGAAGAATTTACACACGAAATAAATTTCACGCTGAAGTAGTTTCACTTTTTTTTTTAATTTTAAAGTTTTTCATTTTTATTCAAATTGCTATTTAAAATTTGATCCTACGATCCTACTATTAGTACTATTGCGTAACTTTTTTTTACCGATTTCTATTTATCCTTTACCTTTCAATATTTCATAATACTTAGCTTTAATTCGATTAAAATATATTGGTATTTAGTTGTCCCTTCAAATAATTGAACTTGCTTATATTTTTACAAATTTTATATTCGCTTTACACAATAAAAATCAATACATGTAAAAACACAAGTTAGGTTCAAAATAAATGATCATACATACAGTATTAGTAAAGTCCGCCAGTTAAATTTTTAAAACAGTTACAAAAAAAGACAAAGTTAATTATCAAACATAAAAAGTCATTAAAGTTAAACAACGCAAGAGGTCTAATTTTGTATTATAAAGTCGAAATTTTGCACAATGTTTGAAATACGTTGGTTTAACGAAATTTACTTAGCACCTCCAGGATTTTATTGACCGGTCCATTGCTGCAAATAGTATACGTAGATAATTATTTGATGATATCTATATATCTATTACAACATTAAAACTATTATTAAAAACTAATTGAATTTATAAATGATAATTTAAGTTGTCCTGTTATTTTATGATTGACAAAAGTGTTATTAAAAAAACAAAAGTTTTTAACTGGTTTTAAACAGGTTTTTTAATATATTGTTTCAATTTACATTGATTCCGACATGTTTCGTCAATATAGGTTTTATTGACTTCCTCAGGGCTACAAAATTTGTTATTATAATTAAAATTACTATACTTAAATTCTTAAATTGAATACTTACAACTATGTTATATAATGAAGCAATAATTTTCTAAGTTGTTAGACAAGGATGATTCCAGGAAAGTAAAAAACACATTTCAAATACCATGCCACGTGTATGTCGAATATTCTTATTCTTCCTTTTTTCTTTTTTTGTTATTCACACATATATATTATTTTAGTATATCTAATAGTGATAGTTATTTAACAATTGTAACGTAAAAACACTTATACATAGAACATATTAAAAATTATGACAAGCTACGGTAAAGTTAACAAACAACACGTTAAAAATTTTTACTTAACACATTTTGTGCGGGTAGCGCGCAAAAGTAACTGGCAGGTATAGCGGGCCAAAAAAATTAGGTTGGGATTTTTTAAATTTAAATTTTTATAACTAATACATGTTTTTCATTATATTTGGAAAGCCTGTTCCGTACTACAATGTCGACTGTAGAAGATATAAAGGTCTGTTCCAGCAGGGCCATGTACGATCCATCGAACGGTCAGGAGCATCCGTAGTATCGATATATCGTGCCATGAGAGACTATAATTGTCCGCTATATCGATACTACGCATGTCCCTGACAGTTCGTTGGTCGTACGTGGCCCGCAATGGCGTAGCTACAATTTGTGCCGTTCGGGGCGGTCCCTGAATTTGCCGCTCCTCTAAACAGAGGTTGCCAAGTGTTTATTTTTTTCAAAAGCCAGCGATGATCGACACAAAAAAAAGTGGAGAAGAGGTAAAATGCGCCGCAGGCGATTTTTTTAAATTTCAGATGTTCAAACGTGTTTTAATTCAATGTTAGATAATGTAGAGTACTTTACCATCATCCAAAATTACAGTTTTACGGCAGAACTTTTTCTTATTTCTATTTTTTAATCAGATTGTTCCCTACCCCCCACGAAATTATTTTTAATAGGAGTTAAAATTTTCACTGATAGTTTCCATATAGGTAAAGGAACACATACATAATACAGGGTTTGTCCCAAAAGTAACCGGACTAATTCGATAACAAAAAATGTATTTCCAATATTCGTACAACGACTTAATATTCTTCAAAGTAGCACCCTTGTGCATCAACACACCGCCTCCAGCGGTTCTGACACTCTTGGTAGGCCTTCTGGAATGCGGCGACTGGAGTGCTGTTCAGTTCCTTCGCACGGCCTGTTATTCTGCCTGGACCGTGCCGTAACGATGTCCTTTCAGCGCCGACTTGAGGGGGAAGAGGAAGAAGTCTGGGAGAGCGACATCTGGGCTGGCTGGGGCAGCGTTACCACGTTTTGTTGAGCTAGGTACTCTTCCACGACGAGCGCGATGTGGCTCGGCGCATTGTCGTGGTGAAGCTTCCAGGAATTGGCAATGGCTGGGCGGATGCGGACGATTCGTTTTCTCAGTCGCTCAAGGACTCCCACGTAGAAAATCAATTTCACGGTCTGTCCAGCTTGCACAAACTGCCTGCGAATCACCCCCGAGTCAAAAAATATAATCAACATGGATAACATCTTTGACTTGCTCATGCGAGCTTTTTTGGGGCGAGGCGAGGCGCTGGTGTCCCATTCTGAGCTTTGGCGCTTTGTGTCCGAGTCGTAGTCGATCACCCACGGTTCGTCGCCAGTGACAACATTGTCTAAGAAATCTGGTTCATCAAGCACACGATCGAGAAGTTCTTAACAAATCGTCACTCGGTTTGCTTTTTGATCGTCCGTCAAAACCCTCGGCACCAACATTGCACACACTTTCCTCATTGCCAAATTTTCAGTTACAATTCGATGCACAACACTTTTCGGTAAGTTGACGTCTTCAGCAATCATCCGAACACTCGATCGGCGATCAGAGTCCAAAAGAGTTTTCACTTTTACCACATTGTCTTCAGTTTCGCTCGTTGAACGACGTCCTGAGCGTTCATCGTCTTCAACAAGCTTTATTCCTTCTCGAAACAAATTGTGCCACTTAAAAACTATGAATAGTTTACACGATTCAAAAGTGGTCGTAAGTCAGTTCAAGACGATCCTCGACCAGAAAGGCCTTCGACGTCAACTGATGACACTAACACTCAGAAAATTAATGATCGATTTTGATGGCGTTGTGCATTTTGAATTTTTGCCCCAATGGCAAACAATCAACCGAAGGGGTGTTGAAAAAGTTGTAAGAAAAAATTCGCAAGAAGAGACCAGCGTTGTGGCGCGACAAAACGTTACGGCTAGAAGACAGGCTATCTCGAACTCTTGAATAAGTTGTTTCATTTATTTACTGACTGTGAGTAAGAAAGTCTACGGGGTTCGCATTACGGAGGAGTACGCAATACCGTAATGCGCAGTCTCATAACCACAGTTCGAACTACACAACGTCATCCATCATCGCTACCATCCACAAGTGTTGTTCACCAAGGGACTTTCTCCGACCAGGCGCCTCCACTGTGACACCCGTCACCTCCGCCATTCGCCTTTTCCCCTTTGTGACACCACCACGACAACGCGCATGCCCACTCAGCCTTGGCAATTTGCGAGTTTTGTTCAAAAAATCAAATGACTGCCCTCCCCCAGCCTCCCTACTCACCTGACCTGGCCCTGTGTGACGTATTTTATTCCCCAAATTAAAATTGGTGCTTAAAGGACGTCGTTTTGACACTATTGACGATATTAAAGAGAATTCGGCACGGAAATAGAAGGCGATACCCAAAGAAACATTCCAGGACTATATGGCAACGTGAAAAAACCGCTGGAATAAGGGCATTTATAGAGAAGGGGGCTACTTTAAAAGAGATAAAGACCAATAAGTTGTAAATACTATAAAATAAATGTATCTACAAACAGTTCGGTTGTTTTGTGAACAGACCTCGTATATAGCGCATTTAAATTATCCTCTTTGTGTTTTTATTAATGTCAACCGTAGCTGACTATAAAATTATTGAATTTCTTATTTAATATTGTAGTTAATTAAAAAATACAACAGTTAATATTTTTTAACAGTTTTTCATTTTAAATCATTAACCATAATACATAAACCATATGTATTTAATAAATAAGCAGTTGTCATAATTACACAAATACATTATATTACTAAACAGTAAGAAAAACTTTATAAACCAAAGTCAAAAAGGTTACAGATAGTTTTTTTCTACTCTATATGAAAGTTAGGTGCGACTGTAACAGTTACCAGTATAACGGCAAACGCATAAATATTTTTTTCGTACAATTCTTGCAGTTTATAAAAATTCTGCATAAAAGGTATTAATACGCTTCCCGCCGTAGACCGCCGGTCACTTGAACGGGTATTAATACGCTTCCCGCACGAAATGTGTTAAAATGAATGAAATTGTTCACATGAGAACCAGTTTTTGACAAAAAAAATTTTGATAAGTCACTATTTTTGTAGTAAGCATTAGTTATTATTCAAATTAATCAAAAGATGTCACTATTGTTACAATTACATGAAAAATTAGTAATAATAATTAAGTTAAAACATTTTTTATATGTACAATATTACTTATTCAATACTTATTATTATTATACTGATTATACTTAACACTAACATTTTGTTACATTGGTTTTTTTAAAAATTATTGAAAAGTTAATTGTTGTTTGTTACATTTGTTCAAAAGTAGTTTATAAGTTTTTTGGATTATATTGTCGATGTCAGACCTATCATTGCAAGAATTATTGTTTGAATTAATGAATATACTCTCAGCCATTAGTCTTTTAAATAAGTTAGTTTCATGATATATTATTCTAATATTGTCAAAATTAAATTCATGGTTAGTATTGAGTACATGTTCGGTTAAGCTAGTGGTGCACTGAAAATTATTGTTATCTTTTGATTTTAGTTTTTTTAAATCACTTTTATGACCATACATTCGGTTCCTTAGGGTTTGTCCTATGTATATAGTATCACAAGTAGTACATGGGCAAATAAAACCTATATTGACGAAACATGTCGGAATCAATGTAAATTGAAACAATATATTAAAAAAACCTGTTTAAAACCAGTTAAAAACTTTTGTTTTTTTAATAACACTTCTGTCAATTTATAAATGATATACATACATTATAAAGTTTATTAATTGGTATTATCGAACATTAAATGAACTCTGATTACATTTATTTAAAAGTAATTTGTAAGTTTTTTGAAATATATTATCTATGTCAGACCTATCATTTTTATTAACATTGATAAAATTTCAGCAATTAAACGTTTGAATTGATTTTTTTCTTGGTATATAATTTTAATGTTTTCAAAATTAAATTGATGGTTAGTTCCTAGAACATGTTCTGTTAAGCTGGTTGTGCATTAAAAATTTTTGACCAGGTTTTCTTTTCACTAAGTTTCTTTAAATCACTTTTATGACTATACATTATGTTGCTTAAGTTTTGTGAAGTGTATCCTATGTATATAGCATGGGCGTCCGCAGGGGGGGGCAAACGGGGAACTTGCCCACCCCCCCGGGATCGAGTAAAAATAGTAATTTATATATATTATTATTTGACTCTATGCTTTGCCCCCCCTGGAAATTTTTCTGCAAACGCCCATGGTATGCATATGGAGCTCATGCATCACAACATTATATAACTCACCCTCATTATCGTTTATAGTATATAAAGGGTGTATCTTTTGTATAGCATGGATTTTCAAAACATTTAAATTACTTTGAAGTATAGATAAGCAAGAGTTGTTTATCAGTGAGGTATTCAAACTACAAGCCAGTATACTCCATACATGTGATCTAGTATCATTTATAAATTTCTTATGTGTTGGTCTGTAGTTAGATGGTTGATTATAGTGTGACTGCAACGCCCCTAAGCCTATAGTACTTAGTGGCATTAAGTTTGATGCTCTTATTTGGCTTATTGCTAAATCTTCAGTTATGGTTAAATGAGGTATGATGACATTGGCGTGATAAGGATATGTGCGAGATATGTGTTTCATTATATCAGGTATGTCTTCAAGAGAATCAGGTAATGACGAAAATTGTCGTCCAGACAGTTGTAGTGATACAGCTTTTATATATAACTGAACAGTGTCATTTGGTGTTAATATGATAGTAGAGTAGATATGGCTGTTCGAATCCACTCCTGGCGTAGTTTTGAGGATCCTGGCGTGACTTTACATGTGTTTTAGAGTCTGGCGTGTCTGGCGTAGGTGTCTGGCGTGTATGTTAGGATCCTGGCGTAACAAGTGATGTGTTTTGTGAGTCTGGCGTGGTAGTTTGTCGTGTATGTTAGGATCCTGGCGTAACTGGTGGTGTGTTAATCCACTCCTGGCGTAGTTTTGTGGATCCTGGCGTGACTGTACATGTGTTTTAGAGAGTCTGGCGTGTATTTTAGGATCCTGGCGTCGTCAATTGTCATGTGTTTTGTGAGTCTGGCGTGTATTTTAGGATCCTGGCGTAATAACTTGTGTCTGGCGTGGTTCACTCCTGGCGTAGAGGATGCTGGCGTGTGTTTTAGAGAGTCTGGCGTGTTTGTTTGTCGTGGCGTCTGGCGTGTATTTTAGGATGCTGGCGTGATGTGTTTTGCGTGGGTGTGTTTCTGGCGTGTGTGCGGGGTGTGTGCGGGGTGGGGGTGTTTGTATGATAAAAACAAAAGAATAAACTTAAAATGTTTTATTTAGGTAAATTTGTTTACAATATTTATTCTACCTTAGCGTCTATAGTTAAATTAAGAATCTATTATAACCATATACTACTAATTTATATATTACATACAACATTAAATAAAATAAATTCATAACGTCGACACCAATGTAAAATGGAAATATTGAAATCATCTGTTGTTGTTGATTCTTATGTTCTAGAAGTAGGTCCTTATGTAGAGATGAAGTTTTTTCTGCGATGGTTGTATAATTTAAAATGTGATTCCATGTCGAGTCGTGATAACTTTGGTTAGTCAGCAAATATCTTAATTTGTATTTAATAATAATAATGCTGTTGTCGCTTGCAGAAATATTGTTAGCATAAAAAATAGGAATATCATTATGAACATGCGGAATCAGTTCGGTCCACTCGACGGGCCAATTTTCCTGATCGTTGAAACAAACGAACGCTTTGTACCCATCAGGTTGTCGGTATATTATAAAATTGTTTCCTATTATAGAAGCAAGGATGAGAATAGATGTATTCATCAAGAACATATTTGTTAGATTAAGCTATGTTAGCAGTTTACATAGTTTTTTATTCAAATTGATATATTGCAGGCGAAGCCTTAGGTAATTAACATAGAATAGGTTTGTTTCATCGTGTTAATATTTATGTATTCAGGTAGAGTTGTCAAGCTCGCAGTTTCATACTCTCCATTGCTAAATATTCTTTCGGATCCAAATTCGCGGTATTCGTAACAGTCAATTGATAACGAGCGTTGCAAATGATCGGCATTATAAGTGCAGCGAACGGGTATTGCCACGTCATCAGCGTATTCAAGTTTAAAATGTCTATAAAAAGTGTGTTCACTTTCTATTATTCCGCCAATTTCCATTTCCTTCCGAATTAAATGCTGTCTGAAGTCTTCGCCTCATCGACTGTAACTAATTGAGACTTTTCTGAATCCAGCAAATCATCTGATTCCAATGGCATCGTTGTTGTTGTTGTTGATGATGATATATCTAACGTTTCATTGAATTGTTCAAAATTGGCGACATCGAGCGTCGGCAAAGATTTACTAGGTGTTAACAACTTAAACGATAAACTAATCTGAACTGTTTGATTGTCCGGTAATTGAACATTAAATTTCATTCGGCTAGTTGGATCTTTTGAATCCTTTAGATTTACTGCAATGGGTAAACTAATTGTTCGTCGAATGAGATGGACAAGAAGAAGAATAAATAAAAGCACGATAATATTCTTCATATTGATGACGTTAACTTTATTCGCTTGACTGATGAGCACAACTTGTTAACTGTATGTGCGTATTCATACTAATTGTTTTCGCTAACTGTATTCGGTTTTATAAGATGTGAATCGAATGATAAAATCACTTCATAAAATTTCGCTTTTATTAATCCAAGAATTATGTTCGTCAGAAAATCCTAACCATCTAACGTACACTTTATTTCTGCTTTTTAAAAAAAAAATTTGAACGAGATAAATATTAGGTTGCTTAGTCTTCAACAATTCATGATCATAAAAACATCCTTGAATTGCGTTATCTTGATAATCTTTGAGAATGTATGTGACAGGATTTGTATTTTTGATCATTTTAATCGTAAAAATTTCTGTTGTCCAGTTTGGCGTGTAACCTTTATGAAAAAGATGTTTATATTTGCTAATGCGAACCTTTTCTCCAACTGTAAATTTTGGTAATGAAAGTGTTTTAATTTTGCTATAAACAGTGCCTAATAATTTTTTCTCATTAGTTAAATTTACATCGCATGGACGCATTTTAATAGTTGAATGAATTGTGCTATTGTATTTTTTAACAAGATCTTGAATAATATTTATCCATTTGTAATTTCCATTCAGACTAAATTGTTTCCACATTAAACCCTTCAGTGTTCGGTTAAAACGTTCAACGATAGATGCTTTTAAGATGGTGAATGTCGAATAATGGTTTATATGATATTTTTTCATTAAATTTTTGAAATGAACATTATAAAATTCTTTACCCTTATCTGTTTGCAGATGTTTGGGCGATTGTTTTATTAAAATTTGCTTCATTGTTTTAGTTACTTCGGGACCTGATTTGGTTTTGATCGGTAAAGCCCATGCGAATTTGGTAAAAGCGTCAATAACTGTTAGCAAATATCGGAAACCATTATTTTCAGATGAGTATTCGCCCATTTCAACTAAATCTGCTTGCCAAAGATCGTTAATACCTTTTAAAATAACTGTGCGACGTTTAAAGTTGCGTCGCGCTGGTTTATGCAGTTCATTTACTAGTTGTTTAGTCATTCTATTTTCATTCTTTTGTTGGTGTTGGATCTCGTATTTGACGACACTGATGACTGTATCAAACTATTTGGTCCCGATGGGAACTTGGAGTTTTGTGATGGATGAAGAGTCGGCGAAAGAGTAGGAACTAGGGTTTATACAAAAACCGACTTTTGAAAAACCGGTTTTCGAATACCAGTTTTTCCAAAAAACCGGTTAAAACCGGTTTTCGAATAGTTTTAAAAAAACAATTAAAACGTAATAAAATAATTTATATTTCATAATTTTATAAAATATAAAACAAATTTCAAATAAAACCAAATAATAAGATAACAAATAAAAATAAAATTCTAAACTTCCAACAAACCATAAATAGCATTTTTTTAATTTGCTTTTTTCTTTAGAAAACATGATTTTAAAAACACAAAACATTTACGGAATCATGACTTAATCTGGTTCGTATTTGAGATACAAAATTACCAGATACAGAAAATACTGGTTCGCTGACTATTCAGCTGAGTCTTACTATTTTTAAAGCTTCAAACAGTGTGCCCAAATTCTTTATTCTTTTATTAGTTGATTCAAATACTGCAAATTCTGCCTTTAATGAAAAAAACAATGTTTTGAAAGAAGAGATGGAGAAATCAATTCTTAGATTTATCGAGGAACCTTTAACAAAAACAGCAAATCCAAAAACCCTTAATAATATCTTCATCTTCATCGAAATTTGTTTCCAATTCTACAGCAGAATTTGGGTAAATTCTAGATAATATTTTTTCCGATAACTTGACTATATCCATCGGTTCTTGAAGCCAGCGGAAATACGTTTGATTTTTTTGTAACAATGTTTTTTGGATTTTGCAAATGAAGCAGAAGTGTACAGATTTTTATGTAGATATTTATTTTTAACTTAAATCTAGGCTTTAAAACCGGTTTTTTAGTTAAAAAAACCGGTTTTTCGAATACATAATTTTTTTCAAAAAAACCGGTTTTTCAAAACCGATTTTTAAAAACCGACAAACCCTAGTAGGAACGGTGTTTTGTGAAACGTTTGACAGTTTCATATCAACTTCATGATATTGTTTTTCTAACTTACTTATTGCTGATTCAAGCGTTTTAATTGACTCGGAAGTTTGCAAGATCTTTTGCCTTATTTCATTTTTAATAGGCAACAAACTTTGAGTAATTTTCCGATCGACATAAATTTTCACATCTTGTTTAACATGTTTCAAACTTAGATTAACTTGTTCATCAACATAAAATTTGTTAGTTGCATCGGTAATTTCTGTAGGTTTACGCAAATTACAGATACGCTTATGCTTTATATCTACGTTACCATCAGCACTTAAAATGAATCCAACTCGCTGTCTTGGAAAAGAACGTCCGAATTTGTCGATACCCATTTTTAGAATGACAAGAGTTAAACAAAAGCGCTAATTTTATATTATAATTTTAGCCTCTCGTAATTCTTCAAGGATACTAATAATTTCGTTATTATGATTATTATGGCCAGCTTGTTGCGATGCCAATAAAAGTTTAAGCCTGTCTACTAGCTCATTAGGATTGTCCCAATATACATAGTCTGTTTTATTTGTTGAAAACTCCATCAACCCTGAACCTGTGTGAATGTTTTCTGAAAGGCTCTTAATTAATCTATACTTAAAACTTTTATTCCCAGCAAGCTGTTGTGTTTTATTATAATTGCGATACAACACATTAGTTCCTTCTACAATTTCTAAATAATCAGATATATCACTGTTATTACAAAGTTTAAGATTTGGTTCTTTAAAAAAGATTAAAAGTTTTAAGCCGTCTGTTAACTTGTAAACTTTATCGTTTATAAAGATATTTTGATTGTTCATGGTAAAAGGAGAATTGCCAATTTTCCACTTTTGATCATCAGGACTGAAGTAAGGACCATACTTATTATCAGAATCTGTGTGACTTATGTTAAGCAATCGTATAGATTTATCTGTCGATGTCTCCTCTACTATGGAATCTTCAGGGGTAGAATCAATAGACTCTGAGGAAATTGATGGAGTGTCGCTTGTCAGTGGTGATGCACTTTTATTACTTGATTTATACAACTTTTTTTTCCTTTTTATTTTCGATGTTAATGACTCATTGCCGACTGTAAACGTAGTTGCGTCAGATTTACTGATATTTACTGGTGTTGTTAATTGTTTTAAAGGAGACGTAATCGGATGCAAGATTTCTTCCCAACGAGATGTATTTTCTAATCTATCAGACTTTAGCATTTTATATTTTTTACGAATTATGTTTCGCGCAATAATAAGATCCTTAACTAATTTTTCTTTCATTGTATCAGCTTACGAACAGCTTAGACGCACCTTACGAACAGCTTATGAACAGCTTATGATCAGCTACGAACAGCTTATGATCAGATACGAACGGCTGTCGGGAAGTATAATGAACTCAGCGATTGATGTTGAATTTATTTATAATAAAATAAATGTATCGAATCCTTTCCGATAACGACCGTTTTCTATTGAGCATTCTTTATTAATAACCAAGAAATTGTATTTTTCTTTCCAACATTTCGATCATATTTCGTGAAACTGTTGAAGTTTCATATCGGTATTAACCCTTAAGTAGTGAGGTGAAATATGAGTTACGTTAGTAGTGACGTGCGGTCACTGTGACCGCGCAGTTTTTACTGATGCAAAAAATTAAAAAAGAATGTATTTTGTCCTATAATTCAACAATAGTGTTTGTTTGGGTATTTTTCAATGTTTATTGATAAAAAAGACAATGTTTAGTATGAAGCCTTTTTATAAAATTAATACTAACCTAATAATAACGCATTTTGCGTAAGTCAGCGGACTATATGAATTATACAAAAAAAGAAAACTCGAAACCAAAATTTTTATGACTAAAGTGTAACTAAAGGGACCATACTAAACTTATAAATATAAAAAACTATTTCAAAAAAATTAAATCATAAAAACCGCAAGTCTTAAAATTTTACAATTTTCCATTACAGTTTTTAGATATTTTCTTAGCACACCAGACAATTTGAATCGAGTTTTTTCATAGAAGTCTTTTCATTTCTAGTTGTTTCTGCTTCTTCGTTTCCTAAACTGGATATAGCTTGTCAATAATAGTTTCTGTTTCTTCCGTATCTTCCTCACCTGTATCTGATTGCATAGATCATGTATCATGTTCGAATTTCTTCATAAACGTCACTTACACTGCTGTCTTCATCGCTAATATTGTCTTCAGTTACCTCAAACCATTTCGATAGAGTTTCTTCAAATTTGGATTGTTTAAACGAACTCTTTTCGAAGGTCCTGCCTTCTCAGACATGTTTTTTGCCTTTTAGCGCCTGCATGCAAAAAGTTACACTAACGGTGAGGTGCGGTCACTGTGACCGCAAATAAACTTTATAATTTTTTTTTCGAGACAACGACACAACCCTCGATTTTTGTATGCTAGTCACGGACTAATTGTGAAGTAGTTTGAAGGTACCTAGACGGGGGGGGATGTACACATGACGAATTAGCTGTAGTATTAGATTGAAATTACCGTGCGGTCACCATGACCGCACCTCACTACTTAAGGGTTAACGTGGTCTAAGTATATGTTTTAAATTTAAATTATCTTGTTTAAAAATAATTAATAAATTTGCATTATCGCGAACCAATTGTTTTGGTATATGACTATATGTTTGGCATAAATAAAAACTATCTATTTGTTTATGACGTCCTCGACAGAAAAAGGATCTTATATGATCCTGTTTTTCACACGCAATGTCGTCAAATATGAATATTGAATTATTTTTTGCCTTCTCAAATGGGAGAACTGCATTGTGTTCAGAAAAGGTATAATAGCCTATTTGTTTTATATCAGAAAATAATTTTTGAAGATATTCGTACTTAGGTTGATATAAAGATTTCGAATATACGTAAATATTTTCAAACTTCAACCCGTTCGGATGTATAACTAAAGCTATAACTGCATTTGTTTTACCAGAACCGGACGTTCCAACTATAATTGCACGAATACTGTTCGGTAATAATTTGCTATGTTTAAAAAACGTTTTATCGTTTTGAATAACATCGATATTTTTTATGGGTAATTTTTCATGTTGATCGACCAACCGCATTTTAACAACTAAATAAAAAATATATATGTGCTACTATTTAAAAATAAGACAGTACATGGAAAACAGCGATATTAATAACATCGCTATAAAATGAAACCGCATAAAAAACCTTCAATCAAATGTCAGTCGACCGTTCGAGGTAAAGGTTTACTCAACACTGTTATAAATAAATTACCATTTGAAATTCATCTGCCTGCCTGGTGGTTATCAATATTGCGGGCCCGGCACGAAATTAAATAAACGGTTAGCTAGAGGCGATCCAGGAATAAATCCTTTAGATCGTGCATGTAAGGATCACGATATCGCATATTCTAAATCTAAGGATACATCTATAAGAAATCAAGCTGATATTCAGCTAGCTGAAAGAGCTTGGGAGAGAGTTAAAGATAGTAACGCAAAACTTGGAGAACGAACGAACGCGTGGTTCGTAACAAACGTTATGAAAGGAAAAGCAAAACTAAGAATGGGTCTAAGAGTTAATAATTCGAAGAAGAAAAAAAAGGTTAAAACCTTACGTTCTATAATGACAAAGAGTCGGTCTGTTATAAAATCTAAGAAAACTAAAAACATTCAAAGCGCAATTAAATTAGCGCTAGCTGCAGCAAAAAATAATGCTAAAAATAAACAAATTAAACTTCCGAGATCGCGGGTGATACCCGTTCCAAAATTAGGTGGTGTGTTACCCCTTCTACCTATATTTGCCGGTTTATCTGCAATTGGCGCCTTATCTGGCGGTGCAGCGGGGGTCGCAAAGGCTATCAGCGATATGAAAACAGCACGAAAACAATTGTCCGAAAGTGAACGACACAACAAAAAAATGGAAACAATTGCTATGGGTAAAGGACTATTTCTTAAACCATATAGAAAAGGACTTGGTCTTTATTTAAAACCAAAAAACTTTTAAATATGCTACCAAAAAGACCGCTCAACGAGCTCGATTTATATAAGTTTGCAAAATATATAGACAACTTTAGAGGCGTGTTTATGTTAAATACTCTACCATGCAAACCTCGTCATACAGAATGCGGAATTGTAAATTTAGATACATCGACCGGACCTGGTACTCATTGGGTAGCATATACTAAAAGAGGAACACAAATAAAATATTTCGACAGTTATGGAAACTTGAGGCCGCCTCGTCAAATCGTTTATTATTTAGGAAATAATATAAAGTATAATTATAATACATATCAAACAAATGATTCTGTAATATGTGGACATTTATGTTTAAATTTTTTATTTGAGAATACTAGCTATAAATAAAGAGTTTTATAAATATTTTGGTAGTTTTATTATAACCTTGATCATGTCTAGAATTCTAAATTTTTCTGGGAATCAATCTACTTTATGCGCAAATTATTTTCCTCCAATAGAATTAAATGATGAATATGAGTGCGGGTTAGTTAGGTTATACACATATAACTCAATTTCCAATATTCTTAAAACAAATAACTTGTTTCACATTGGAAATGAAATAATTGAAATACCAGAAGGGTCGTATGAAACTGATGATATAGAAGAATACATTAGAAGCGTGTTAAAAAGAACACAGTCTTCGCCTGCAATTACTATTCGCGCCAATACTAACACCCTCAAGACCGAAATTAAAACATCGCAACCAGTTTACTTTGACAAGGAGCGAACAGTTGGTGAAGTTTTAGGATTTGGAAAACGTGTAATTCAACCAAACCAAATTGTTTCGTCTGATTTGCCTGTCAACATAAACAAAGTTAATTCTATCCGCGTTGAATGCAGCATAACTACCGGATCATATATGAATAATAGACCTGTTCATACAATTCACGAATTCGCACCTGATGTTTTACCAGGATATAAAATAAATGAAGTTCCAAAGAATATAATCTACCTGCCTGTAAACACCAATTCCATAAGTTCAATTATTATCGATTTGGTCGATCAGGACGGAAATTTGATTGATTTTCGTGGAGAAACTATCACATTAAGGCTGCATTTAAAACCGTGCAGTTAGGATAGGTATAAAACACTGATGTTCTGAGAATATCGTCTAATGAAGTGCTGACTTCGATGAAATAAGATCTTTTTTAAAATGTTAATTTTTAACAACAGCAACAGTAATAATGGTCGTGAATCGATTAAAAACATTAGTTGTGCGTCTGATTTGAAAGGAGCAACAACCTTATCGGCAGTGTCACCAGCAACAGCAGTAACAACGAGACCAACAAAACGTCCTATTTTCTTAACCAAACAGAATAAACAATTCTTAAAGTTTTATTCTTGAGGCTTTCGCGGCCGTTATCCATAATACAATCTTGGTTTCCGGGTTTGGAACCGCGTCTTCTATATTTAGAAGTAGTTGACGTTTCGACCATTGTGTCTTGGTCTTTTTCAAAACGACTAATTTGTGAGGGATGGTGCTGGGTTTATATATCCAGCTTGTGGAGGCGTGGCGTTCCGCTTGATGGATTTGTTCTGCCTCAGTGATTTTGTGATGACTGGTTTCCAGATGTTTGGGAGTTGTATGCCTGTGTCTCTGTTGTAGTTGTTTGGGTTCTTGATGATTTCCAATGATTCTCGATATAATCTTGGCCAGAAATGGTTTGCGCGGGCCAGTAGTTTTGTTTCTCTGAAGAGGATGTTGTGTCCTGTACCCTGGGCGTGTTCTGCTACCGCTGATTTATCGACTTGTTTTCTTGTTGTTTGTCCTTCGTGTTCTTTGAGACGCGTTTGTATACTCCTGCCAGTTTGTCCTATGTATATTTTTCCACAGGAGCAAGGTATGCTATATATATATATATATATATATATATCATAGACGATTACACGATCCAAATAAACATTGCCTAAATGTTCGAAGTGGTCCTGCCACTTCGTGATAGCCCAATCGATGATGTGTGAGAACCATCCGCATAACGGGTCCCTTATCGTACTTTCATAGGATCTTAACTTATACAATGGAGTTGAATCTTCGTCATCACGATCTTTTATAGCGTAAATTGCCAAAATGTGCACTCTTGTAGATTCGTCTAAGCTTGCTTTAACCAATTCATTAAACACTCGATCCATGAATAAGTAATTTAATTGCGTTCTATCAGTAATATTATCGGATCGGTAATTACTTGCGATGTTAACTATTGCATCATCGACATAATAGTTTGTTTGTGACATTATGATGAAATTTTAATGTTTCACACACGTTACTTATAGAATTTTTTAATAACACGACTGTGTTTATCAAGTGGTAGCACAAAAATTAGACCGAATGCTTCAATGTTTTGCTGTTTATATATTAATTGAGTTCAAATTCTTGTCGTGAGAGGCAACACGTAACCGTAATAAGCATTTCAAATAATACAAAATTTAATGGACAAATATTTTTTATTTACAATTTTATTTTATAATGGCCCCAGGCATAAGTCTCCACCCCATCATCTTTTACAAATCTCTTATCATCTAAATAACTTAACGAAATTTTATTTATCCGCTGTGTGTAAATGTTGTGAATTTGCGATCTAAAAACTAACATATTACTATAGAAAATTTTATTTTTATACAAACAATCCCTATAATCGTTCAGACTTAATCCGTCTACTGCGGTTTTTTTAATGCCTTTAGCTTTTTTAATAACTTTACAGCCAACTACATCTATGGAGTACATTTTCGATCTTAACCCTACGAATTCTTTCATAATGCAACCATTATTCTCATCTTTCATAAAACCAACCTTTTTTTTATTTACGAGTGAAATATTATACGGATTATTGGGCGAAAAATCTGATGTATCAAAGCGATCATTTATATCGTCTTTTATATCGGAGTAAAAATCTTCCGTTTTAATTGTGTAAACAAATGAATCTGTATCCATGTAATTTAGAATAATATTTTCGCCGTATTTTGGTAACATGTAATCGTAATGAAACTCATACATAAGCCATTTTGATAATTCTAAAACACAGAACCCAAGGTACGTCGGTTTATCATACAATGTTTTAACGCGATTTAATTGAATAGCCATCATGTTTGGCGTAAATTGTGTTGCACTATGAAAATTCGGTTTACTTACGAGCGCTCGCGCTCCTAGTCGACGACCATAACTTTCCCATTGAGTGACTATTTTGACATCTTTACGTTTATCAACGTTTTCAAGTGTTTTACCATACGAAGAATTATTCATAGTTTTAAAATAGTTCTTTTCAAATTCATTTTTTGACTGCGCGCGATGATGCGTATTGAGATCAATATATTTTTTTAACCACGCTTGTTTAAACTGTAAAATTCGATGTATTTTCACTAATTTTAGCCCGTGTTGTAGACATTGTTGAAGAGTTCGATAATGAATAACATAGTTAGTTTTGTTTTCGAAATCTAATATTAGTTTTGGAAATTTTGATTTTGGACTACATTTATTCTCAGCGCAGAATGGTAAATCATTGTGCAAGTCATGAAGCGATTTTGGGTATTCTAAATCCACTTCAAATATGTATCCAGTATGAGAATCTTTCGCAATATTCATAATATCAATTCCTTCAACATTATCTACCCATACAAAATCACCATAGGGAAGTGGTTGAGACATAGCCCAACCGTAAAGATTATTAGCGTCTAAATACGTTAAATAAGTTGATTGTTTAGTATTATCATAATTTTCCATATATTTATTATTTGCTACCGAATGCCTATGCGAACATTGTGTAATACCACCCCTAATACCTCGTTTTATGAAATTATACATGTCTATGTCTGTAAAGAGCGGTAATTTTATTTCCGTGTATTTCAACATTGATTCCCACGACAATCCTGCTGAAGTATAAAACTGACAGGCGTCAAGTTTATATATTTTATAGCAAACTTTTCTAAAATTTTCAAAAACGTCGCATAATAATAAAACATCCGTAATTAAATAAACTTTTAAGTAATCCCATAAATTTGTGCAATTAAAATTTTCCCATACTTTGATTGCATGCGCGTAAGATTCATCGGTGCAATACGAATTTGTTAATTTATTATTAAAGTTTATTTGAGCAGGTAAAACAGTTTCATCCAATCTACTCCACGAATCTAAATATTCATATGGCAATACGCCTTTTCTAGTAACAAGATCAAATTTATGATTTTCTGGGAATACTGTTCTCAGACTTTCAAAACTTGTCGGCGGTAAATATTGAGCTAATTTTTCCAAACTGCATTGCATAAATCTAGCTGAATCCAAAAAGCGTATTTCAGTCGTTGTTCTTTCGTTAATGAAAATTCTCTTTGATAAGGATATGTACAGTTCCTTATTTAAAGGTATCAGTTTAATTTCTCCGCTAATTTTGCTTAATGCTTTAACAAATAAATGACAGTCATATCCCGAAAAATTATGAAAGAAAACTGGAAAAAAATTTGCAATTTGATACTGCAAGTTACAGGAGTTGTGCGCGGCTCCCCTAAATTGACCCCCCACGTGGCAATGATCAATTACTTTATCATTTTCTAATAATTGTTGCTTAGATATATGACATTCGGTAGCTTCATTGTACATTTTTTGTTGTTCATCATTTAAAGGAATCAAAGGCTTTGGGTCCCATAAATACTTTTTATAAAGATATTCGACATCGCGCACTAACGATCTAACAAAATGTTCTGCTGAATCTTTGCCTTTATAAATTCTTAATTTGTTTAAACTATCATCAAATGTACTTTTTATGTAATATGCGAATGCACATGGTACATGTTGTTGCACGCTTGTAGTCGAAGATGTAGTTGGCTGAGGTATACATGTATCGATATTTTGTAAAATACATTCAAAATCTGCATAAATGACAAAAGGGACTTCAAGTTCGCGTCTAATATTATTATATTCAAGAAAACAATTATCGGGATCAGGCATAGTCGTAACAAGTTTATTGCATTCATTTTTATGCTCGTTGAGACGTTGCAAAGACGAAAAATGAATTAAACAATAATTGCATATATGTATTTGTTTTGTATGTTTTGTTAGTTGACTTCGTATTAGTCTCGAAATATTTTTAATCCAAACATAATGAAACTTTTCCTTTTTAATATCTTGTAACAATAAAAGATTAAGATAAATTGGTTTCTCTTGTTTTGTTACATAGAATGGTCCAACAACTGAATCACCTTCATCAAGTCCAAACACATTTATGCTAATATTGTCATTCAAGGATTCGAAAATTGAAATATCTTCGAGTTGCAATGGAAATCTTAAATCTTTAAAATTAATGATAATATTATTTGCTTTAATATTATCAGCGCTTATGTCTGTTACTGAATAACTTGAAGTTCGTTCTGAACGTTTTTTAACACAACACACAGAGGATATGGCCCACTTAAAGCAATACATGTCTCCGTTTTTTACATTCACGCAAGCTCGTTTGAGCTTAATAGCCTGAGGCAGCGGAATATAATTAGATCCCCGCAACGGTTTATACTGATTAATATTAACTTCCAAATGGTGAATTATAATCAATGTCCAACCGCTACGTCTTTCTTGAAATTCGTTCATTTTTGATAAAATTTCATCTGACATTAATTTAAAAGCAGATTGTATTTCGTTAGCGTTTAAAATTACAATCATCTTTGTATTAAAAGATTTTATAGAAAACTCATCATCTTCATTTTCGGAAAGTTTTTCATACTCAGCAAATAACTCTAAATTAAACTTCAAGGACGTATGTTTTAATAATTGTTTTTCGAGTACTGATATTAAAAATTTTTCAACCAAATCTAAAAACCGGCGAGGATCTAAACATGTATCGTCTTTATTTTCATAAACTAATGTCTCTATGCGCTCCTTAAAACAACTTTTGACTACCTTAAAATTCTCTGAATAAGGTGTAGATGCCTTCATCTTGTGTGCTACAGTCCTAACATGGTGTTGCTATTTATTAGGGGGAACCTTCACCAAGCAGGCTTCACACATTTTTGATCCATCTCCTACTTTGCTAGTTGATGGGGCGGCGTTGCGGCTAGTTGATGGAACGGTGTTGCAGCTAGTTGATGGTGTGGGCGACTGTCGATTATTCTTTTTTAATGAACCTTGTATTAGAAAAAATTAGAAAATAATTGTTTAAAAAAAGGAAGAAAAAAAAAACTACCAGCATTAATGTGGACTAGTTTCTTATGTTTGTCGAATTCGCTAGCTGTTGAAAAGAAGCATCCACAAGTCTCGCATAGTTCTCCTCCTTCATTTTGCAACTCTGAAAAAGAGAAAATAATAAAATATTTACAAAATTTAGTTACCACAATATGAAAGTAAATCATCGGGTAACGGTCAATAAAAATAAATGATTTTAATTAATAAATTACTTACCGGGATTAATGTGTAGCAGTTTATGAGCCTCGAATTCATCGCTCCCTGATGAAAACAAACCACCACAAAACTCACAAAGAACTTCTTCTTCTTCATTTTGCATCACTAAAAAAAAAAACAGAAAATATTTGTAAAATTTAGTTCACAATAAAAAATGATTTTAATTTTAAAAAATTACTTACCAGAATTAATGTGTTCTAATTTATGTTTGCCGAATTCGCTTTTCGACAAAAAGTACGTTCCACAAATCTCACAAAGATGACCTTTTTGAGAGTCGTCGTGCGTCTTCATATGCGTTTTAAGGTAGTCTTTTCGCATTTGTTATCTGCAAACATTGCAACACTCAAGACCATATTTTTGATGGATATTTCTTAAATGTCTTGTTACTTCGCATCTTCGACCGAAAAGTTTACCGCACAATTCACACATGTAAGACATTACTGAGATTTATTGATGCACCGCGCTGTGTTAGCAAGAATTCGTTTCTTTAAAAGCGTTCGCCCTATTTATATCATTTTTTTCCGCATGCGCTTTAGTATTTCATCAGTCCAACGAAATTTAATAAACTTGTTGCGACCGGCCAACGAAACGTTTTCATGACCGCGCAAAGGTAGTTTCTTTAACACGTGTGCGACCGGGGAATTGCATCATCCTAGCATATGTAGGTACACGTGTGTGTGACCGGACCACGACCATGGCCCCCTACATCCTGCTACGCGACGACACGTTTCCATGACATCGAAAAGAATTACTTATGTATGCACACGTGTGTGTGACCGGACCACGACCATGGCCCTCACATCACCCTAGCAACACCTGCTAGAACGGACAAAAATAATTTTAATATACAAAAGTAACATATCACCTCATTTCGAATATTTTATTTTCTACCAAACACTAATGATTTAGACCGAATACAAAAATTGTAAAATAGAGAATTATTTTACTCTGTTTTGTATACACCAAAATTACTCTATGATGCTATTGCAGCGGTTTAGTATTTTAACAACGGATAATTTTTTTTTAATACGATTATTTTCATTATAAATAACCTGTGTTCAAAGTCTTTGTTAAAATATATAAGCCAAAACTCTGATGTTCATAACTAACCGACTAGAAAGTGTAAAGACTTTAAATTGCCATTTAGGACAAGGAAATTACACACAAAATTCATAAAAGGCTGAAATTTATCAAGTGAACTTTTAAAAGTGAGTAAGGTTTAGACGTAAGCGCATATTAAGGAAGTTTTGTACATTATTTGCAATAAAATGTTAACATAATTATCAAATCGCTAAAATAAATAACATTTTAGATGCGTTTTAAAAAATATATTTTATGTTCTCAGCAAAGAAGGTAGTTTCTTTAACACGTGTGTGACCGGGCGGGACCCCCTCAACGAAATTACATCATCCTAGCATATGTAGTTTTTTAACACGTGTGTGACCGGACCGCGACCATGGCCCCCTACATCCTGTTACGCGTCGACACGTTTTTAAAATTATTCCATGGGACTGACTCCCTTCTAAGAATTACATCATACACGCACGTGTTTAAACTTGTCGTGACCGTGACCGACCAACGACATTATGTCCGTGTTTTAAAAAATATTACACTGAAAGTAGGGGTAAAAATACTGTATTTAAGCTCATCCGTTTTCTTCAATTATCATCAGTTCATTCGTTTTAGTTCGAAGTAAAACAAGTACCATGGAATCCAACAAGCGGCAAAAGAAACAACAACACTCCTCGGCAGCAGTGACAAAGAAAAGCAAGAACAGTCTAATTGACGCGTTTAATGTGTTTTCCAAAGTGGTATGGTTTAACCTGTCCACGATGAAACAATTTAAAGCGTATAACATCTCGGTGATAACTCGGCATATCACCAAATTCGGCGAACGAATAATGCTCGAATTCGATCAAGGACAGAAGCTGTACCTACCGGAGAGGTACAACAGTCTGAATGAGCGGCAGTTGGCTGAAATTGGAAACAAAAAATACACCCTAGTGAACACAGGGTTAAAAGGAAAAAAATTTCAGCTACACCTGCTACTCAAGACCGATCTTCCATCCAACCTCCGGACGCTGCGCCCGCCCTCTCCGGTCAACATCCCGGCTCAACCGTCGCCTTATACCAACGTCAGCCAGCATCCTTACGTCAACCAGCCTTATACGAGTCAGCTGCCGCCTTATGTCAACGCAGGACAGCATCCTTACGCCGTCCAGCCGTATGTCAACGCAGGCCAGTCTTTTACGGTTCAACCTCCGCCTTATGTCAACGCCGGCGCCGTCCCGACTCCGAGACAACAACAAGCCGTTCCAATAATGGAATCAACGCAATTAATAAACGAAGTAGATGATGTAATTGGATCGTCAGATGACGATGATAATATGACCCGGATGATCCGATCCATTTTTATTCGCAAAAACATATGATTGGGTTAGAAGAAATAAAATAAAATAAAAGTAAGTTTTCTATAAATTTTATTTCATTTTTTAGAAATATATATTTAAATATTACAGTTTTAAGTTTCATAATACATATATTTCTATTTTACGAACTAGAGTTTAATAAGTTTTCATATATATTTTTACGATCTACATTTTACGTGTACATTTAAACATTCTTAAATATAAACACATTAATTTTTTTACTTTTTCTTCAGATATGCTGAGAAGACTACAGGGGCAGGTATCAGGTCCATCCGTTGCTGTCGGTGAGCTCCAACAACAATTTTCACCATGCTGCGAATAGCCGTCAACAATCACAAATCCTCCATCAGCCCGTTTCTTCAAAAAATTCAGAAATTCGACTTTGTGATGGTCAAAAATCAAATCTCCATACGTTTCCAAAAACTTTTCAATCTCCATGACGACGTGCAACAGCAACGGACGACTGAATACGCTCTCTTCTCAATATAAATATAAGTTTTTTATTATTTTTTAGTTTTGAATTTTTTTTAATGCATGTTAGTTTATAAGTATAATTGTATTATTTTCGATAACCAAAATAAAGAAAACATAATGAATTTTTAACTTTTTCTCTAATATAGTATACATATACAATCATATCATTTTAACAAAGAAATATTACAACTTATTTTAGCGGACTATAGACATGCGAAAATATTACAGATCAAGGTGCTCTTCCAAAACGTGTATGAATATTGACGAGTGTCAACATTTATGCATGCTTTGGAACACTTTGATGTGTAATATTTTCACATGTCTAGCCCACTAAAATAAGTTATAATATTTCTTTGTTAAAATGATATGATTGCATATGTACACTATATTAGAAAAAGTTAAAACTTTACTTCGTTTCAAACTTACTCATTGTTTTTTATCATCCAAACATCCCCACCCCGCACACACGCCAGAAACACACCCACGCAAAACACATCACGCCAGCATCCTAAAATACACGCCAGACGACACGACAAACAAACACGCCAGACTCTCTAAAACACACGCCAGCATCCCCTACGCCAGGAGTGAACCACGCCAGACACAAGTTATTACGCCAGGATCCTAAAATACACGCCAGACTCACAAAACACATGACAATTGACGACGCCAGGATCCTAAAATACACGCCAGACACCCACGCCAGACTCTCTAAAACACATGTACAGTCACGCCAGGATCCACAAAACTACGCCAGGAGTGGATTAACACACCACCAGTTACGCCAGGATCCTAAAATACACGACAAACTACCACGCCAGACTCACAAAACACATCACTTGTTACGCCAGGATCCTAACATACACGCCAGACACCTACGCCAGACACGCCAGACTCTAAAACACATGTAAAGTCACGCCAGGATCCTCAAAACTACGCCAGGAGTGGATTCGAACAGCCATATCTACTCTATTTATGTTATTGTCACTGAATAATGTAGCTTTATTTTTATTATAATATGTATATAATACTTTATACAATAAATTTCTTAGTTGATGTTGTGTAGAAAAAGTTACATAATAACAGTTAGCCACATTTACAAATGAAGGTAATAAATCACACTTAGTAATTGTATCCATCAACACATCATATGGTGACTTGTCTTCTGACAAATATAGAATAGGGTCCCATATTAAATGGGGATTGTGTAAGGTACGTGGTTGAACAAGATTCATATAGTAAAAGAAAGATGATCCTAGGAATTGTGAAATATTTAGATGTTTAAACTGTCAGATTTACAAAGGGAGCTAATAATGTCTCTGTACATGCTCTGTTTTCTAAAGATGTTATTCTTGATGTCTCTTTACTTTGTATTATCCAATAAACAAATTCTCTCGCCATAATCACAGTGTATGCTTGTGCCCCTTCTATTACTCCATAAAGAGGTGTTATATGTCTGGTATCGGTTTTAGAATGTAGTACCTCTATCTTGTGTAGCAGTTCTACTCCTGTATATGTACTAGCAGACAATGTAAAGTGTTCTTCAGGTATTATTTGAGTACAGTTGTCACATGTAAAAGTTAAGGCCCATTTTCCTTGCATTTTGTTACCAAAGTGCAGACGATGTGCTGATAAAGATAAGCCATGCAACATTACTGATTGAAAACATATAGTATAATTAATTCCACTTTTGGCATATAACGAAGCTGTATCGGTGATTATAGATATGTGACTAGGCAGTGTAACATTCATATTGATCATGCCACCGCCTGATAACATTGGTATGTGTAATCGATGTGTTAATGTTCCACCATATGTATGGGAACGATAAGGTTCTAATTCATTAAGACTAATAGTTGTCTTCTCTGTTATTAAAGTGTTGATCAATTTTTCCAATTCTTTGTCAGCATGGATCCATCCACCCAGTTCTAATAAAGTACGTATGCTTCCTGCTAAATTATCTACTTCTATTACTTGGAGAGGTGCTCTTTTAGTTCGCATCCGTGTTTGTGATCCAAAATAAGGTGTAACATCACCTCTTGTAAACAATGGATTGGTATCGAAACTAGGTTTTACTAAATATAAAATAGATCTAGATACCCAATTTTCTGGTACGTCTTTCCAAGGATATAGTTTTACTTGTTCTTGAGGTGGTGGCATAGATATACCGTGAAGATTAATTTTCCAATAGTCTTTTCGCATGTGTTGTGCTGATAACATACTGCATCCTGTCACATAATCATAGATTTTATGATTAATAGATATGATAATGCTCTCTAAATGTTTGCTATGGCACTCTTCTATTAATTCTATTCTTTGTTTTACTTCTCTTTCATTGGCCCATGTTTGTAGTGACACAGCTTGTATTGATCTTGTGTTGGAGAATCTACTTTGTATTTTTTCTTGTAGCCCTATATTTGATAGGGAATATAATTTGTTAATTAACTTAGGATTGACAGGTACTATATTTAAAAGGTCCTTTACAAGTTTAATAGCTTCTTTCTCTGCATCTATACTAAATATGCTGGCTATTTGTTTGTTCACTATAATAGAAGGTAATCCTTCTCGTATAACAGAACGTATATAGTTTTCTGGTTGAGTGGGCATATGTATAGGTATGCTTTGTGGGTCTTTGATTAAAGATAAATAATCTATTTTATACTTCATGTTAATATTTACAACTTGTGATATGAACGGTCTCAAATGAGGCACAGCAGCAACAGTTTTCAATACATGTAAGTTACAAGATAATTGATCTTCTATAGAACGAGTACAAAAATTAGGATATAGTGTCAAAGGATATCCACCGAGTATACGTGTGACACATAACATTATGCTAGTGTGTTCAAAAGATCGAGTTTTCAACCAATTATTTTGCATGCGCAGAGTATGTGCCGCTTCAAATAATGTAGTGAAGTATGCAGTAGAAGCTATAGGATCTTTGGATGCTGCGGCAGCACCTGTAGAGAACATACTAGAAATATCAGTATTCATAGATGGTATAGTTTGATTAGCCTCACTGGATAATCGGGATATTCTCTTAAGAGCGGTGCTTACTTGAGTGCCTTTTATATAATACTCTCTAGAATATTCAAATAAGTCACATGAATCCCATGTCTCCTCAGGTTTGATAGGCAAGCCTGCTTCTTTAGCCATTTCAAATATGGTATTTTTATAATGTTGTACATATTCATCCTCCGTCAAACCCATTTCCTGAAGAGCTCGCTTTGAAGGTATCTTTAGTACAATTACTTGGTTGTCACCTTGACCAAGTAAGGTAGCCGTGGTATGACAACGTTCAGCAGCAAGCAAAATTAAACATATAGTTATTAATGTCCATCCTTTTTGTCGTTGACCTTCAAACCATGCCTCTGTGCCATGATAACATCTTGTACTCTCTTTAGGTAAACCATTAAAATGCTGTTCAGGTGGTGAAAACCTGTCTTGAAATAATATAGTACTAATTAATGGTAATACATGAGAGAAAATGTACACGTTAGTTAAACCAAATAAATTATCTAAGTCTTGAAATACATAGTGACATAATTCTAATCTGAATTGCATACACCAGTTGGTGAAATCTAATACTATGTTCCTGTATCTATTTTGAGATGGCTTATCTGTAGGATAGCTCATCCTTAGAATGGTTCTTATCAATTGACTTTCGCTCATAGTCATAGACTGTTGTTTTACATAAGGGAACACTTGTTTAGCTATGTTATTTTCAGTTGCTGTCTGATATAATCTTATTTGTAGTGTATGCTTCGCATACCATCTTCCATTTGTTCGTTTAAATTCCCTTTCTTTTACTACAGCTACTATGATTCTCCAATCCAGTGGTATTACTCCAGATGAAATTACATTAATAATGTCAGACACAGACAACTCAGGAAGACTCAAAAAGGCTAGTATCACACTTTTAGGTCCTAAATAGTAACTGTGCAAAATTTGGTCCCGATCGGTCAACGGACCTAGGATTGTATAGCGAACAAACAAACAAACAAACAAACAAACACACAAACAAGCTCTTTTATATATATAGATTTATACAAATTTTTCAATTTCAACAAGTTTTTTGAAAGAAAAAAGGTATGTTGGTTACCAATCTGAAAAGCTATAAGAAATAAAAAAGTTGACTATCGCAACTTGAAATCTAGAAGGCTTAGAAAATTTCTGTTGACGTCATCAAACCCAGGGCGGTCAAAAACATAAAGTTACCAGGTTTAAATGAAATAGCGTCAATGGTAGGGAAGATAATAATATTTTTCTAAAATCACATTTTTCAGTTTTTTTGTAATAAATCAAAAACGAATCAAAATATCCAGGATTTCTTTTCAGATTCTTAATCGCCATGAAAATGTGCAACTTTTCTCTAATTTAACCGACCTTGTATGTCTTACCGTTTCCAAGATAGCAATGGTGTATAGTATTATATATTATTGTTGCTTGGACAAAGGTATACTTAGTTATAATACAATCTTGGTTTCCGGGTTTGGAACCGCGTCTTCTATATTTAGAAGTAGTTGACGTTTCGACCATTGTGTCTTGGTCTTTTTCAAAACGACTAATTTGTGAGGGATGTTGCTGGGTTTATATATCCAGCTTGTGGAGGCGTGGCGTTCCGCTTGATGGATTTGTTCTGCCTCAGTGATTTTGTGATGACTGTTTTCCAGATGTTTGGGAGTTGTATGCCTGTGTCTCTGTTGTAGTTGTTTGGGTTCTTGATGATTTCCAATGATTCTCGATATAATCTTGGCCAGAAATGGTTTGCGCGGGCCAGTAGTTTTGTTTCTCTGAAGAGGATGTTGTGTCCGGTACCCTGGGCGTGTTCTGCTACCGCTGATTTATCGACTTGTTTTCTTGTTGTTTGTCCTTCGTGTTCTTTGAGACGCGTTTGTATACTCCTGCCAGTCTGTCCTATGTATACTTTTCCACAGGAGCAAGGTATGCTATATATTCCCGCGTGGTGTAGTCCTGTGTCGTGTGTTCTTCTTAATTTATTCGAGAGCTTCAAAGGAGCGTTGAAAACGGTTTTGATTTTATGTTTTTGTAGAAGCTTTGATATTTTGTTAGTCACTCCGCTGATGTAGGGCAAGTAAGTCGTAGCGATGTATTCTTTCTTTTCTTTTCCTTCTTTTGGCGTGGCATGTTTTTGTATGGTACGAAGTATTTGTTTACGCTGGTAACCGTTTTCTTGCAGGGTTCTCGTGACCATGTTCAGTTCTTCTTTGATGTTTTCTGGTGTGCATATCTCTTTAGCCCTATGTATTAATGTGTTGATCACCGATTGTTTTTGGGCCGGGTGGTGATGTGATGCAGCATTTAGATATCGGTTGGTATGGGTCGGTTTACGGTAAACATCACAAAATCACTGAGGCAGAACAAATTCATCAAGCGGAACGCCACGCCTCCACAAGCTGGATATATAAACCCAGCTACATCCCTCACAAATTAGTCGTTTTGAAAAAGACCAAGACACAATGGTCGAAACGTCAACTACTTCTAAATATAGAAGACGCTGTTCCAAACCCGGAAACCAAGATTGTATTATGGATAACGGCCGCGAAAGCCTCAAGAATAAAAAAGTATACTTAGTTATTTTTAAGTTGTTGAGGTATGGGATCTTTTAATTTAGTGTGGATATATTTTAATGTAAAGTAATTTTTAAAAACTAAGTTTATATTATATTGTTTAAAAATAGTTGCCAACTTTTCTGATAATTTTTGAATATAGGCAATTTTATAGAATTTAATATTTTCTTGTGTATTTTTATTAGGTGTTTGTATATTTTTGGTTTTGTTGTAAAAAAGGTATTTATTGATTATGTATAATGGACAATTATTTTGGACTAAAAAACTTTTAACTTAAGTTTTCAGAATGAAATCTGTCATATGAAAGTAACATTATTCTTCTTTTTATGTTTTTAATTATGTTTATTTTTTGGTGAACTGAATGGTGTGAATTAAAATTTAAAAGACGATTAGATTTGCTATTTTTTCTTCTATCAGTTTGTGTACATTGAACCATTAGTGTTATCTCTTAAAAGGGTGACATCTAAAAAATTTATATATCAACATGTTTTTGTTTCGCAGGTAAATTGAATTTTTGGATGGTAACTGTTAAATAAGTTTAAAATGCTGTTCACTTTGGATTTTGGAAGACTTAAAATTAAATCGTTTACATATTTCTTTAAAAAAGGGATGATTTCATATATTTTTGGTATTATTGTTTCTAATAAATCGTCTAATATTATTTCTGCAATGATAGGGGATATCGATTGGCTTATTGGTAATCCAAATGTTTGTATATAACATTGTTTACAGGAAAAAAAACATGTATTGAAAATTAATTTTTTTATTTCTATAAAAAGATTTTGGCCACCACACTTCTAATTTTCAAGAGTCTGGATTGACTGGGCTATCTGTGGGTCATGCTGGTGTTTATACACCCGTTTTGGTCACGCTTTGCTGAGTGTTCGCGCTTGATTGGTTTCGTGCTCGGCTTCTCTTTACGCGTCCGTTGAACGGTTCTATGTTGTCGTTCTTTGGTGGAAGTCGTCGACTTCTGGTGTTGGATGTTCTTTGTGATTTTCGGTGTGTTTTTCTTTTGTATGGGCGAACAAGGCGGGTCTCCATGTTAAAGGAAGTCTTTGGCTGTCATCTCGCTTGTTGAGGTTATTTGGTCGCTTTTCTATTTCTATTGCCTCTCTTCGTGGTTCGAGATGTTCCATGTTGGCCGGGACGGGAGTTTCTTTAAAGTTGATGGTATGGCCTGTCACCTTTGCGTGTTCTGCCGCACGGTTGAAGCCACCTAGAGGATTTCCTGAACCACATAAACAACATCCATCAACGCATATTATTGACCATAGAAGTCGAAGAAAACAACCAACTACCGTTCTTGGACATCCTGATATGACTGAAAAAAGTATTTAATATTTCCCAAATTTATTGGGTTCTTGGGTAAATAATTTTTCTCGAACATTTTTAACATCTTCAATTACTTTTCGAAGAAGTGTATGGATCTTCGAAAAGTAACTGCTTCATATCTCTGTCCGTTAAAAATAAGCGTTCGTAAGTGTCACATGTACTTGTGTTACCAGTTCTTATAACAAACAGCAATTGTAAAGACGAAGTAATTGATGAGAAACAAAATAAATCATTTAATAATTTTAAATTAAACAAATATGGATACAGGGTGACTGATCAATAGTGTTTTTTGTGCAAATAGAATTTCTAATTTTAAAATTTAGTTTGTTCCCTTAACTTAAGAAACTTTTTTCGAATTATCATTTTCATTTGCCTATAACAACACAGACCAACTTGCCTTATTTATATAGCTGTACTGATTTTTAAGTTGTTTTTACATCTAATTGCCTGCCTGTATATCATTTAAAGGTCGAAATAACTCCCAAAGCGACCCTTTAATACTGTTAAAGATTGAGTGATGTTTTGCTGATGTCCACTTTCTAAGTTCAAAGCCACCCTTTGAGAGAAATTGCACAAGTTCCCTCTGAACGAGTACTGCCTCCAACAGACGTGGAGCCTGTGACTACATCGTCTACATAAATATTTGACTGTAGTGCTTTAGAGGCACGAGAGTACCTAAGCGACACCTTCATCCATTGCTAACTGACGCAGAGTTCTTAACGCTAGATAAGATGCTGACGATACACGTCACGGTGTTCAAGCGGTATTCGCGAAGCGGTTCTGAAGAAGAAAATCTCAAAACAAAACTTTGAAAATCCCTAAGTGAAGGTTTGATGAGAATCTGCCGATACATTTGTTTAATATCTGCAGTAAATACGACTTTGTGTAAACGAAACTTCATAAGACGCTATTTACATCGGTTTGTAATTTGGGACCGACGTACAAGACACCATTTAACGAACTACCTTCCGGAGTTTTTGCCAGAGCATCAAAAACTACCCTCAATTTTGTGGTTGAGCTGTCAGGTTTCAAAACGCAGTGTTGAGGTATAAAATGCGAATTTATAACATCACACGAATAATCTTTTATAAAACGAACATACTCAACGCGAAGCAACTCGTTTGCTTTTGCAAAAGACGAAGTTTTAAAGACAAAAATCTACCCAACACCAGGTCACGCGAATTTCCTGGTATCGAATTTTTAATTTTAAAGGCTAATGGAACACAATAACGCCCCAACGGGGTACGAGACAAACCCTTTAGATACAATTCTTAGCAACGCTTATCGTTATCGGATATGACAATTTTCGACGGAACATTTTCGAGTTCCCAAAATTTTGTTACAACGCTATCTAAAGTCGCAACAATCGAACGTATTACAAAACGATCTAACAGAAGAAGCATTAATTTTTCCCATCAATATCCAATCCAATAACGTATTTATTGCAGTGGGCTAAGAATTCGTACCGACCAGATGCCTATCTATTAAAATCGAAGGGTAAATGTGGGCTCCCAATAACATGTCTATTTTACATGGCGTTCCAAATTGTGAGTCTGCTAACTTAAGGTTTGTGATATGTGTCCAATTTTCCGAATTAATTAGTTGTGGACGGCATTTCCGTACATATATGCGGCAAAATCATGAAGTCGACATTAAATTTCTGTTCTTCTTTGTCCTTGAGTTTAAGAATTCACGTAGTAAAACCGGTAGGTAAGATTCAAGCTGTGTATGTAAATATTTACTGAGTCTCGGGACAGCCCCAATTTCTTAACGCAACTTTCAGTAATAAAATTTGCCTGACTGGCGCTATCTAATAATACACGAAGCGTTTGATAATTTTCCCAATAGTCTAATACAGGGGTCGGCAAACTACGGCCCGCGGGCCAAATCCGGCCCGCCGCATGTTTCAATCCGGTCCGCGGGTTAATAATGTTTTTTACATGAAAAATTTTAAAATAAGTCAAATTATGCGCTGTAACGTAACTGTCACATTAAGTCAGTGGTTTCCAACCTGTGGGGCGCGCCCCCCTAGGGGGGCGTGAGGCTATTGCAAGGGGGGCTCGCAGCTGTTGCCAAAATATTATTTTTGAATACAAACAGACAAAAATAACTTTGTTTTTACAGAATATGGTATATTTGTTTTGTAGCCCATTAAATAATTATTAAAGTATGAAATTAGATTGTTACGAAAAGTTAGGGGGGGCGCAATTTTTTTTTTAATGAAAAAGGGGGGCGTAGGTACAAAAAGGTTGGAAACCACTGCATTAAGTTGAGAAGTTGTGAATAATGATCGCACGAGGCGCTACTTGCTGTCGGGATAGAAATTCTCGGTACGAAATTCCAATGCTAGATTTGTTGCCAGTCCGATATCGAAACTTCAGTTAAAACAACGTTTTTCGGATCTCGATGCCAAAGACATTTCCTTGTTTGAAAATCCATTTAACTGTACAATTGAAGTGCTTCCGCCAGTCCTTCAATTGGAAGTGATGATTTGCAAAATAATAATAAGTTAAAAATGATGTTTAAAGAAATGGATCTAATACAATTCTATAAATATCTTTCGAAAGATAAATACAGTCAATTAAAATCATATGCGCGGAGACTTATATCTGTATTTGGGACTACTTATCAATGTGAAAGAACATTTTCGAAAATGAAATATGTAAAATCGCAATACAGATCACTATTAACAGATACCCATTTACAAACAATTTTAATTATATGAACTACTAATTTGGAACTTAAGTATGATGAAATATTATCTCAGAAAAAACAATTTCATTCATCGCATTAATATAAAATTTAAACTTTATTTTTTAATACGTTTATTAACAATTGGAAAAACTTTATTAGTTTTTTTTGTTATTCTAATTTTTAATTTTTGTATTGTTTAAATTTAAGATAAATTGTATAAATATTATGTAGAAAAATGTCTTCCTAATAAAATTATGTATGTGAACCAATTTTTTTAATTATTTATATTTATATTTGTATTATATTATTTATAACCTATTAATAGAATTTCTCATGTACTACATATAGATATATCTTCCAGTTTGGTACCTGGCCCGCCGAGCCTAAAATTTTTACAATCACACATCAACCAAGGCTGTCAATAACAAAACAGTGGTTCGAGTTAAAAAAGGTGGTCGTTAAGCTATTAACTTGATTCCAAGGTAACTTTGGAGTTTCATCCAAAGGCGAATGAGTAATTTCCGATTCTTTACTCATTTACACTTTTTACTCATTTTACTCATACGTGTCCGGATGAAGACGATTTGATTTTGTTTTCAAAGTGCAATAAGGTATGATGCCTGCTATTGCAAATACGACAATTCAAATTTGAGTTACAAGTTACAATCCTTCATTTTATGAAACGAGCTCAAACAATTAACACTTTTAACGAACAGAAATTTATCATGTGTGGTTTTTGCAAGAAAATTCGAACATCTATGAAGTTCGTGTGGCGACCGACAACAAGGACAAGTACTACTATTTGCGTTTGCTACAAAAGAAGCGGGTGAATTTAAAATTCGATTAGACGAACTGATTCGATCAGGCGATACTACGACATGATTTGTTCGGCTTTTCTCCGATTTAGACCCTGGGTTCCTTTGTGATTCAACCAACTTACACGTTTTAAGCATTGTTCTACCAAAAAAGTTCTCAGCTCGTCAAAGGTCAGTAATTCCTTTAGACTTTTAGACTATGTTGCAGTTCAAAAAGTTTTTTAGTCCTGGCGTCTATTTTCTGAAGTAAAAAATTAAAAAGGGTAAAATCCGATAGGTCAATATTGACGTGATTTAGAGCATCTAAATTTTTCGAAACAGTAACGAGCGAAGCGATTGCGGCGAATCCGCAGAAATGTTTGGCGCGTGAAACATTTTACTCCAATATTGTTGCAAGAAGACGTTTATTGTTATACCTATCAATCAATGCCTGAAAGGCTATAGGATAATTGACATCTGTAAGTGGAAGTGTTCTAACTAACCCTAGGGGTTCTTTAGACAAACAACTAACAAGGTACTGAAATCTTTCAATGTTCGAAATTGAAGTGTTTTCTGATCCAAGAAGCAGCTTCAGAATTGGTCTGAGAAACTATTTTGCATCACTTGCAAATAAGCCGCGTAAATCGTATGATATAATTCAGAGGCGTCCAAACTTTTTGCTGCGAGGGCCAGTTTGATATTTAAATTAATTAGCGGGGGCCAAGCATTGTAAATATGTGAATTAAAAAACCTTATTACAAGTAAAGCAGCATTGAATTTTATTTTTTATAGTAAATTACAGATATAACAATACTAAACAAACATGTCTAAATTATATTATTATAAAATTATTTCATGCAATTTTTAATGGGAATGGTGGAACTGGGTTTTTTCCTGGAGAGTTTCTTCAAAGTTGGGATTCAAATCGGAAACACCAATTATTAGCAATGATTGCAAATGATCATCCGATAAATTTGCCCTATATTTAGATTTCAGATACTTCATCCTGGAAAAAGTTTGTTCGCACATATAGGTAGTGCCATACATAGAAATAAATTTACCAGCCAATTGCTTTAAATTTGGAAACTCTTTTGCGTCCAAAAATTTGTAAAAATCGATCAAGTTTCCTTCCTTGTATTTGTTCTTGATTTGATCGCTAGCTTGAAGATCAATTATTTCCATTTGAAACTGACTTGAAACGTCGCCAACGTTGCAGTCATATGGATTTTGAAACAGCCGAATTTCCCTTGAATTTATGTCAAGATCAGAAAAACGCTTTTGAAATTCTAGTTTTAAATCCGCGATTACTTTTACTGCAAATATGGTGGGAAATCTTTCGTCAGTTTCTGTACTAAATTTTTCACAGCACGTGAAATGGGAAAAATTACATTCATTCATATGACTTTCGAGCAATATCAGCTTGGCTCTGAATGCTTTGATTTGCTCGAATAAATCACAAATTAAGTTGTTTTTACCTTGGAGCTTTAAATTCAAGTTATTTACGTGTGTCACGACATCTGCAAAAATTGCCAACTTCCAGAGCCACTCTGCATCCGATAAAAGCGGTTCAGGGTGATTCTTTTCCGCAAGAAAAATTTTAATTTCCTTTCTGAGCTTGAAGAACTGCAATAACACTTTTCCACAGCTAAGCCATCGAACTGCTGTATAATACGACAAGTCAACAGACTCAGATTCAATTTGTTCGAGGAAAGATCGAAATTGGCGATGATTGAGTGCACGTGATCGAATAAAGTTTACGACAGAAACAACTGGTTTCAAAACGCAGCTCATGTCGACATGTTTTACACATAGGGCTTGTTGGTGGATGATACAGTGCAGAAAAATTGGTACTGTTGCTCCTGCGCTTTCACAAGCTTTTCTTATTAGCCCAACCACCCCAATATTTGCACCAGACATGTTTCTTCCTCCGTCAATTGTCACACCTTGGAGTCGATTCCAGTCCAAGTTATATTTGGTCAACGTCTGTTGTAGTTCCTTAAAAATATCTGCTCCAGTTGTAGTGCCATGCATGCTGTTAACCGATGCTAATTCTTGGGTGACATTAAGATCGTCGTCAACTCCACGAACAAATACTAAAAGTTGTGAGGTGTCACTAACGTCGGTCGATTCATTCATCGCGATAGAATAGTGAGTGAAACGCTGTGCTTTCCCAGAAATCTGGTGGAGTATATTATTGCCAATATCGTCAATTCGACGAGCAACAGTATTGCGGGAAAGACTTATCGTTTTGAAAAGTTTCACCTTTTCCGGACATAATACCCCAACAGCTTCCATCATACACTCTTTAACGATGTTTCCATCCATAAAGGGTTTTCCTTTTTTCGCCAACAAATAAGCAACTTTCATGCTAACTAAAGTCAATGATTCATTTTCCGAGTTTGCCTTCCTAAATAAATTTTGCTGAGAAGACAAACTACGACTCATTTTTTCAAATTTTTCAGTACGCTGCTTGTCCTTAAATTGTGAGTAAGCTGAAGCATGTTTTGTTTCATAATGTCGACGTAAATTGTATTCCTTCATTACAGCAACAGTGTCATTGCAAATTACACATATAGCTTTGCCATTCTTTGACTGCGATTGCACAAAGAAATATTTGAATCCCCATTCTTCTTTAAAAACGCGGCACTCGTCATCTACTTTTCTTCTTTTTGTTTCCATGTTCAACTTTAAAAAATAATATTAACATAATAATTAAGTTATAATATATTAAATATAAATCTAAACATACCAATTTACAATATATCAACTGTAAAGAATGTAAATAAGCTCCGCGGCCGACGAATTTTTGGTTTGTCGTGGACAATCTCGTAGCTTTGCAGGCACTGCAGTTGAGTGCAGTCTGCCGCTCCGCGCCGCCTACGTACAGTCAGAGTACAAAATCATTCATGTAGTCGAGCGGCCGAGTCGTATCGCAGAATACAGAAAAAACTTGAATACCAGACTGTACTTTTTCGAGCGTGATACCGTGCTCATTCTAACCGAATGCGCTCTTCATCTGCGCGAGATCTAATACCGACGCGCCACGCTACATTTATATTTTACGAAATTTTTCAAAATCCTTGGCGGGCCGGATAAAATCGCCTGCCGGGCCGGGTTTGGCCCGCGGGCCGTAGTTTGGACACCTCTGATATAATTTAGACTTAAATGTTGACACCTAATTTATTAAATTTTTGAAATAATTGCTAAGCAGTTTCAAATCTTGCCCTAAAAACATTTACACCATCTATAGGTTCTAATGTAATATTGTAAATTGGCGCAAGACGTTTTATAATTTGAGTGCCTCTTGCAATGACGTCCGTCAACCAACAAAGAGCCATCTTAAGTCAATAAAAAGTTGATTAATCAAAAAAGCGAGACAAAGCGAAATAATAACTACCAAGTGCATGCGCGATGCACAAACTAAAGCAAAATGGTAACAAACAAATAAAACTGTTACAACAAACCAAAATGGTTGATACGATAAAAAACGAAAACGTAAAAAACAAAACTCGAATTCAACAGCGTGCATTTACGAATTTAAATGCAAAACAAACTACTGATTTTAAATAAATACAAAAATAATATCCGGCTCGATTGAACCAAATGTTGCGTATGAACAGAAATCAATCAAACTCTCAAAGGACCATTAATTTAATTCAATTCAATTAATAATTACAATACTTACATGCCCTGAACAGATAATCAACCAAGTGTTTAGATGCGACGTAATGGCACGCGATGTATAGTCGTGTCGCTCGGGTGCTCACGTTTGGACAGGATCGTGTACACCGACACCAAATACATCGTCGCTCGCATTCGATCCAAATACCGAACATTCATCGCTTGATAGCGACCACACTGTCTATACATCCCGATCCAAAGTGGAGCGGAACATGTGCGACGATGTGTGGAGGTAGCATCACGGTTTTACATCTTAACCCTTTATTTGGCAACACCATAAAAATGTAAATGAAAAATTCAAAAACTTAAAAACGGAACTATATTGAAAAATTTTACAAATAAAATTTTTTTTTGTCATTTTTTCTAAAATAAGGGGATGTTGACTGGAAGCATAATCGCCAATAAAAACAAACATTTGAAAAAATTATTTGCTGTGAAATGAAAGGAAACAATTACTTTTTGGCACAAAACTGTTACACGAATATCGGCCACTTAATAAAGAAAGCCTATACTCGTACAACAAGAACGGGTGATTCGGACTCGCGGCTAAGTCAGACGAGAAGGGGGTAGGTCCAGATTAGAACTAAACTTGTAGATATCAAAAGGGCGCCACACTATTTATTCTGTAAGGTAAAATAGCGAAAAAACCTAAGGAAAGAAATAAAAGAACTCGTAGGCTTGAACGATATATGCCTTTAATAACACCAAACACAAAAATGAAAATAACAAACAAAATATAGAACGCACTTGACAATAAAATGGTCCTCGCCTCAACAGACTTAGAAGGCCACTACGAAGAAACCCTTCGTTATAATTAAACCTAAATAAAATATATACGACGAAATAAGATCGGTCCTGTTCCGGGGTTTGCAAGTACCTATATAAAAAACACCAACATATATTTATACCTGTATGTAAGACTGATAACACAACGTCAATAAAGTGGAAGAGCTCTCCAACCTATCAAAACTGTGGCAGTAAAATCGCCAAGCGGTAACGTAAATAAAAAAATACCTTGCAAACCGAAAACGGTCTCTAACTTATTAATCGTAGCTTTCAAATAAGAATTTAGTGACACCAAAGCCACTCAAAGGTTGTTGAGAACGTAGGATGTATCATGGACGTAAGGTCCTGTTAACAACAATATAAGAATTGATTTAAATGTTAATAAATGACACTAGCAAAAATACAACGTAATGAACTAAACGTTAATACATAACGCCAAAGCAAAACAGTGAACTAACTATAGTACGAGCTGAGGGCTCTACAATAGTTAACGTAAGATAATAAAAATATTAAGAACGTAGCTAGTCGGGGCTTAAATATGTAAGCTTAGCTTTCGATGAGCCGCCGAAGGCACGATGAAAGAGAAGAGGGCCGGAACTGCTGTCCGTAGTCCAAACTAACAGATAAACATCCACGGAACCAATCTTCAACGGAGCATCAAACGTCCGATCACAACGTTAAACGAAACTTGGAGAAAAGGACTGAGCTTAACCTCAGCTCAAAGCAAAACGTACATCCAAACGTTACACAAACGAAATATCAGCCAATTTAAGTACGAAACGTAAACACCTAAAAAGAAACGAAATGTAAGATAACCTCCAATTTTCACGTGGCTTGAAGAAAAGATTTACCTGTTTTATGTGCCGCTAAATAATCCAACGGTTTTATTTGGCTGGACCAAATTCGCCGTACGCGTGACTACAAAAGTCGAGATCCACCAAAATTTACAATATTTCCCTGGATATTCACCCTGCACAAATCACAGGTGTATCACCAAACCAGACAATAACCGGAAGTGCGTGAACGGTAGACAATACCAATTGACATGCGTGAAAATATACTAGACACTGGAGCTACTAAAATAAGCCGAAACTACTACTCATGGGACCTAACTCCCAATCGGACAATAGTAACGTAACAAATCCCCCCCTTACTAGAAGGAAAAATGAAGAAAAAGGAGAGAAAAAAAAATTTTCTTTCCTAAAAGAAAAGTAGTAATAAAAAGAAACCAAAAGAAAGAACCGAAAGTTCCAAAAAAAAACCTAAAGAAGATCACAACTTCACTTGTGAACCCTAGTGTGAGTCGGCACACTCTCCACGCTACACGCTTGTTGGGAGCAGGGGGGACAAGGATTCCTCGCTCAAGATCTTCGTCGCGTCGTGGCCATCTATGTCATCCCACACAACAAGTGGAGACCAAGCGCCACCAACTACACTTGAAAGCTTATTCAAGCGAAATCGGAACAAAAGAGAAAACAGCTTAACCTACTAATACAGCGCCGATAAGGACACCGAACTGAAACTAAAGAGGTATAAAACTATCGGCTTATCCTCGAAAATTTAAGCGAAATCGGAACAAAAGAGAAAACAACTTAACCTACTAACACAGCGCCGATAAGGACACCGAACTGAAACTAAAGAGGTATAAACCAATCGGTTTATCCTCGGAACTGGTAAGAAATATATCACGGACTTTGGGCGAAGAAAAGCGCTGTCGTGATCCACCTGTCCAGGAGAGATCACACAGTGAAACCAAAAGACAGCAGTCATCCGTCACTCATCTACTCTGACAGAGGCGGCTCGGTCTGAGTCCAAAGAGTCAGGGTTCCGAGAACTGATCGCTTGTCGTCATGTTCGCATCTATCCATCATCAGTCATTTCCAGAAAGAAGAAAGTTCCAAAGCAAGACAGAAGAAAACAAAGCGAGTGTTTAGGGGGCTTTTACCCCTGGTAACTACACACCCTTGGCCAATTCTATATCCTGAACCAAGAAGGAGAGAAAGAAGAAAGAAACAGAGAAAGACAAAACAAAGTGAGTGTTTAGGGGGCTTTTACCCCTGGTAACCACACACCCTTGGCCAATTCTTCATCCTGAACCAAGAAGGAGAGAAAGAAGAAAGAAACAGAGAAAGTTACGAAACGTCAAATAGTGAAGCCGAGACATCGACCAAACACGAGCATAGAAACTGTCAGTCCAAAGAAAATCCCAGTAGGGAAAGCAACTAAGTAAAGAGAAAGTGAACCAACAAGTAACAGAGAAATGTCGTATTAGTCTTCAGCGAGATAAGGCTTCATATCTTGAACATGCCAGGTGCCTACGTCTTTACCAGACTCGTCAGCTAACTGGTAAGTCCAAGGAGACACACGTTTCAAAACAGTAAAGGGACCAATAAATTTCGCAGCGAGTTTGGCGTTGATGTAAGCAGCGGCGTTGGATAAAGCAAAGTTCCTGCGCCACACAAGTGAGTTTACAGCAAACTCGACTGGGCGTCGACGAAGATTGTAACGTCGGCTAGCTTGTTCGTAAGCCTTGTTCAATCGATCCTTGATATCCAAACGAAGTTGTTCTATGCCTTTCGTTCGTAAGCCAGGTTCGTCAACAGTACGATCAGGGTCTTCGATCGGTTCATTGAGATCGGGTGGTCGTCCCATGTGATCTCCATATAGATGGTGCTCACGTCCGAAGTTAGCAAAGAAAGGAGAGTGACCAATTACTTCATGTTTGGACGTGCGAATAGCACACGCAACTTTTGGCAATAGCGAATCCCACTTTCGGTGGTTATCCGCAACATACGAAGAAAGCATAGTTTTTAGTACGCGGTTAATGCGTTCTGCAGGATTAGCTTGCGGATGGTAAGGAGCATTGAATAGAATTTTACAGCGATAGCTTTCACATAGAGAGCCAAACTCTCTACTACGAAATTGTACACCATTATCACAGATAATGTACTGCGGTGTACCATAAACTAAAAAAATTTCATCTTCTACAGCGCGACAAACCGTAGCAGCTGTAGCACGACGAAGAGGAAAGAAGCAAGAGTATTTAGTAAAGCAATCAGAGACAACAAGAATAAAGGTATAGCCTTTAGGCGAACGAGGAAGAGGTCCTACAATATCGATGCAGAGGAACTGCCAAGGACGAGAAGGTTTAGCACGAGGTACCATAAAACCATAAGGTTTCTTCTGTTCTACCTTATGTGCGGCACAAACTGCACATCTCCGGACATATCTAGCAACAGAGGATCTCATTTTAGGCCAATAGTAACGTGTGGCCAAACGCTCAAACGTTTTGAACACACCAGCGTGACCGGCAGTTGGTAAGTCATGGTTCTCATTGATGAGATCTCGACGAAGTTCCGTAGGAACAACAAACTTCCAGTTATCGCATTCCGGATCGAGCCCACGAATACGAGGAGAAGTATACTTAAAGATCTTACCATTGTCGACACGCCAAACAGGATATTTATCCGGGTTGGTTTCGATAGAGGTACGTAAGCGACAATACCACTCATCAGAAGTCTGAAGTGGAGAAGGAATAATGGCAGGTTCCACGACATCAAGTTTAGGAACAGACCGAGACAAAGTATCTGGAACGACATGGTGACGTTTCTGGGGTTGGGGACAAGAAGGAGAAACTTGACCGGTTTTCCCACAATTCCAGCACGTCATGGAAGCGAAAGGTTTAGAAGAAGAAACAGGAACAGTCTTTGAACATACCGTAGTCGAGGTAGAAAGAGACGCGACAGGTTTAGTACGTTCAAGAGAAGAAGGAACATCAACTTTATCGACACGTTGGCGAGAAGATCGTTGCGCACACGCTAAGTCAGGTTCCAGCAAAGGTTCGGATCCAGATCGAGGTTCAAAACGTCGATTTCGAATCTCTGCATCCTCTAACGTGCGTAACAAGGGAATGAGTTTAGTAAAAGTAGTTGGTTGTTGAAAAAGTAAGCTTTGCGAATATTTAGGACGTAGATTACCGATAATACGATGAAGTTGTTCAGACTCAGAAGGAATGAAGGTCAATCTGCGAAATAAATTACGCATCGCAGCGACAAATAAGGTTGGGCGTTCGGAAGATCCTTGTAAGCGATTGTAGATTTCTTGTCTCAATCTCTCGTCATAATCCGATGGTAAAAATGCTTGACGAAGATTAATGACTAGAGAAGTCCAATCGCGAATATCCTCACGCACCGAACGATACCATAGAAGAGCATCGCCTTCAAACAGGTCGATAGCCGAAAAAAATAATTGAGAGGTAGTAACATTACGCGCTATTCTTAGTTCTTCAACACGTTCCAAGAAAGAGCTAACGGAAGCATCGCTTCGTCCACTAAACGTAATGCCCCATTTCGAGACGGGAACAAAGTGTGTAGAAAATACTTGAGGAGTAGGAGGAGGAACTAGAATATCGCCTTCGTCAGATGAGTCATCTGACGCATGTGTCACCGCATTACGAAGCGGGGTGCTTGTGGTTGGTGCTGCAGTCTGATCACGTAACGCGCGTTTGTAAGCGTTTTCGAAATCTGACTTAAGCTCAAGCGCACGCAGTCGAAGCGCATTAAGTTGACTTTTCATCTCGCCGGTGGTAGGGTTAGCGAGTTCAAGGCGTCGATCAGTATGTTTCATCAGCGCCGAAGTTCGGCGGAAGCACGCAGCTTTCGTATCACCTTCAAAAGTTTGAAGTGCCGATTCTAATTCAATTAAATTTCTAGTAATAGCTGTCTTATCTTCGTTAAACTCAACAGTATAGGCAACTTGCGATAGCGATTTTTCTGAATCTAATTTAAGCACGCCACGAACTGACTTTCTCATCTCGGCTACTGTAGCGGACGGAAAACCACGGCTCGTTAACTCATACGCGAGCTCAACTTGATTCAGAGAGTCAATAAAATCTTTCCAAATGCACGACGGTGCCATTGTATCTAGTCAAAACAATAAGATAAAACAAATAATTAACTTTCCTTCGAGAAGGAAGAAAACCAGAAAAGGAAAGAGAAGCAACTAAATAGCCTAAAAGAAAAAGATTATTTGGACTAAATTTTTGACCGAAACTGTACCTACGTATCAAGTCTGGTCGCAAAAGACTTCCAAAAACCTAAAAAGCGATAAAAGAAAATTTGGACAAAAATTTTTACTGGCTCTGTATATAGAAAATGTGCTAAATTGCATAGAACCACCTAAGGAATCTATAGAACCAATAAAAAAAAAAGTGCAAAATTGTTGTTCCACCCTGTATATCAGAAATCCCGAAAACCAGGTAGTAACAACGAAAACGTCCAGCAGAGGAGTCAAAACCTAAAGAATCGTCGCGAAGCTAGGGTAAATGTATGCTTGCATTTATTAGGAACGCCTAGATATATGCAACACACGTAGCAAGAAATAAAAGTTTAGAAAAATAGTCTAAGTTGCTATTTAAAAAGAATAAAGGCAATTATCAGACAAGTCACTAAAGGAATAAAGTTTAGTTATACAAGGCCACTAACGTTGGGCGTCAATTTTGTTACACGAATATCGGCCACTTAATAAAGAAAGCCTATACTCGTACAACAAGAACGGGTGATTCGGACTCGCGGCTAAGTCAGACGAGAAGGGGGTAGGTCCAGATTAGAACTAAACTTGTAGATATCAAAAGGGCGCCACACTATTTATTCTGTAAGGTAAAATAGCGAAAAAACCTAAGGAAAGAAATAAAAGAACTCGTAGGCTTGAACGATATATGCCTTTAATAACACCAAACACAAAAATGAAAATAACAAACAAAATATAGAACGCACTTGACAATAAAATGGTCCTCGCCTCAACAGACTTAGAAGGCCACTACGAAGAAACCCTTCGTTATAATTAAACCTAAATAAAATATATACGACGAAATAAGATCGGTCCTGTTCCGGGGTTTGCAAGTACCTATATAAAAAACACCAACATATATTTATACCTGTATGTAAGACTGATAACACAACGTCAATAAAGTGGAAGAGCTCTCCAACCTATCAAAACTGTGGCAGTAAAATCGCCAAGCGGTAACGTAAATAAAAAAATACCTTGCAAACCGAAAACGGTCTCTAACTTATTAATCGTAGCTTTCAAATAAGAATTTAGTGACACCAAAGCCACTCAAAGGTTGTTGAGAACGTAGGATGTATCATGGACGTAAGGTCCTGTTAACAACAATATAAGAATTGATTTAAATGTTAATAAATGACACTAGCAAAAATACAACGTAATGAACTAAACGTTAATACATAACGCCAAAGCAAAACAGTGAACTAACTATAGTACGAGCTGAGGGCTCTACAATAGTTAACGTAAGATAATAAAAATATTAAGAACGTAGCTAGTCGGGGCTTAAATATGTAAGCTTAGCTTTCGATGAGCCGCCGAAGGCACGATGAAAGAGAAGAGGGCCGGAACTGCTGTCCGTAGTCCAAACTAACAGATAAACATCCACGGAACCAATCTTCAACGGAGCATCAAACGTCCGATCACAACGTTAAACGAAACTTGGAGAAAAGGACTGAGCTTAACCTCAGCTCAAAGCAAAACGTACATCCAAACGTTACACAAACGAAATATCAGCCAATTTAAGTACGAAACGTAAACACCTAAAAAGAAACGAAATGTAAGATAACCTCCAATTTTCACGTGGCTTGAAGAAAAGATTTACCTGTTTTATGTGCCGCTAAATAATCCAACGGTTTTATTTGGCTGGACCAAATTCGCCGTACGCGTGACTACAAAAGTCGAGATCCACCAAAATTTACAATATTTCCCTGGATATTCACCCTGCACAAATCACAGGTGTATCACCAAACCAGACAATAACCGGAAGTGCGTGAACGGTAGACAATACCAATTGACATGCGTGAAAATATACTAGACACTGGAGCTACTAAAATAAGCCGAAACTACTACTCATGGGACCTAACTCCCAATCGGACAATAGTAACGTAACAAAACATAAAACTCAATTGCATTTCTGACATCGCAGCGCGTATCTACTCTTGCAATGTCGGCAGCTTTCTTTACCTGCAAAAATTGGCCAGTGTCCATTTTCATCATACCTGACATCTTGCACTGGCACGGAAATTACCGCTTTCTTCTTTGCAGAAGCGATACATGTAGAAGGTCTACCTCTTTTCAATTTATTTTGTGCTATTAGTGCTTCTGCTATCATAGTTCGAAAAACTTTAAGTCTGGGATTACTTTTGCCGGTTTTTCTCCTGTAGAGTGGCCAAGTATTTGTGACGACAGGCTTATTAAAAATCCAAAAATTCGTAAATACCATCTAGATTTTAATGACACTGTAAAGCTCTATAAGCATACCTGCCAAGTCAACACCACCCATGTGTTTGTTGTTGTAGTGGTGAACAATGCTTTTACAATTTACATGCACTTTACTCTTTTGAGTAGCATTTCATCTTTTTAGAATGCAACGGTTACACGCCTACAAAAGAACTTGCTTTATAGTCTTTATTTTACGGCCATAAGTCTGTTAACATCATCATACCAAAATTCATAACGTCCTCTCCCTTTTTTCTGCAATTTTTGCTCATTTTTGAAAGGGCAATTTTTTAACCTATTTTTTTGCATAGTTCCAAGTGAATCGATATTTATTATCTTCTTCAGATAAAACAATAAGGTCGAACGAGCAAAAAAAAATTATCGAAAAATACTTTCACCTTCAAGGCTGGAGGTATAGTTTTACATAATAGAATAACTACTTGCCCACCAATACCAAATTTTTGTTCTTCCGCCTTTAGTTCGGCTGTCATCTCCTTACCTGTGTAAGGTAGAAAATCATAAATTATCCCAGATACACTACAACGTACAAACATTTTGTTTATTTTGAATGTATTGACGTAAATTTCCGGCTCTAAAACTCTTATAGGGAATCATAATTTCATCAATAGAATGATGAGACTCCTGTTCTAAACTTCCACACTCATCACGAATAATATTCAAGACTGGGCGAATCTTACAGAGCCGTTCAATAGATGCTTCATTTTCTTGATTATTTGCAAAATGGACTGAGGTTTTGAAAAACTTTGAGATAGTTGTATTTACTTCTTGGGGTTGTTAATGTGGTATAAGTTAGGGTTACCAGATAGGGAGAATGCAATGCCGAACGCAAATTACCGCGTAGATCAACTCAAATTGAAAATATTCGATAATTTTAATAACGCTGTCGCACAGATTATTTTCTCTGTTAAAGTGTTTGAATAAGTCTACCCGTTTTTAATTAGTGAAAGTTTTCATTTCTTTTATGAAATAAAAAATACTTCCAAATAATCAGCTAAGCACATTAATGGGATCATCTCTATGTGGGTGAAACATCTTCAGCTCAAAAAAGTTTTGGTTTTGAGGGTATTCCAAACAACTTGCTTAGTTAGTTAAATTAAAAACCTGAAATTACTACAATTTTGGCTAATAGGTACACTGTTCTGATAAGTTGTTCGTTGGTTATTTAACATACAGTGGTTGGTTTGGAAACACATTTAGACGTCGAGTGCCCTAGCAGTATAAAGTGTCTAATTGTGCATACTGTTTGGATAATTTTGACTGGAAAAGAGTACGAAAATCTAGGTGCGTTTATAAAACTATTGATTTCTCTGTTGGAGGCTTGAATTAGATTTTCTTGTTAAGTTCTTTTTAAATTCTTCTAATATTGTCATCATCAAATTCCATGACTTTAAATCTCTACTTAAGATAGTTTTTTCTTACGGCTTTAAATTGTCAGCATACATAGCACAGCGAGGATTCAAAATTTTGATGTACATAAAAAATGTTTTATTTAAATTTCAAATTATTTTTTAACTGCCATTACTTTTGCTTTAGGGAACCCTAAGGTTCCGCAGAATCCCAATTGGGAAACGCTGGTATAATCTATAAAGTTGTAATTAAATAGACTAAATTTTACAACTGAAAAATAATGTGTGAGCTAATGAGGCAAACAAGATTTTTAAAGGAATGCATACGTATACTTTGTTATTGCCGCTACAACAAGAAGTTCTCATTAAAATATGCACAAATTAAAACAATATTTACTATTTTAATTATTTAGTAATTTATATCTTGCAACAAAGTAATATCCTATAATTATCGCGAGCATAAAATTTTGATAAATTAACGTTTTATTGTTCTTGTTACCTCATAATTGATTTTATGCGATCAATTACTACACTGTAGGTAATTGCACAAAATACTAAATTATATTGAAATTTAAGCAAAGTAATACTACCTACTTTACAAATTACCTTTAAATTTAAATACAAACTTTTATTGTTAAAATATGGAATATGTTTACAATATTGAATAATTAAACAAAATTGCTAATTTACTAAAAATATGCAATTTCATTTTAATAATAATTTGTATGTAATGTTGTAAAGAAAATTATGTACACAATTCTGTAACAAGTTTTGGACATAATAGCGCGCAAAATTATACATACACACAGTCTGCAACATTTATTTTGCGCATAAAACAAGAAATCTTTTAACAGAATAACATTGTTAGATTAACGTAGTACAGTTAAATCGATTTATGTTATTGCGCTTTTCAATTTTGTTTAAGTACTTGTAAGCTTCTTATCCAGAAAATATTTGCATATAAAAATAATTCTTATTACAAAATTGAGGAATGCCACGAACTTTTAGTGGACTACCCTTTCTGTTGCAGTACAAATAACAATATAATAGATCGCCATGTTCAGAGAGTGTTTGCATTGTAAATATTACAGTAGCTACGAGAACAAACACTAGGGTATTAAGAAAGTACTTTTGTGTAAGTTTTAGCAGTAGTGCAACTTCTTTCCGTATTCCAGGCGCCAGATAATCAGTTGATGTCTAGCATGCACGTTTCTTTCCTGCACAACATGCAATTAGTTAATTCATACGGGTATTTGCAACCAGAAAGAGTTAAACTGGTAGAGACTGTGTTAGTCACGAAGCTTTGAAGAATCTAACAACTGTAAATTACGATGCCGACCAGACAATTAGCGATTTGAAGATACTTTTGTATAAACAGAACGTAATCTTTGTTTAGACATGCACATTAATCTTAAGAATAAGTTTTAGTGCACTTATGCGGCAAGATTTTATTTGTTAAAGATGCCGTTCTTATGGTTTTTATTAGTTTAAAATATTTATTTATTAAATTAGTTGTACCTAGGTAATAACATTAGTGGGCCAGGGAAACTGCAATACACGAAAGAGTTTGAAAAACTTAAAATGAATGCAAATATTGAATGTGTTTAAATTTAACAAGTCGTGATTACCACGATTATTACAAATTGAATGCATTGCTCTATTTTCTTAAAAAATCACAATTAATCGTATTGCGTTATTAACACAGAAAAACAAACAAGTTATAAAATAATGCACATTCATTTTATATTTTTGATCAAGCTTTTACTAAAAAGTTTACCTTGCTGCAAATATCTTCAAAACAACATTAAAAATCAAGTACTTTGTAGAAGTGTGAAAATCAGGATCGTGGCTAGAGCATTTGGCACCAGGAGCAAACTTAAATATTGAGCCTTTGAATAAGTCTACGAATTTAAAAATCGTAAAAAAAACTATTTTATTAAGATGCATATTATATTTCGATACAACAAAAAGTCTAAAATATTCAAAATCACATCAATGTTTGATTAGTTTCAGTTTCATTAACAATTTATAAATACACATAATAAATTATAGATACAAAAATACTACCAAAAAAATTAGAAAATGTTATTAGGAAAATATTAAGTTAGTTTGATTTTACGAGCTGTCATTATTGCAAATTGATAAATTTGAATTTTGGCGTAACATCAGCTCGGCTACCCGGGTACATGCCCCCTCTACTTCCGCCTATCCACGGCCCTGATGTCAATGTAGTTCCCGTAACTTTTTTTTTTTAATTACCACCTAAGACTAAGAATAAGCTGTTGAAATAATAAACGTAATCAAACCACAACTACAATTTATTACAGCATTGAATAACAACGCAAACAGTACTCTCTATTAACAGCATAAGAAACAGAATGACATCAAGCCAACCCCGAAACCCTCTTTAGGGTGGCTGAAAAATATTCTTTAAGTGTTTTTAACATAAACAAATATAACATTTCTGGACCAGGCAGGCTGGAAAAAAAGGAGCGTAACAGTTAAATCGCTTTTAATTTATCGAAGAGCACCGTCCACCTCACAAATTACTTAACACAATTCACGATTCACTTATGTAGAAATCTTGGGGTAATTTACGCTTTCAACGAGAATGGACGGTCTTACTGCCCAATGAGTAATGGTATGCTCCCTCGCAGTGTTGGAAAAGACGAGTGGAAGTTAACTGTTATTTTTTGTTGTTTAGCAATGCAGTTGTTCGTTTGTGATGTACCATTCAGCATCCGCTGCTATTCTGAGAATTTTATTTAGTCAACTTGTATGTTTTTTTAGATTGGATTTAGAAGCATTTCCGCACTACAATTTTCTGTGTTAAATATCGTTGATAAGTGGAAAGAGTTGGCCCAGTCGCATATAACTTTGGTTTAACTTGTGTACAATGTGAGGTTTCCAAGTTAAACGAGTGTCAAAGTTCACTCCCAGATATTTGACAGTTTCGGAATTACTGCTTTATTGTTATAACATTGTGGCATATAAGAATGGAGTTGCCCAGGTGTATTATTGAAGGTCCATTTACACTGTATGTGTGCTCGCGCTTTACTCACACTAAACGGTATACACTAGTGATGGGCAATTCGCGAGTGAGTGGCTCAAACTGAGTGACTCACTTGCGCGTTTCATCGGAGTAGATCGTCAAGGAACAAGCGAGCCACTCACACACTCTTTTACCGACCAAAGGCGATATTCGCTTGCGCCCGTTTAAAATGCATGGTTTTCACGCGCATTTATTAGGAACGCCTAGATATATGCAACACACGTAGCAGATATAAAATTTTAGAAAAGTACCAACAGAAAAATTTACAAAATAAAGGCAATTATCAAACAAGTCCCTAAACGAGTAAAGTACAGTTACACAAAGCCAATAAGGTTTAGTTACACAAAGCCCCACGTTGGGCGTCAATTTTGTTACACGAATATCGGCCACTTAAGAAAGAAAGCCTATACTCGTACAACAAGAACGGTGAATCGGACTCGCGGCTAGTTCAGACGAGAATGGGGTAGGTCCGAATTAGAAACAAACTTGTAGACTTGTAGACAATAAGGGCGCCACACTATTTGGTTTGTAAGGTTTCAAATAGTAAAATAAACCTAAGAAAGAAAATAAAAGAATTCGTAGGCTTGAACGATATATGCCTTTAATAACACCAAACAATAATGACAAACAATAATAGAACTTGGAAATAACACAATACAGGATATACTCCTGGTCTCAACAGACTTGAAAGGCCACTAAAAAAAGGAAACATTCGCTGATACTGAACGAAAAAGAGAGTACGTTCTACGTATAAGGTCGGTTCTGTTCCGGGGTTTGCAAGTACCTATTTAAAATACACAAATATGTACATAAAATAATGATAATACAATGAAGTTAAGATAATCCAGTGGAAGAGCTCTCCTACCTAATATAAAACTTGCGGCACCAAAATCACCTAACAATAACATAACCAAAGAAATACCTTGCAAACTAAGTACGGTACCTAGCTTATTAATCGTAAGGTACGAATAAAAAGAAATCGTGACAACGAAAGCCACTCAAAGATTGTTGAGAACGTAGGATACTATCATGGACGTAAGGTCCTGTTAACAACAATACAAGAATTGATTTAAATATTAATAAATGACACTAGCAAAAATACAACGTAATGAACTAAACGTTAATACATAACGCCAAAGCAAAATAGTGAACTAACTAGTACGAGCTGAGGGCTCTACAATAGTTAACGTAAGATAATAAATGGTTAACGTAAGATAACAAATGGTCAACGTAAAATCGAAACGTAGCAACGAATCAGAACGTAGCTGATGGTTAAATATCTAAGCTTAGCTTTCGCTGAGAAGAAATTCTGTTGGAAACTCCACTGGTGGCTCCAAGATTAGCAGGAGGACCACAGAAGGACGTCAAAAACAGATCCAAACGACGTAAGATAAAGGCTGGACAAAAGCTTGACCCAAGCCTGACACCTGTGTCGGTGTTTATAACTGATCCAACAATTTTATCGGCAGGAACGAATTCGCACAAATGGCGTGACTCAAAGAGTCTGCACCCACCGTCAATTAACTAAAATATCCGTGGACAATTTTCCACACCACAACAGGTGGCTTTTGACTACAGACCAAGAAAAACCAAAAGTGACGTTAGAACCGGATGTAATATAATTTGGACATGCGTGGAAAAAGACTGGTCACTGGAGCTACTAAAATAAGCTGAAACTACTACTCATGGGACCTAACTCCCAATCGGACAATAATAACGTAACAAATCCCCCCCTTACTAGAAGGAAAAATGAAGAAAAGGAAAAAAAATATTTCTTTCCTAAAAGAAAAGTAGTAATAAAAATAAATCAAAAGAAAGAACCGAAAGGTCCAAGAGAAAACCAAAGAAAATCGCAACTTCACTTGTGAACCCTAGAGTGAGTCGGCACACTCTCCACGCTACACGCTTGTTGGGAGCAGGGGGGACAAGGATTCCTCGCTCAAGATCTTCGTCGCGTCGTGGCCATCTATGTCATCCCACACAACAAGTGGAGACCAAGCGTCACCAACTACACTTGAAAGCTTATTCAAGCGAAATCGGAACAAAAAGAAAACAACTTAACCTACTAACACAGCGCCGATAAGGACACTGATCTGAAGCTAAAGAGGTATAAACATAAACCAATCGGTTTATCCTCGAAACTGGTAAGCAATATATATTTGGGGAAAGAAAAGCGCTGTCGTGATACACCTGTCCAGGAGAGATCACACAGTGAAACCAAAAGACAGCAGTCATCCGTCACTCATCTACTCCGACAGAGGCGGCTCGGTCTGAGTCCAAAGAGTCAGGATTCCGAGAACTGATCGCTTATCGTCATGTTCGCATCTATCCATCATCAGTCATTTCCAGAAAGAAGGAAGTTCCAAAGAAAGACAAAAACAAAGCGAGTGTTTAGGGGGCTTTTACCCCTGGTAACCACACACCCTTGGCCAATTCTATATCCTGCACCAAGAAGGAGAGAAAGCGGGTGTTTAGGGGGCTTTTACCCCTGGTAACCACGCACCCTTGGTCAATTCTTCATCCTGAACCAAGAAGGAGAGAAAAGAGAAAGAAACAGAAAGTTGCGAAACGTCAAATGATGAAGCCGAGACATCGACCAAACACGAGCATAGAAACTGTCAGTCCAAAGAAAATTCCCAGTAGGGAAAGCAACTAAGTAAAGAGAAAGTGAACCAACAAGTAACAGAGAAATGTCGTATTAGTCTTCAGCAAGATATGGCTTCATATCTTGAACATGCCAGGTGCCTACGTCTTTACCAGACTCGTCAGCTAACTGGTAAGTCCAAGGAGACACACGTTTCAGAACAGTAAAGGGACCAATAAACTTCGCAGTAAGTTTGGCGTTTATGTAAGCAGCGGCGTTGGACAAAGCAAAGTTCCTGCGCCACACAAGTGAGTTTACAGCAAACTCAACTGGGCGTCGACGAAGATTGTAGCGTCGGCTAGCTTGTTCGTAAGCCTTGTTCAATCGATTCTTAATATCCAAACGCAGTTGTTCTATGCCTTTCGTTCGTAAGCCAGGTTCGTCAACAGTGCGATCGGGATCTTCAATCGGTTCATTGAGATCGGGTGGTCGTCCCATGTGATCTCCATATAAGTGGTGCTCACGCCCGAAGTTAGCAAAAAAAAGGAGAATGACCAATTACTTCATGTTTGGACGTGCGAATAGCACAAGCAACTTTTGGCAATAGCGAATCCCACTTTCGGTGGTTATCAGCAACATACGAAGAAAGCATAGTTTTTAGTACGCGGTTAATGCGTTCTGCAGGATTAGCTTGCGGATGGTAAGGAGCATTAAATAGAATTTTAGAACGATAGCGTTCACATAGAGAACCAAACTCTCTACTACGAAATTGTACACCATTATCACAGATAATGTATTGCGGTGTACCATAAACTAAAAAAATTTCATCTTCTACAGCGCGACAAACCGTAGCAGCTGTAGCACGACGAAGAGGAAAGAAGCAAGAGTATTTAGTAAAGCAATCAGCGACAACAAGAATAAAGGTATAGCCTTTAGGCGAACGAGGAAGTGGTCCTACAATATCGATGCAGAGGAACTGCCAAGGACGAGAAGGTTTAGCACGAGGTGCCATAAAACCATAAGGTTTCTTCTGTTCTACCTTATGTGCGGCACAAACTGCACATCTCCGGACATATCTAGCAACAGAGGCTCTCATTTTAGGCCAATAGTAACGTGTGGCCAAACGCTCAAACGTTTTGAACACACCAGCGTGACCGGCAGTTGGTAAGTCATGGTTCTCATTGATGAGATCTCGACGAAGTTCCGTAGGAACAACAAACTTCCAGTTATCGCATTCTGGATCGAGCCCACGAATACGAGGAGAAGTATACTTAAAGATCTTACCATTGTCGACACGCCAAACGGGATATTTATCCGGGTTGGTTTCGATAGAGGTACGTAAGCGACAATACCACTCATCAGAAGTCTGAAGTGGAGAAGGAATAATGACAGGTTCCACGACATCAAGTTTAAGAACAGAACGAGACAAAGTATCTGGAACGACATGGTGACGTTTCTGGGGTTGGGGACAAGAAGGAGAAAAATGACCGGTTTTCCCACAATTCCAGCACGTCATGGAAGCGAAAGGCTTGGAAGAAGAAACAATAACAGTATCAGAAGGTACCGTAGTCGAGGTACAAAGAGACGCAATAGGTTTAGTACGTTTAAGAGAAGAAGGAACATCAACTTTATCGACACGTTGGCGAGAAGATCGTTGCGCACACGCTAAGTCAGGTTCCAGCAAAGGTTCGGATCCAGATCGAGGTTCAAAACGTCGATTTCGAATCTCTGCATCCTCTAACGTGCGTAACAAGGAAATGAGTTTAGTAAAAGTAGTTGGTTGTTGAAAAAGTAAGCTTTGCGAATATTTAGGACGTAGATTACCGATAATACGATGAAGTTGTTCAGACTCAGAAGGAATGAAGGTCAATCTGCGAAATAAATTACGCATCGCAGCGACAAATAAGGTTGGGCGTTCGGAAGATCCTTGTAAGCGATTGTAGATTTCTTGTTTCAATCTCTCGTCATAATCTGATGGTAAAAATGCTTGACGAAGATTAATAACTAGAGAATTCCAGTCGCGAATATCCTCGCGCACTGAACGATACCATAGAAGAGCATCGCCTTCAAACAGGTCGATAGCCGAAGAAAATAATTGAAAGGTACTAACATTACGCGCTATTCTTAGTTCTTCAACACGTTCCAAGAAAGAGCTCACGGAAGCATCGCTTCGTCCACTAAACGTAATGCCCCATTTCGAGACAGGAACAAACTTTGTAGAAAATATTTGAGGGACCGGAGGAACTAGAATATCGCCTTCGTCGGACGAGTCATCTGACGCATGTGTCACCGCATTGGTTGGTGGAGCAGTCTGATCGCGTAACGCGCGTTTGTAAGCGTTTTCGAACTCTGATTTAAGCTCAAGCGCACGCAGTCGAAGCGCATTAAGTTCACTTTTCATCTCGCCGGTAGTAGGGTTAGCGAGTTCAAGGCGTCGATCAGTATGTTTCATCAGCGCCGAAGTTCGACGGAAGCACGCAGCTTTCGTATCACCTTCAAAAGTTTGAAGTGCCGATTCTAATTCAATTAAATTTCTAGTAATAGCTAACTTATCATCGCTAAACTCAACCGTATAGGCAACTTGCGATAGCGATTTTTCTGAATCTAATTTAAGCACGCCACGAACTGTCTTTCTCATCTCGGCTACTGTAGCGGACGGAAAACCACGGCTCGTTAACTCATACGCGAGCTCACCTTGATTCAAAGAGTCAATAAAATCTTTCCAAATGCACAACGGTGCCATTGTAGCTAGTCAAGATCAGTAAAGTATAACAAGTAATTAACTTTCCTTCGAGAAGGAAGAAAACAACCCAAAAAGAAAGAAAAAGCAACTAAATAGCCTAAAAGAAAAATTATTTGGACTAAATTTTTGACCGAAACTGTACCTACGTATCAAGTCTGGTCGCAAAAGACTTCCAAAAACCTATAAAGCAAAAAAAAAAAAAAAATTTTGTACAAAAATTCTGACTGGCTCTGTATATAGAAAATGTGCTAAATTGCATAAAACCACCTAAGGAATCTATAGAACCAATAAAAAAAAAAAAAAAAGTACAAAATTGTTGTTCCACCCTGTATATCAGAAATCCCGAAAACCAGGTAGTAGCAACGAAAACGTCCAGCAGAGAAGTCAAAACCTAAAGAATCGTAGCGAAGTTAGGATAAATGTATGCTTGCATTTATTAGGAACGCCTAGATATATGCAACACACGTAGCAGATATAAAATTTTAGAAAAGTACCAACAGAAAAATTTACAAAATAAAGGCAATTATCAAACAAGTCCCTAAACGAGTAAAGTACAGTTACACAAAGCCAATAAGGTTTAGTTACACAAAGCCCCACGTTGGGCGTCAATTTTGTTACACGAATATCGGCCACTTAAGAAAGAAAGCCTATACTCGTACAACAAGAACGGTGAATCGGACTCGCGGCTAGTTCAGACGAGAATGGGGTAGGTCCGAATTAGAAACAAACTTGTAGACTTGTAGACAATAAGGGCGCCACACTATTTGGTTTGTAAGGTTTCAAATAGTAAAATAAACCTAAGAAAGAAAATAAAAGAATTCGTAGGCTTGAACGATATATGCCTTTAATAACACCAAACAATAATGACAAACAATAATAGAACTTGGAAATAACACAATACAGGATATACTCCTGGTCTCAACAGACTTGAAAGGCCACTAAAAAAAGGAAACATTCGCTGATACTGAACGAAAAAGAGAGTACGTTCTACGTATAAGGTCGGTTCTGTTCCGGGGTTTGCAAGTACCTATTTAAAATACACAAATATGTACATAAAATAATGATAATACAATGAAGTTAAGATAATCCAGTGGAAGAGCTCTCCTACCTAATATAAAACTTGCGGCACCAAAATCACCTAACAATAACATAACCAAAGAAATACCTTGCAAACTAAGTACGGTACCTAGCTTATTAATCGTAAGGTACGAATAAAAAGAAATCGTGACAACGAAAGCCACTCAAAGATTGTTGAGAACGTAGGATACTATCATGGACGTAAGGTCCTGTTAACAACAATACAAGAATTGATTTAAATATTAATAAATGACACTAGCAAAAATACAACGTAATGAACTAAACGTTAATACATAACGCCAAAGCAAAATAGTGAACTAACTAGTACGAGCTGAGGGCTCTACAATAGTTAACGTAAGATAATAAATGGTTAACGTAAGATAACAAATGGTCAACGTAAAATCGAAACGTAGCAACGAATCAGAACGTAGCTGATGGTTAAATATCTAAGCTTAGCTTTCGCTGAGAAGAAATTCTGTTGGAAACTCCACTGGTGGCTCCAAGATTAGCAGGAGGACCACAGAAGGACGTCAAAAACAGATCCAAACGACGTAAGATAAAGGCTGGACAAAAGCTTGACCCAAGCCTGACACCTGTGTCGGTGTTTATAACTGATCCAACAATTTTATCGGCAGGAACGAATTCGCACAAATGGCGTGACTCAAAGAGTCTGCACCCACCGTCAATTAACTAAAATATCCGTGGACAATTTTCCACACCACAACAGGTGGCTTTGACTACAGCCAAGAAAACCAGAAGAGACGTTAGAACCGGATGTAATATAATTTGGACATGCGTGGAAAAAGACTGGTCACTGGAGCTACTAAAATAAGCTGAAACTACTACTCATGGGACCTAACTCCCAATCGGACAATAATAACGTAACAAGGTAAACGGCAATGGTGAATTGTTTTAGTTAATAGATGTGTTGCCATGGAGATTAACCGTTTTAGCCAAATCAGTGGTAAAATTTTTTCAATTAAAAAGAGAGGAGAGGAAAAAAGGTGCGCATTTCACGCCATAGGGTCCACCATGGCTTTTTTAAACACAAACCTGTATTTCGGAAAACATGGATACCCATACAAAGGAAAGAGCACATTTTATTATAAGAGCGTGTGATTACAAGTTACGTAAGTCAATGCTATATTTTTATAGGAAATTGCCAATCTGCCGAATCGTCTCTGTTCGTTGCCTTCACAATTTTTTCAGTTAAAGTTCCTCTCTTTGTTTTATATCTTCGCAACACCCGTTTTTGTTTCCTATACTATAGGCATACTACGAGTATAAATCTATGTTCTTTTAGTTTTCCATAGATTTATTATCACTTAGACACGTAACACATTTTTATACTTTGCCGTGGTCATCGTTTTTTTTTTAAATAAGGCTCATTAGACGGTTTTCTGTTTCCATTTTTTGGAATTTTGAAGAATTTTGGGAACTGATAATGAATGCTCCATGAGTATTCTGAAATCCATTAACTTTACGCTAAATTCGAGAACTAGAGCAATGGCAGTTATTTCTGAAGTAAGTATACTGCATTGGTCTAATAATTTGAATTTACCCATAGAGTCATATTTGGGACAAAAATAGCATTTTATCTCTGATTCTTTGATCAATCTATATAAATGATAAGATGGTATCTCAATCTACATATCATTTTTTAAAATTGCTGTTTAATTTCATGGATATATTTGGAGTAATTAGTAACATTAAACATAAGTGATATGGGAAGCAAAGTGCAGGCTTATCGTTTCTCTCCTTTATTTGCAAGTAAGATATCGCTGAAACGGTTGATGTTTTTCTAGCCCAACATTTTGTGTACGATAAATTTTTCTATGCTTTTCTTTTCGATGATAAATATTTCACAAAGTAGTTGCCGTCTTAGGCTGTTCGTCCTTTGGATGCGTTTTCGTCAGAAATGTGTTCGTCAAAAATCGGACGAAAAAAATCCACCGAATTTTTCTCAGAATTTCGATTACTTTTTAGACGATTGTGTGTGCTTTTTTTTTTGTGTCAAAGTTATCTTAGTCTTTAGTTTAGTACCGGATGTAGATGGCTGCTGTATATCTGTTGAAAACTGTGAAGATTCCTGAATTGATCGCTTATCTTAAGAGCTACGAGGTCGGTTAAATTAGGGCAAAGCTGCTAAATTCGATGCTTATTGATAATCTAAAGAGAAATTGGAAATATCTCAAACGTTATCCGAGAAAATTAGGAAAAACTGGAAAGTCCATTTTTGAAAATCGTTTATAACTCCTTTGGAGTTTGAAATATTTTAACTGTGTAAAAAAGTTGCCCAAGCAACTTTTTAAGCCGAATCGGATGGTGGTCACAAATTTTTCCTAGGTCGATTCGTTTTTGTTTTAGACAACCAACTTTGTTTTTTCTTATGGGCAGCATATCGCGTTTTTCTTCGTTATTTAAGTTCATTTTTCGACCAACAGGCCTTCAAAACTTTTAGTTTGTTGATTGGTTGTCATGGAAACAACATAAACTACAATGACCGGCCAACCTGATTTATAATGGTTATTGTTTAAAACGTATTTTTTGAAATTTGACAATGAAAGAAAAAGTAAAATACCATGTGTGATACATCAATGGATTCAGAAAAATAAATGCTATTTGATTATGTAATTAGTAAAAATTGCGCCCATAAGAAAAAAGAAAGTTGGTTGTCATAAAACAAAAACGAATCAATCTAGAAAAAATTTGTGACCACTATTCGATTTGGCTTGAAAAGTTGCTTGGGTAATGTCTTTACACATTTGAAGTATTTCATACTCCATAGGAGTTATAGACGATTTTCAAAAATCGTATTTTCCAGTTTTTCCTAATTTTCTCGGATACCGTTTGAGATATTTCCAATTTCTCTTTGGATTATTAAGGAGCACCTAATTTTGCAACTTTGCCCTAATTTAACCGACCTCGTAGCTCTTAAGATAAGCGAGATCCCTATGTATTTACTCGAATTTGGGACACCCTGTATATGCAACATCCTAGGATGGTTCGTTGAAATACCGACAATTGGAGGTTCACGGTTTTGTTACACTCTTACGTTACAGGCACGCTAAAATATTGCAAAACTTTGTTTTTTTTGCCGTTCGGTCCGGTTTTTTGTTCGTTGTTCGTATAAAGCTAGATCCACACCAAGCAAGCGATCAAGAGCGAACGATGTTTTGTGCGAATGCTCAGGTGGTGTGGACGCCTTTGTTAGGGAGCGAATGTATGATCGCTCGCACTCGAACTTGTTCCGCTAAATCCACACCAAGCGAGCGAGCAGGAGCGAACGATGTTTTCTGCGATTGCTGAGGCGGTCTGGACGGCTTTTTTAGCGAGAAAATGTATTATCGCTCGCGCTCGGACTTGTTCCGTATTGTGTGGGAACATTAAAGAAAGATCGTTCACTTTGAACGAGATTTTTGAATATTTAGATCATTGTGTTGGTGATTTGAAGGTGCGACACCAAATTTTTTAAAAAGCCCAACATGCAGTGGACAAATGAATTGATATTGCAATTCATCAATACTTACCGAGATTGCCCGGAATTATGGGATTGCACAAACAAATATTTTAAAAATAAAAATAAGAAGGAAGACGCGTGGAAAGTTATAGCTGAAAAGTTTGACACTGAGACTTCCGAATTAAAGAAAAAAATGGAGTCTTTATTAGCGTCATTTAGACGTGAACGTCAAAAATTACAAAACAAACCAAGTGGGTCGGGAGTCGATGATGTATTGTATATAATACAAAATGGTTCGCATTCAAGAGTTTTATGTTTTTATTGGATAAAAATAAACCGAAACATACCCAAGATACAGAAGCGGATTCGGTAAATTTATAATTTTTTATTGTATTGTACATTCCACAACTTACGTTATCAACTTACCTCTTTGAAAATAACTCTTTAAATAAATTATTTATTCCAACAGAAATTAAGTTTTAATCCGGGATGAAATAACGTTTTAAATCGTTACGTTATTGTATACGTTATTTATTGTTTGTTTTCATTACATAACATTAACAAAATTTATTGCTAACGTTACATAAATTATGATATATAATGTTATAATATAATGTTTATTTGTAACTCTAATATTATTTTTGGGGTGTGCAAAATGTAATTTAAAAAAAAAGTACAAAATTACGTAAAGATATTATATTTTCATTATATTTTTTATAATACAAACAAAATGTATCTTCTTCTGAAAATAATAAAAACGCTATATTACAATTTAATTTATAGAGAATAACGATACAAAATAACTTTTAATAAAACGTTATCGGTTATTATAACGTTATTAAAATATCGTTACGTTATTGTATTAGAAATTATAGTTGAATCGTTATTATAACGTTATCGAGTATCGTTACGTTACGTTTTCTATCCCTGGTTTTAATACAATAATAGAATACAGGGTGTTCCTGTTAACGTGAACAGCATGGAGATCTCGTAAACTGTAAGAGATACAGAGTTGGTTAAATGAGTCAAAATAATCTATTATTTAAGGGTAACTATTCTATAAAGAAAAATCTTGAAAAAATTTATAGTTTTTGCGCTATTCATTAAAAACAAAAAAATGAAGTATTCGATTTGTGCTTGTAACTAGCTTATTTTAAATCATACCCAAAATATTTTTCGATATTATTTGGACACTTTTTGGCGTAGAATTTAAATATGTTAATAAATTTTACCCATCTTCATTTGTTTTTGTTATTTTAACATCAACTTTTTATTTTAAATAGGGATCGTAGTTGGCTGTGACACCATTAAAAAGAGAATATTTTAATTTATGGAATGTTTTGTTTTGTTTTTCAATGGCCACTTTGATTAAACTTAACTAATACATTGCTATAACTTGCTTATTTTTTAAGATAAACCTAACAACCCATACATCAATGAAACGAGAACAAAAATCTCTTTAATGGTGTCATAGCCAACTACGACCCGTATTTAAAATAAGAAAGTTGATGTTAAAATAAAAAAAAAATGGAGATAGGTAAAACTTATTAACAAACGTCAATTCAACGCAAAAAAAGTGTCTAATAGAGTATGCCAAAAAATATTTTGGGTCTGATTTTAAATAAGCAAGTTACAAGCTCATATCGAAAACGTCATTTTTTTGTTTTTAATGAATAGCGAAAACCAAGGGGTAAAGCGCTCTTGAAATTTGTACACTATACTTCCATTTGAGCTAATACTTCCACTAACTTCCAAATACTTCCACTAACTTCCAAATACTTCCACTAACTTCCAAATATTTCCACTAACTCCCAAATACTTCCAATAACTCCCAAATACTTCCACTAACTTCCAAATACTTCCACTAACTTCCAAATACTTCCACTAACTTCCGCTAACTTCCAAAGTTTTGTACACCATACTTCCACAGCGGTATACCCCTCGGCAAAAACACTACATTTTTCCACATTTTTTTTAATGGAATAATTGCTCTCAAATCATAGATCATTTTGACTCATTTAACCAACTCTCTATCTCTTACCGTTAACGAGATCCCCATGCTGTTCATAATAACAGAAACACCCTGTATACGATTTTATATTCAAATTTACATTATTTAAAATTTTATGCATTTTTATCTTGCCAAGAAACTCGTCCTTGGTCCGTAATAAAATAATTAGCAAATTCATTTCTGACGTGATTAGCAGCTACAGAAGATTTCCGAGGAACTCGCTGTAGAGGCAGTAAAGATGTTAATTGGTCCTGATTTTGTCTCCATGTTCCTTCTGTTATTGCTCCATAATTTTCATGGTCAATTGATCCGTGAGGAGTATAAATATTTCTAGACCACTTACTTTTACGTAAAAAATTGTGTAAATAGACGCAGGCTAAAACAATTCTTTTCGCCTTGTCCGGTTGTACAAGCATAGGTTTTCTCAGCACTCTAAATATGGCAGACAAAATACCAAAGGCATTTTCAACTATTCTTCTCGCTCTTGATAGTCTGTAGTTAAAAATGCGTTCCATAGATCCTTTCTGTTGAATACCCGCATACGGTTTAAGTATGTGCTCCTGAATCGCAAAAGCTTCATCTGCAACAAAAACATATGGCACTGCATCTTTTCTACCTTTTAGTACTTTTCTTGGCGGTAAATGCAAACTATTTTCCAGTAATTTCTTAAATAATTTTGTATTTCGAAAAACGCCACCATCAGAAATTCTTCCCTGGCACCCAATATCGACAAATTGAAAACAGTAGTCTGCATCAACTAGAGCCATTAAAACAATGCTGAATGTAGATTTGTAGTTAAAAAACTCACTTCCGCTGTTGTTTGGTGCCTGTAGCACTACGTGTTTACCATCAAGTGCACCACAACAATGCCGGAAATTCCATGTTTCTTCAAAATCTTTGGCAACGTTCAACCATTCTTCTTCCGATTTTGGTAGCTGCAACAAAATATCCCACTCGTTTTAAGTTAAATACACTATGTTCATTTTTAATTAAAACCAAAACACATATTTTCTTTTAGGATATTAATTTGGAAGAATTAGAACACTCACCCAATCAAGATAAATCTGCAACTGAGACAAACATCGAAGGAAGAAAAAAAACAGAACCACCAGCTAAAAAACGTAAGCGCGAAGAAGATATAATGCTTACTGAAGCGTACAACGCACTTAAACTAGTTACACACGGAAAAGAAAATCGCGATGGTTGTGCAATATATGGAGAATATTTAGCAGACAAACTAAGATCATACGATAAACGAACACGGGCCATAGTGCAACACCAGTTTAATAACATTGTTTTCAACGCAGATATGGGCACATATGGGGATCCCAGCAATATTGAAGAAACCGGACACACAACATACCCCCAAACTTCCAGAACTTCGGCACAAGATTTTGATTATTCACATAATTATAATAGCTGTGAAAATGTCGAAAATTTAAATGACGTGTAATTTTGCACATCAATAAAGAAAGGATTTACTTACCTTTACATGATCTTGTAAGGATTCTATAATAGCGTCACACACTTCAGGAATTATTAAAGAAATTGTTTGTTTGGAAACTTTAAACAAGTACATAAGGCTGCCATAAGAATCTCCTGTTGCTAAAAATCGGAGTGTTATCGCTAACCTTTCACTTGCGGAAATTTCTTTTCTATAATTCGTATCACTCTTCATTATTTTGACTTCAATTAACCTCAAAAGTATATTGAAATCTGCCGCCGACATCCGGTTAAAATTTTTAAATTTTCCAGATTCTTCTGCTTGTAAGTCTTTCAATATACGATTACCGCTATATAACTCGCGATTTTTTAAAAATGTCGTGATCCACCATCTCCTTTGCTGTCTTTTTTTCTTGCGTAACAGTAACTTTGAAATTATAATAAAAGAGGCGCATGCGACTACTTTGTCATCGGCCATGGCTATCGAGCACATGGATCAACAACGGTCATGACAATATCGTTCGGTTTGGACCAAAGCCGAACATTTGTTTTCGACCACAAGCGAATGTTCGCTCTTGCATATTCTCGCTCGCTCGCTTGGTGTGGATCCAGCTTAAAACTATTAAGAGGCAGGCTCGCTAAAATGGTGGATTGTTCTATGTTCGGTTCGCAGTTTTGTTCGTTAATCTGGACGCGGCTTAACTGTAATTCCCTGCGTGCATTATACAAGCGTAGAAAAACCAGCACATATTTTCTATCAGAATGATTTTAATTACGTTCAAGTTAATGATCGCACGTACCAACAACCTAAGTAATGAATATCCGCATAATAATAATGCATTCAGATTTAATTGTTGTATGTTTAATGTTGCTTTAAACGTGATGAAACAATTATTAGAACAAGAAATTTTACACGTGTACTTACATATTTAGCGCTTGGCAGTACAATGAAGGAGGGCAAAATTAAATATTATATTATCGTCCTTACTACACGTGTGACTTTATAGCTTATAAACTGATTTTTTTATGACTTAAAGGAAATAAAAAATCGTATATATTCTAGTCGTTTAATAGTAGAGAACTATGAGTATGTTTAAACAAATGTGGTTGTCCCCCACCGTGCTGCAAAATAATTGTTACTCTGTGACACGATATATCCGGAGAGGTGCTATATGTACTATATCGCACATTTCTTTCCTCGCAACAAGCACAAATATATTTGGTCGCAAAGAAAATTATTCGAACCGAAAAAGTTACAGGACAGGTGGTTTGGGGACACCCCAATTTGGGGACCTTGTGTTCCATTTAAATACATCGAAGTCGATTTAATTGGGGCAAAGTTGCGTAATTTGTAGGTGAATTCAAATCTGAAAAGAAAATAACCGCTTAGTTTATAAATTTATTTAAAAAACTTTATCATTAAGTTTCAAACCCTGCGGTTCGTAACGTCAACATTGTGTCTCTTAAGCCTTAAGAAAGAACAAATAAAATTGAATTAATAGTTAAGACAAAAAAAAATAAATCCGAGAGAAAAAATTCAACATTTCAACGGGGAATTTCTTACTTTTAAATTTGATTGTAGCTCCTCTCATATTTGGGAATAATTCATCTAATTTAAGCAAACCCGTATCTCTTATAATAAGATCTTCATGCTTAAAATGTTATCTGGGACACACTGTATACAATATAATAATAATAATAATTTATTAGTCTGAGAGATCAGTTTTTTAGACATGATATAAGACAAGTCAACATACAGTACAACACAACTTAAGCACATTATACTTCTTGCATTATACTATTAACAAAAACATGAATGTCAATACGCTTTAAAATCAATAAGACATTTTTTAATATGATACATGAGGATTTCATCAATTTTTGAGATAAATAACATAATGTTCCCGTTTGGGGGATGATAAACACAAATTAATATAACATCGATACTTTCAATTTAGATTTTAGCCGCACAAATTTCAGCTTGCATTTCAACCGAAAATCTGCTGCAGTTTATTGGTGTTATCTTTGAAGAGTTCCTTTTGGCAAGCGTATATAGCCGAGCCTCGATGTATGTGATTTGAACGGCAGAAACTGGCGATTAATTGGTAGCCTGGCATGTTCATGTATTTAAAGGCTGGTTTCATTGGTGCACCAGTGTTCGGTTATGCATAACATGTCATTACTTTCTTGTTTGTTGATTATTTCGATACTGGGAATTTTATTCGAGATACATTGCACATTTAAACATGTTATCTTAAGCGTTTCTGAGCGAGTAGTACTAATAATAATATTTTGTGCATTGTTGTTCGCTGGGATTTGGCACGGTTTTTGTTCTGGGGCGACGAAAGGGCCGTATTATAGTGTATTGCGGCTATATTTTTGGATCCATCACACTACTTATGCTAGATACAGGGACGGTTACTTTAAATGCTGCAATACCATCCGACTTAGTCTAGCTTTTCAGTGGTTAGGTATTTGATCTGATTTTTTGTTAAACGATTCTCTAACTGTAGTGACGTTGTTGTTGGGTCTAAGCGTGAAACAAATATTGATCTGCGGCTTTGTACCGCAGTTATTTCATATTTATTTGTGGATGTGCCTAGCCTGGTGCCTCTTTTATTTTTATTTACATAATATGTTTTATTTACTTTAGCAGCATCAATTTTGCTGGACGGGTGTAAGTCTTTATTTAAATGAATGACTTCACTGAGTTTTTCTTGTATCATTTCTGGAAAGATCGTTGATCCCGCGACGTTATCTTTATTTTTGCTTTCGTTCGGCTGACTGTTTTTGTTAGCTTGATTGGGATTTGTTTTTGTGGACTGGATTAAACCAGGTATGTTTCCACGATTTGACTTTTCAAGCTGAGAAGCATATGTGTGATTGCTTATCGGATGTGCTTCCTGGTTTGTGAAATGTGGAATTGGTTTATTTGATCGCTTAGTTACTTTATTGTTAGAGGGCGCTATATGCATCTGATTGCAATTTTCATGCACTATTTTCATTAATTGTATTTTTTCTTCTAGTTGTCTAATAATATAATTCTTGTGTTTAATTACCTCTTTTAAAAGTATTATTTCCCCTTTAGTAGCTTCTTCTGAAATGAACTCCATAGAGTCATGGAACGTTTCAGTGTCCGTGACTAAAGTGAGGTTATCTGTCGAATTGGACTCGTTTGTTGGTTTTCCGCAACAATTTACTGTTGCTTCGTTTATAATTTCAATGTGTTTAAGTTTTTTAATGCATCCTGGATGCAGTATAATGCCCACACACAACACATTTGGAACCGGTAGTTGCTTTTGTATTACAGTATTTACACGCACCATCCGACTTTCGCGGCACCATCTTACCAGCTAGTCGCTGCGTTCTCAATCCCATTGAAATATGTCTGACGATTGGAGAATGTCCTACTCGAACTTGATCTAACTTATTACAATTCAATTTGTTTCCATTTTCGATATAGACCAAATCATCAACGTTGAAAGTATGCTGACGTCGCTTCTTATCGACACGGTTCTTATTGATTTGGAAACTCTTCATAGAATTACGGAAAGCTATTTTGCGGTCTTCTTCAAGAGATGATTGGTTGTCTTTCTGAAGAGGTGATATGATAGGTTTCGTACCGAGCAGTAAGTATAATGTGCCAACCTTTACTTGACATTGTTAGTTTTAAATATTGGAATTGCGTCCGTTAATGATGATTGAAGGGATGTATACAATAAAACTCTGGTTTTTACAGGACGTATTCTTTTGCCAAGTATTTATTGGTAAACTTACATGTTTCGATTAGGACTTCCTAATCTTCATCAGAGTTACTGAAATTTAATAATTGATAATATATTTTTTTAAAGCAAATTTAACAATTGCATTATAAAAAAAGATTGGTCTATAAAACTACTTACGTTATCCACATAATTTCTTGGTTAAAATAAACAGTTGTATTAGAAAACAACGTGGTCAAACAATTTTTTTCCTTTTAAAATGTGATAAAAATCCGCAGGCACAAAGTTACTCAAAGTAAAATATAACATTAAACAACAGATATTAAATTTTTTTTTGAATTATTTGGTATTTTTAACTTATAACTAACAATTTTTTAAAAAGACGATTACAGAAAACAATGTGCACATTTTTACAACAAAATTAACAGCACAGAATGACCGTGAAACCAGGGAAAATATCATACTTAAAAAACCACTAAGCAACGATTTTTGTAGGAAACTGACAAAATTGTTAGTAATTACAATCCTTACTAACCAGATATCACTAATAGGCAACATCTTTTTTGAAATTTACAATTGTAAGTTTTAATTAACAAATAATGAGTATATAATAATAGTTTACAATAATTAACATAATGAACAATAATAATTGAACAATGATAATGATAAAATATGACAATAAATGAACAATAATAATTTTTTGTTAAAAACAAACAATATTTTAAAAAACTTAACAGTAAGCGACAAAAATTCTATTAATATTTTTTAAATTGATATATAGAAATATTTTAGCTAATTGTTAGGAAATAGGAAATTGTTAGAAATTGTTAGTTTTCTCAGTCTAAGGCCTAGCACACACAGAGCGACTTGTGTCGCGCGACTCGAGTCGCGCGTTTGTGAAGTACTAGCAATTGCATGTACGCGTACACACGTCGCGCGATTTTGGTTGTCGTCCATCGAGTCGCGCGACTCGAGATTCCCCCGAGAACGCGCGTTTTTCTGGCGACTTGAGATACATGAAAACGATATGATGCGTACACATTGTCGCGCGTTTTTGACTTTACACAGTTGTGTTATGGAGACCGAACGCTTTGACACCGACTCGTTCATTGATGAAATTCAAAAACGACCCGTCATTTGGGACATGGAGTCTTCCGAGTACAAAAACAAAGAGATAAAAAGATCAGCTTGGGAACAGCTTGTTGAAATATTTAGTGAAGACGGAGATGCCCAAGAAAAAAAGCAAATGTTGGGTAAGTTGTTTATTTACTGTCGTTTATTTACATTTATAGGTAGGTATATTTATATCATTTGTCCTGCCATGGTACTTTACAGTGGCGTGCAGTCCATGAATGCGTTGGATGCGGCGCATCCCTTAACATTTTGAATTATTTCATACATTAATTTAATATATAATTTGTTTTTCTAAAATTAATTTGTAAAGTGTAATTGTTCAACTATTATGTCCATTAAAAGTTACATTTTAAAGTTAAGGGGAAAAAGATCTTATAATATTTCCCATTTGTCTGACTGCCTCATTTAAGGCCGTGAATGCGGTGTAGCGCTCCGCATCTAGGGGCTGGACTTGTAGCAATAGAGATATAGAAGTTAACGCATGCGTATTAAGTATCAGTTGGAGCTATACACTAGCTGTAGATGCTGTTTTAAAAACAGCATCTACAGCTAAAAACGCATTCACTGATCACCGATAATGCGCTAGTATTGTGTTCGCGCTTAGCGTTTATTGTTGGATTCGATTTAATTAAACATGAATGCAACATGCAACTGCATAGTGGAGTGTTTTAATGTTTATTATAACTCAGGTTTATTAATACAATACAGGTTTATTAATACAAGTCAATAACTAACGTAACTGTGTAACACTAACAACTATCATGTACAACTATATAGGTTCGGTGTACATCGACTACTCCCTACATCTACATCTACTACATCTACATCTTCCTTCTTTTAAATTACTTATCCTAACTCATAGTCTTCCAAGTATTTAGGTTTATTTATTTTTCTTCCTAACCTCGTTGCGTTTTGTTCTTCCTTGTCATAAATGTGAACTGTTGTTTCCTCTTTGTTTGTTTCCTGGTCTTTAGTCCTTTCTTCGATTTCAGTACTTCTATCAATGGGTGTATTTAATGATCTTCTGATATGCCTAGAATTTCTTCTTACTGTTCTTCCCTCTTCATTTCTCAGAATGTAAGATCTTGGTGTTTCATGTTTCCTAATTATTTGTGCTGGTACCCATTCTTGATCCCTTCTATACGTTACATTCTGTCCCCGTTCGAATTTCGTTTCTGCTCTGGCTCCTTTATTATAATGACGTTCAATTTTAACATTTCTGCATTCCTTTTTGTACTTTACATCCTTTTTTATTTCAGGATTCAATAATTTCCTTACTATTGGAATTTTGGTCCTTAATCTTCTGCTCATGCACATTTGTGCCGGTGATATTCCTATACTTGTTATTGGTGTATTCCTGTATTCCATTAGACCAGTTAACAATTTGTCATTTGTTCCTACCTTTCTTAATATGTTTTTACTGATTTGTACGGCCTTCTCTGCCATGCCATTCGACTGGCTGTAGGTCGGATTACTTGTTTTTACTTTAAAATACCACTCCTTGGCAAATTGATTAAATTCATAAGACGAGTATGGTACATTATCAGCAAAAAATGTTTCAGGTACTCCATGTGTTGAAAATATTATCTTCATTTTATTTATTATTGTTCCTGCTGTTTTGTCCTTTATTTTGTGAAGCTCAATCCAGTTAGAATAGTAGTCTATTAGAACAACATAACTTTTTCCACCATAGTCTAAGATGTCACTGAATACCTTTTGGAATGGATACTCCTCCATTTTATGCTGTATCATCGTTTCTTTCCTTTTTCCTATTCTAAACCTTTCACAAATTTGACACCCTTCCACTTCACTTTCAATTTCTCTCATCATACCTGGCCAAAATAATACTTCTCTAGCCCTTTCTTTACATTTCGATATTCCAAAGTGTGCTTCGTGTATTACTTTTAGCATATTCTCTCTCAAAGTTTTTGGAACTATTACTCTATTTTCAATGAAAATTAATCCTTTGTGGATACTTAATTTATCCCTATGTTTCCAGTAATATTTTAATTCTTCATCTACGTTCCCTTTTTTGTTTGGCCAACCGTTGTAATGTGTCTATCAATTTCTTTAATATTTCGTCTTTGGCTGTTTCTTCTCTAAATTCTATTTTTCTTTCTCCCGACATTCTCATATACTCATATACTTCGTGTACTACATCTTCGATGGTTTCATCATCTTCCACCTGATGTTTCAAATATGCCCTTGACAATGTGTCTGCAATATGCAAATCCTTCCCCGGTACATACTTTAATTCTATAAACTCAATGTTTTTAGAAATACTCTTACACGTTACATTTACTGTTATTTTACCCAAGTTATCTACTTTATGTCCAGCAAAAGCTACTAATCTTGTACTATTTTGCCTTAATGGAATGTACTTATTACTAGCTCTTTGTATATAATTATAATCATCTACTGATATTAAATTTACTTCGGCACCTGTGTCCAACTTAAATTTAACTGGTATATTTTCTACAAACAGTTTTTCACTCCAAAACCTTTCTGTTTCCCACGAGCTAACTGAATCAACAAATATGTAATTATTTTGATCACCTACTACCTCTTTAACTCCATTATTTTGATCAACTACTACCTCTTTAACTCTTTTATTTCTGCAAGCTAATGCAAAATGGTTAAACTTGAAGCAGTTCGTACACTTTTTACCATATGCAGGACACTGTCCTCGTAAATGCCATTTGTTACACTTCCTACATGTCCATTCACTTTTTTCTTTATACCCACGATTATTTCTTTGCATTTCTTGTTTCTTATTTTCTTTGAACCTCTGTCTTTCTGTTTGGACAGTATCCACATTTGAGCCGTTGTTTTGTACTTTCCGAACTTGTGTCTTTAATATTTCTTGAGATCTACATAAATCCACACATTTTTCCAATGTCAACTCTTCCTGATTCAACAATTTTTCTTGTACTTGCTTGGTTTTTATTCCCAACACAATTCTATCCCGTACCATTTCATTCGGGTTTGTGAACTCACAAGTTTTTACTAGACTTTTTAAGTCCTGTAGGAAATGATCGAATGGTTCACTTTCCTTTTGTGACCAATTATAAAACTTAAATCTTTCATAGATTATATTTTTTTTCGGGTTCATGTAGCTACTAAATTCTTGTATTACTTTTTCGTAATCTTTTTTTTCTTGTTCACTTAGGGTAAAATTGTTGTATATTTCAACTCCTTCCTCTCCAATCGTGTTTAACAAGATGGCCACTTTTACTTCCCCGATTTTCCTGCTTTTCTCTGTTGCCAGTAAATGTATCTCGAAAGCCTGCCTAAATTTTTTAAAATTTTCACTTAGATTGCCTTCGAACGCCATTGCTTTCGGTAGCCTGGCTGCGGACTCCATTTTGATGCTTGTTGATTTTCCAAATTGAAATCATGCACCCTCAAAACTTTTTACTTTCTATTTTGTATTTTTTTACTTTACTGTACCTTTCCCGACTGCGCCATGTTTTAATGTTTATTATAACTCAGGTTTATTAATACAAGTCAATAACTAACGTAACTGTGTAACACTAACAACTATCATGTACAACTATATAGGTTCGGTGTACATCGACTACTCCCTACATCTACATCTACTACATCTACAACAGGAGAGTTTGTTAAAACCGTCATAGCTCTGAAATTTTTTAGTGTCTGTACAATAAAAGTTTTTTTTATGTTAATAGTTGCAGAGCTCGAATATCTCTATTTTTTTCTTTTTTTATTATCAGTTATAATTGTGTTTAGCTTTGTTAAAAATACGAGAGTTTCTCTCGCAGTTATGTTCATCACGAATTATAACAGACTAGTAAGAAGTTGCATTTTTTTTTTTAAATTAAAAGTTTTTCTGATTATTACAAGTTATTGGTAGTACAAGTTAATAATAATACGTTGTCATGATATTTTACGGGATTCAAGTATGTAGGTATATGTGGGTGATGAAGATTTAAATAAATTTTTAAGGATATTTTTTTTATATTCGACAGCATCCCTTACAGTAAAACCCACCGCACGCCACTGGTACTTTACCATCCTTTACAAAGTATTCTGCATATTTGTCTCTCGCAGTCCGAGCAGACAAACTTCCTCTAGGTACACTTCCTCTAGCAATCGTCATCAGTGGCGCTTCATAAAGTGTATCTTCATACCGGTATACGTCCCTGGTTCTGACATAATTATGCAGAACGCAGCATGCCCGTATTATATCTTCCGCAAAGTCAATGTCAACATTTATTGGTCTATGAAATATTCGCCACTTGTTTGCCATTATGCCAAAAGTACACTCAATGTATCGACGTGCTCTAGATCAGCTATTCTCAACCGCCGGACCGGCACCGGTCCGCGGAGGGCGGAGAAATTTGACCGGTCCGCCGAGAATTTTTATCTGTCCGCGTTAAAAAATGTTCTTATTCATAAATAAAAATAAATTGTAATAACATTTTAATTTATAAAATTATTACTTAGCTTGACTAATTTAGATTTAGAGTCCACAATTGAAAAGTGAATTGAAGTAGAGCAGCAGCAATCTTCTCATTACCATTATATGCCAAATAAACAAAAATTAACTAGAGGTATTTAATTTTTAATAATCATAGGAATGATTTTTTTAATCTGTACCTATATGCAATGATTTTGTGATTTTTTTAAATAATTTTCTGTGATGTTTGTCAAAAGTTTATTTACTTATATACAGCATCATTTAAAAAGTCTGCAACAAATGGAAAAAACAATTATTATTGATTTCTCAAAAAATTGTATTCTTGATAAAAGTTGATGCACGATATAAAACCAATTTTAAGATGAAAATAGTTCAATAAAAAGGCATAGGGCACTAGATTTTAGCGATGTTTGAAATATTTGCAAGAGTAAAGTGCCCCCATTTTAAGAGATACAAAAACATTTTATTGAAAAAAGTTATTTAAAATCTTAAAATAAGGCCAAATTTAAATTTGGACGGCCAAATTGCAATTTTTATTTTTTAAGCAATTTTTAACATTCAAAAAGTCTGCAACAATCGGAAAATTTTTCATTATCGATTATTCAAAAAACTTCATGTTACGCTTATGAGTAAATATTTAAATTAAAAATTCTTAACGTAATTCAAAATTGATATAATAGGCCTAAGAACTAAGAAATCAATAATAAACATTTTTTTCATTTGTTTCATGTTAAATGTCAAAATTTCTTAAAAAATAAAAATTAAATTTTGACCGTCAAAATTTAAATCTAGCCGTATTTTAAGGTTTTAAATAACTTTCTCATAAAAAGTTTTTGTATCTCTTCAAATAAGGGCACTTTATTTTTGCGAATATTTCAAAAATCGCTAAAATCTAGTGTCCTATGACTTTATTAAAGTTTTGTTCATCTTAAAATTAGTTTTAGATCATGCACCAAATTTTATCAAGAATAAAATTTTCTGTGAAATCAATAATAATTTGTTTTCCCATTTGTTGCAGACTTTTTGAATGACGCTGTATAATAATTACAATAATTACTTATCTTTACATTTAAATATTAAAGTAAATGATAATAAAAATGTTACAATTAACTTATGTAGTAGTTCCTTGATACCTAGTAATTTTTTTTTGTTAAAAAAACACCGGTCCGCGAATTTGTTTCACAAATTTTACCGGTCCGCGGGCCAAAAGAGGTTGAGAAACGCTGCTCTAGATAATCGATGGTTAAATATTTTTTTATTGTAAGTTAGTGACTTGCCACCGTAGGGGCGCATGATGTTCTCTGCAATTCCAAATGCTTCATCTCCAACAAAAACATAAGGCAAAGATGTTGTGTCAACATTGGATATAGGTTTCGGATTTGGAATGTTTAAAGTACGGTCTATGAGCTTTTTATGCAATAATGACATTTCAAAAACTGACGAGTCACAAGTTTTTCCATATGCCCCTTTGTCCACATAAATGTAACAATAGTTTGCGTCACATGCAGCTAGCAAAACGGTAGAGAAGAGAAGTATTTTTTGTAGTTATAGTATAAAGAGCCTGTACCAGCAGGTTGTGTAATTCGGATGTGCTTACCATCAATAGCACCAATGCTATTTGGAAAATTTGCATATTTTTCAAAATCTTTTGAAACTACCTCCCACTTCTCTTTTGTCATTTCTGACATACAAATAGGTTGTAATGTTCTCCAAAGTACTGAGCATACTTGTTGAACTGCAATTGAGATAGTAGATTTGCCGATCCGGTAACTGTAGTGCAAATCAGCAAAAGAGCAGAAGCCAAATACCTGAAAAGTTTATAGCATTATGTATCATACATTCATTGGTTTGTAAAATATTTATTTGTGCACGATTTTCTAACGCAAACTATATTTTTAGGTTTAAATTTGCAAAAAAAAATGGAAAAGTTTAAGAGATAGCTTCTCAAGAGAACTAAGGAAACAAAGAAATACTCCATCAGGATCAGGTTCTAGTCAAACTTCGTACATTTACTTCGCTAGATTACAATTTTTAGTAAAATCAATCATTAATAAAGAAACGACTAGTAACTATGATACCAGTAATGCACCGGTAACTGAAGAATTACAACGACAACGTTCCGCCAGAGATGGTGTACCAATTGAAAATAAGAGAAAAAAAAAGTTAAATGCAGTAGATCAGCATTTTTCTAATATTTTAGAAAAGACGCTACTGATGAAAGAAAAAAAAGACAACCCGGACGAGGATAAACTGTTTTGTTTATCTTTGGTCAAAGAGTTAAAAAAAGTTCCAGCAGGCAATAGATTGAAAACTAAAATAAATATTTTGGAAGTCATCCAACGGGCCCAAACTGTCTCATTTCCGTTACCAAATCATCCGCAAATGTTACCACAAAACCCATACAACTTCATTCATCTTCATTCAGGATATCTGGCTGCGCCATCGACTTCTTCAATTCCATCAACCCCAGTGAACATATTTGTATTGCCATCTGCAGAACACCCGCAAAACACACCAGTCCCAGTCCCTTCACCAGCATATAGCAACTCAAATAATAGACCATTTAATGCAGGGTTGATAACATTAATTATTTTTTTAAAAACACATGATTTTTTTATTATTAATTATTTAAATAAAAAATTGGAGCATAGACTTCAATTTTTTATTTTTAAGGAATTTATGCTTATGTTTATATTGAAAAGAATTTATAATTTTGAATTTATGAAAAATAAATTATTTTTTACCTTGATGTAATTACTTTGATATGTTGTTTTATTCACTTAAAAAATCACTTGATTTAATATCAGTACCAGGGATGAAAAACGTAACGTAACGATATCCAATAAGGTTATAAAAACGATTCAATTTTAATTTCTAATACAATAACGTTACGATATTTTGATAACGTTATATTAACCAATAACGTTTCATTAAAAGTTATTTTGTATAGTGATTCTCTATAAATTAAATTTCAATATAGGGTTCTTATATTTTCAGAAAATATATTTTGTTTGTATTTTAAAAATAAAAATAAAATATCTTAACTTAATTTTGTACCCTTTTATAAACCCCAAAAATAATTTCTGAGCTACAAATACAAATTATTTTTGTAACGTTATTTATCATTGTGTAACGTTATATAACATAACAATTCATTTGTTATTAATTACATTATGTAACGAAAACAAATAATAATTACAATAACGTAACGATTTAGAACGTTATTCCATCCCTGATCAGTAGAGCTTCATTTTTTTATGTATTATCAATTTCACATGTAAAACATTTAAATATACGTCCTTACCTCAACGTTATTACAAGTTTTTCTTCTGCTGAAATGGTGCCTCTGATATTGTTTGTAATTGGTGAAATGTCTTCTTTAATTAAATTCAGCAATTCGTCAAAAGATTTTATAGACATTCGAAAGTAGTTGAAAATTTTGGTTCGTATTCCCTCAGTTTTGGGTAAAGGGTTACGAAGGAGCCATGTTTAGTTAGTTTATCCCATAAAATAGGGTAACCCAGTACTGTCTTTGCCTTTGTCTACGTCGTTTGTCAGAACGGTAGAGAAGCCAAAGACAAATTACTTCTTCAACTTCCATAGTGATACTGTGTACAGCTCACGGACGACAAACGCTTGTGTGTGTACGGTGACTGTTCGGTCGCGCGACAGAAAACGCTCTGTGTGTGCTAGGCCTTAATTTTGAAGATAAAAAATATTGCTTTATTCAATATGATTTTTACCTCAAATTCCCTCACATAAACTTGAGCAATAGTTAACTGTGAAACTATTGCTCGAGCCCTCAACATCGTTGTCTGTTAAAAGTAATGTCAATAACATTATTGCGGTTGCTATACATTTTTGTTGATTAACTTGTTTTAAATAGGTTTCGCTCGTTACCAAAGCATTGTCAACAATTTTCAGTTAGTTCGATTTCTATACAAAAGTTGGAGTTTTATTGGTTATGTTTTTCCATACGTTTTTCAACAGCAGATTCAGAAATTTTTGAATATTTTTTGGAGGCTTTTCACGTATTCAAATATTGCTCTAAGTTGCGGGCCCGCTGCGGGCGAAAAACGTACGTGTGCAGCGGGCCTTAGTGTCTCTTTTATGTGATCTTGTAACCAACACGTGCAAAACAATAAATACAATGCTTATTTCACAACGTAAAGATGAGTTTGGGTTATTAATTTTCTTTTACAACATATTTGGTTAAAATGACAGTTAACAATTAAAATGGGGGATAACAAAATTAATTTTTGGCATATTATGTTATATGAATTTGGAAAACGTATGAGTGCAACGCAGTGAAAAAAAAGTGAAGTATGGGGTAGATGTGTCGGCGATGGTTAGAAATTTTAATCTTTAAGACAAGTCTGGTACGCTAAGAACGGAAGATGTCCAGTGGAGAGATGTAGCGGACCCTCTCATGCGCATGCTTAAATTTTTTTTATGCCCGCAGATTGCGTCAATCGCTAGTAGTGAAGTGAACGCCCTTCAGATTTTCAATTATCGCAAAATTACGGAACGAATTCAGCAGCGTTATCGCATCAAATTTTTCAAGAAAAAACTTGGCGATAGCAAAGTGGAAACCATTCGTAGGATTTAGCAGGCTGGAAACGATACCATAAGCATCACTCAAACTAAGGGATTGTACAACCGCTTCAAACATGACCGTACAATATTCCTGTGGTTCGTCAGGGTTCCTACTCTCCCGACGTGACTCCTTTTGCTGTTCCCCAAGCTAAATATGCTGCTAAAGGAAACTCGATTTGAATCAAGAGGAGACATTATGCAAAATGCCACAGTGCAGCCGCACGCCATTCCACAAGAAGCCTCCCGGAAATGTTTTCGACAATGACGGAACCGCTGGCAAAAGTGTGTACAATCCCAAGAAGAGTACTTTGAAGGGGATATTGGCTCTTAGACGTCCAAGTATATGACTATTTTTCCCGACCAAAGGTCAAATACGCTTTGAACAGACCTTGTAAATCATTACAATAATGCTCTAAAGTTGTAGATATTACTTGAATGGACGAGCGAATAGAAGCACCCATGAAGGTGAGCGTCTTTATCCAGCAAAGATCACATCAATCGGGTTCTGACGACTGTAAGTTTTTTGCTCGTGAATTATCGCGGACAAGACAGGTCAATGAAAAGCCTTATTTAGAAGACCAAGTTTATAAAATATTTTTTAAATGCATTATTAGTATATCAGGTTGTAATTTGGAACGAAAACTTTTGCGTACGTATTTCTATAAAATCACCCATCACATCAATCACCAAATGCTGTCATCAGTATTAATGTGTGACCCTAAAGGGCAAAACAAGTACGCAGCTATCACGAAAAACTTCCCAGCCCTGAAAGAGTACCTAATATCCACAATCATCCATCCATTTAGGAAATTTCGCAAAACACAGAAATTTTTTGTCCGCTTTTTAGCCAAATAAGTCAACCTTCCACAACAATCTCTTGAAAGATTTAAAAAACAAAACGGTAGTTTCAAAAATTAATTTTTACTTTTTATCTCTTCACAGATTGCCAAACCTTTCCGTCCAATTAAGAAGTGTGCGGGACTTATGGCGTCGTAATCATCAGAAAGGAACGATACAGGATGTAAAGGACGTGAATTAAGAACTGCTTCAATCTGTGTCAATGTAGTTAATAAATCCTCAAAGGTTAATAAAGCGTTAGATAAGACCCTTTTAAAGTGGTATTTTGTAGAATTTATTCCCTCCACCAACAATTTTACAAAGTGAGGACTATTTGCAAGAATGAACTTCCAATTTATATTTTCATTACTCATATAATCGATTAATTTTGATTGTTTTTAATTCAAAATGTCCCTAAATCCTTTAGTTCTGAACAACAAAGTTGGTGCCGTTGTCTGGATGTATAATGGTTTGCCCCTCATGCTATAAATCGACGAATGGTAGCCATAACTACTTGAGCGCTTAACTCAGTGACTGGTTCCAAATGACGCAAAAAAAATTGATACATTGGTGTGACACGTTCTTTAGGTGGAACTTCCATTATCTTGCTAGTCTGCAGAGGTTTAGTTCTGTAACATTTTATACACTCAAACACTGTGCTTTTTGATTTGTATCTCCCTGCCGTGGGCCAAAATCTTTCTCGTACTGAAACTAACAATAGTTGCGGCCCCGCATGTAACATTCGAATGTGTTCGTGTCGAAATATTAATTTTGACAATACATATGTTTTCCCGAAATAAGAATATCAGTGGGAAATAGCGTCGTCCCATGATAATAATTATAATTTCTCTAACCATAATTTTTTAGCATGATTTTTGTAGTAATAATACACGGTCCCAAAAGACCCAATGGGTCAAATATCTGGGATATGTGAAATAATAATATTCGTTTTGTAATAATTTTTATTTCTCTAGGTTGTAGGATATTATATCGTAGCGTATCCGTACTATTAGACCAATATAATCCTAACATCTTATTGTAATTTATTGTTGTCACCAAAACGCATATCATGATCTATTGCTTCAAAACCTGTCATTGCATGTGTAACCTTGATATCATTAGATAGGTATCCATTTGATAATATTTGTTGTAATGAACGTTGCTGTGGACTCACTTATATTTGGCGGTACATTTTTTCGATGTCCGCGCAAAATACAATTTTATGCTTGCAAAAACGAATTAAAATATTGAATAACTCATCTTGAATCACGGGTCCTGTGTGTTGCATTTTATTGAGCGAAACACCGTTAGAGGAACCTGCATGATCCATCAAACACCACTCTTAGTTTTGTAGTAGTACTGCTCTCCTTTAAGACACCATGATGGGGCAAATAAAATACATCTCCTATGTGTTCATTAGGGGTGGGCGATATATCGATATAATTTTGATATCGATATATCGAAATATCGGATATCGATATATCGATATCGATATTTTGAGGGCGAGAAGCGTTTTTTTTTTTTAGGTCACCAGTCTCTTTTTTCACTTTTTTACCGACTTTTTTAGCTTCGCGCCGCTTTTATATGGAAAACTCGATATGTCGATATATCGATATATATCGATATAATTTCGATATCGATATTCGATATTGGAATTTGGATATCGCCCACCCCTAGTGTTCATCACACGTTGTAGAAATTTTACTCATATGACCAACCTGTTCATATTCTTTCATGAAGGCCAGGTATCGTTGTTTCAGCTTTTTGTCTTTGTCTAATTTGCGTTTCAAATTGTTGAATCTATTTACTGCCACCTCTCGGGTGTCACTAGCGTTGGTGTCGATTATTTGAATGGTATTGAAACTATAAATCTTCCCTCATCATTTCTTTTGGTAGTTTCAATAAAATGATTTTTACAGAAAACTTCGTCATTGGATAAAATCTTTCCTTCTTAGAGTTCTTCTATCTCCCAAAATGTCCCCAATTGTTCATGTATTTTGTTATCGATACTCACATTGCAAGTAACTGTTTAATTTTTGATTGATTTGCATGAGAATGGACCCGCAATAATCCATCCTAAAACTGTTTTTTGTAGCACAGGTCGACCATTTCCCAACTCAATCCTCCTTGAGCAAATGATTTTCCAAAAAAGTTTGCTCCAATTAGCATTTCAATTTTGCATGATTATCTGCCAATTTAATATTTCGGGGTTGGTAACTTTTCTGTAATTTTATCAATCACATAGCAGTTGACCTTGCGTGTATATGAAGACTGACGCGATCGCAATTTAATTTCTGTCTTGTATTCTTAGTTGGATAATGTATGATTGATGCCAATGATCGAAAATTATATTTCTGTTTTCCTTAGATTTAATTCGTTGCATAGTTCTGTTGTAATGAAGCTGCTTTCTTAACCAGAACCTAATAATGCTCGACATTGCCTATCGTTGCCTAGATTGTCTTTTAATATAACTATAGCAGTTGATAAAATGCCATGCTCGTTATTTGTTAACCATAATTAGACACTACTGCACTATGATTAGAATTTGGTTTAGTATCTTGGTTATCATCAAAGTTTGTATTTGATCTTGAATTTATATAATGCAACAGTGAATCATGTGATTTGTCACAGCTTTTACATCTACCGGAGGATCTACAGTCCGTGCTGTAGTGATTTTTTCTCAAACAGTTAAGGCACACTTTTTTGTTTTTCATCTCACTCGTCCTATCTAAAGCGCTAAGTTTCGAAAATGTTTCACAAATGTCAGTGTTTGTCACAGAATGTACAGGGTGGACCAAATTCGAATGTTTTACGGGGTATCTCGGTTACCGTAATAGATAGCGAAAATCTGATTTCGGTCTCTTGGGCTATTTTTTTGAGAAAATAACGCCTATGCAATCAGGAAATTTCATCATTTTTGAAAATTTGCTGTAACTTCTTTATACAGGGTGCCCATTTTTCTAACCTGTTGTATGGGTAACTCCGTTAATATTAGAGATACAGAAACGTTTAAATTAGCAAATTTGTGCAGAATTTAAAGGGAAATCTGATGCCATTTTCAAATTTGACCTACGTCATCAACTTTTTGAAATATTTTGAAAAAACTGAAAAAGGTCGATTTTTTCAAACTTGCATAATTCCGTAACCATATGAGTTAGAACGAAAATAAAAATTGGCTTTTATAGATGTTTTTACGTAGATTTTAAATATGTTAACGGAATTTTCATAGCACTCTCGATTTCCGAGTTATAGCACAAACTTGCATTTTTTTAAATGGAAGTCATAGTTGGCTATGGTCTTATTAAAAAGGTTATTTTTTTCTCGTTTCAATGATATAAGGGTTGTTATGCTTTACTTTTGTAGTTTTTCTTTAAATAAGCAAAAATTATTTTACATGTTCACTGCCTACTAATAGATGGGAGTTATCCTGTGTTGATGTTCTTTTTTTTTCGATGTGACATTTAAGAGTTGTCTCTTATCGTTCGAAATGACGTTTAGTTGTTTAATAATTGCAAACATCACTTGTTTACGAAATCATGGCTAACTTTGATGATCGAATTTTTACAAAATTGGCCATATCTTGGCTATTTTTTGCAACAAATATTTAAAACTATATATTTTTGAAAAGCTAAAAAAATACTCTTTCACATAAAGTCATGACCAACTAGGGTTTCCATTTAAAAAAATGTAAGTTTACTCTATATCTCAAAAGTCAAGGTAGCTATGAAAAATTACTTTTGGTTTTAAATTAAGTATAAAAATCTGTATAAAAAAACCTTATTTGGCAATGACGTTTAGTTGTTTAATAATTGCAAACATCACTTGTTTACGAAATCATGGCAAACTTTGATGATCGAATTTTTACAAAATTGGCCATATCTTGGTTATTTTTTGCAAAAAATATATAAAACTATATATTTTTGAAAAGCTAAAAAAATACTCTTTCACATAAAGTCATGGCAAACTAGAGTTTCCATTTAAAAAAATGTAAGTTTACTCCATATCTCGAAAGTCAAGGAGGCTAAGAAAAAACTACTTTTGTTTTTAAATTAAGCATACAAATCTGTATAAAAACCCTCTATAACATTTTGTTCTAATTTAATAAATAAAGAAGTTACAGCAAATTTTCAAAAATGATGAAATTTCATTTTTCGTCTGTAGTGCCAAAATGGAATCCGATAGAAAAAATCTGATTGCACAGACGTTATTTTCTCAAAAAAATAGCCCAAGAGACCAAAATCAGATTTTCGCTATCTATTACGGTAACCGAGATACCCTGTAAAACATTCGAATTTGGTCCAAACTGTACACCTTGGTTGTGCTGATTTGATACCGCCACGTTTGCGTATTAATGCATTTAAATCTTTGATGTTTACAGATTGAAGCTGAAAAGGGTAAAAGATAAATAAAGGAATAAACCTGCTGTATTTGCTGTCGTGGTTCCCTTTTGTTCGTCGCCTGAATGATTCGTTGCTTGGGTGTAGCCTCGTCGCCTTGTGGTTCGTCGCTTGGATGTAATCTTGTCGCCTGTGTGATAGCCTCGAAACCCGCCGATCTTCTATGTAGCCTTGTCAGCCATTTTTATGTTGATTTTTTGATTATTTAATCGTAGCCTTTTGTTTATGCGTAGCTTGCCGCTTCAATATCGCGGTTCGAAGGACCAAGAAACGTAAACTTATTATTATTAATGGCTGAACAATACACAGGTTTCTTAACGTTTAAACTTATTTATAATTCACTATCACTCCTGTCGTGGTTCGTGGTCGGCCTCACACTCTCATCTCTGTCTGTTTTCGCACTAGCGTTCCACAATCCCTTGGTGGGAATTCTAATTTAAACTATATTCTGAACAGTTTAAGTTAAACGGTTAGTCTTTTGCAAGCTAATATATTGGTTTAACAACGTCTTACGGAAGTTTTTTTTAAATCTTTTGTGTGTTTGCTGGTTTCCTACTCTTCACTTCCGAGCATGTTGTAAATAGAAGCCGATGCTTAGCTCTGCATATTTTTTTACTGTTAGTTGAAATTCCTTAAACCTTATTTCTTTGCCTTCTACAGTTTAAGTATTTAAAAATTGTGGATGTCAAATTAATGAACATTGCTGTAAAATCGGTGGATTCCAGTGACGATTTTAGGCAAGTTGCACTTTTATATTCAATTGAGTTTAAAAAAATAATAATATTGAAAATAACCAGAAGCGTATGTCAGAAAACCTTTTAATTTTTTCCCCAAGACTATTATACAATTATGATCTTGGAAAAAGGACCGGTTCTGGCAGGTGTGCAGTGTATGCATGCAAGCATGCGGACAAGTGCTTAGGGCCGTTAAAAAACGTAACGTTTACAACAAAAAACAACTCAATATCATTTTCCTATCTACTTAGAGCTTTAAAAACGGGTTAGATTAGGAATCATATAGCACAGGGGTCAGCAACGCGGCGCTCGCGGGCGGCATGGCGTCCTCGGTGAGGTTTTTATGCGCCCTCACTATGTTACACACATACGGTGAAGAAAATCAGTTCTATGGTACGCTCATAGGCATTGCTAACCGACCGAAATGTGTGAATTCGAACGTTATGTATTAGTTCCATAAGGCCACTACCGGAAATAAAACCTTTATTATTTTAAAGTTTTCTTTTTCAGGCGCCCTCCAATAATTTTTGAATTTATATTGCGCCCTTATTGACAAAAAGGTTGCCGACCCCTGATATAGCATATTATTTACTTATACTTAATTCTCTTTGGCATGGGCGGCAAGATATTTGTGGCAAGTAGGCAACCTGGAACCGACCCTGCCTGGAAGCATTTCTTTTTTGGCTTTGTTTAGTCTTGAAATAAATTTAATTTGATTTCAAGCGTTGCAAAACTAAATAACATGTTAAATAATTGTGTTTATTAATAACAAAAAGATTAGTTTTTAACAATTTCTTTATATTTTGCTTTGTATCCCTGTAAGCAATAAATAACGTCTATAAAGACTGCATGGTTTAATAGCGCCATTGAACCATTGAGCCCACTGAACGTATGACGTAACATAAAAACTCAATTTACTCCAACTTTGATGTTTCTATTCCAGTGGCGTGCGGTTACTTTTTGTGATGGGCATCCGGTTACATGATTTTATTAAATATTGGAAAATCCTTTATTAATTTCATGACTTATAATTCAAAACTGAATGATTTGACCAATCGGTCTACTTAACCTGAAAATAATTATGGTACAAAAGATTCAAAACTTGAAACTACTCTTAAAAATAAAAAACTGTATTTGCTATAAATATGAAAATATGTTATAAAATATACTCACATATACAGTGCCACGTATTGTTATAAATTATTATAAAAGTAAAAGTACAAAGAAATATTTCAATTAAAAAACAGCAAACAGCAAATACGATCTCCTCGAGTTCCTATGCGATACTGCGATAGGTATGGGCGGTAACAGTCATTTTGTTCTACCGCATCCACGCGCCATCAAAATTACAGTTGATAATCGGTAAGGCGCATGCGCAAACGAGTCATATTCGCGTACGACGATATACTGATATGGATGCGTAGTCGAGTTCCGCATCCACTGCTAATATTAGGATATAAAGGCAAGCATTCAGGCGCCTTTTATAAGTTGATACTTTATGTTGGAAATTATTTATAAAATGCGTAACATACCTGTATATATGGAAATTGATTAATTTTGAAATAATACAACTTATGTACATAATTCGAAATAAAATAATATGTAAACGAAATTTAGAAAATACAAGCGATGCGCCGCATCCACCGCATCGATGGAATGCACGCCACTGGTCTATTCTCATAACAAAGTGAGAAAATATGAGTACAGAAAAATATATATTGTAGCAGTGACACCAAGAAACGCTCTGCTTCCAATTTATTTCTATCGAATAAATGTACAATAAAAATCAAAATGAAACGGTAATATCCATCCCACTTGAGCTTTTACCACTTTGTTATGAGTAGCATATTACGTAGCGCGCAAAACAGTACTACACTAAAAAAAAAGTTTCCTTTTGCATGTTTAAGGTCTATTCACACATATCAGTCACGTCACGTCTCAGTCTCAGTTCCATCAAGCTTCAGTCATGAAAAATATTCTTTCTTGTAATTTAAGTTGATTCGTCCACACTCGTCATTCACAGTCTCGGCGCCTGACAGTCAAACTTACTATTTCTTTTCACCGATATTTTTGTTGTTTTACGGACGTGGCAACACGTGGTCATAAAATGAACAACAAAAATTTATTGAATTTGTTCGAGAGTATAGGGTGCAGAGGCGGACTTAGACCTTTTTTTTAATTTGTGCTGAATAAAAAAAATTCTTAGGTTAGGAAGGTAAAAAAAAAATTGTACAAATGATTAGTTAGCATTTCTATATTAAAATAAATCAATTGTGAAACATTAACGATACAAAAAAGCAAATTTTGTCATTTTATACGCTAATAAAAATAATCGTTTGCTACAATTCAAATGGTGTATAAAATAAGGCTTTGATGCAAAACAAACTACTGTTTTTTAAAATTTCTGTCGTACATTTATAAAGCTTCATCTATCTGTATATCTATGTACTATATCCGTACATTGCGCGCGTCTTCAGCATGTTAAAAAAGAAGCAGGATAACCTGTTACTTCTGATGTTTGTAAGTATTTAACACAAATATTTCAAAAATTTAAAATAAAGTCCTGAAGCCTAAGCCAAGAAAAATAAATAAAAATGGAATTCTAAAGTCAAATACAAAAATATAAAAATCAAAAGTAAAACTTTAACAACAAACAACAGTTTGAAACAACAAACAATAATTATAAATGACATTCATTAAATTAAGACGACAATCGAAATGCAACAAAGCGGAATAATTTGACCTCTTAATGAATAGATCCCATTTCTAATTATTAAGTTTATAATTTTTTTCCTACCTTTTTGTGAAGCAAATTTGTCGATAATTTTTGTGCAGTCGATATCATTCAACGCGTCTTTTTCAACGTAGAGAAGCGCTAGACTAGACAATCGATCTTCACACATTGTACTTCGGAGATAGTTCTTTATTCGTTTTAAAACGAAAAAAGACTTTTCTCCTCAACAAGAAATGATGCACTTCTTGATCAAAACTATTTGTGTTTATATCATTTTTATAAATATCTTTCAAGTTATTAATATAATTTTTTTAATTTTCATTTTGCAAATCAAAATCAAAAAATATTTTAAAATTTTCTATTGTCTGTTCATATATCTGATTTCTTCGAGTAAGTTCTGTTGCCAGATGATCGCAAATCACATAAAAAGTATTTATGAGAAAATTTTCTCGTGGTGAGTAGGAAGAATCTTCGCCTCTTTCGTCAAAGAAGGCTCTTCTTTTTCTTGTTCTTACATGCTCTTCAAATATAGAATCAGTCATATTATTTGCGTCCTTTTCTTTTCAATATCTGAAACTGCGCGAAAAAGTCCTTTAATATAATTTTCCAGACTTCAATAACGTAGTACCTTTCAAAATTGTACACTTAACTGATTGCAGTGATTTACTTGTGGCGTTTAGTCTTTGTAAAATATTGTGCCAAATTATCGTCATTAGGGCTATTTCATAACTTTCCATTTTCCTTAATAATGACGTAGCTTCAACTACAGTTATTTTTTTCTCTGCAATGGAATTGTTTATATCGCTTAATGCTTCTTTAGTATAGAATAGAATAGAATAGAATCGTTTATTATGCATTAACATATAGTTTTACAATCGTCAGAGTACAGATAATTAAATTACAAAGAATATATTACATATACAGACCAAACATTTCAATAAAATTTTCCAACTATGTGTAGATGCTGAAAAGAAGTTAAATAAATTTTGAACAAACATAAAAAATCTAATTGCAACACTACAGCTTTCAGCTGCAAAATTCCCAACTAAATTAAGTGAGTGGCTAGCACAGGGAATAAATACTGCACTTGGAATGGATTCCTTTATTTGTGCCTGCAAACCGGAATATTTTTCTGACATATTAGCCGCGTTGTCATACGTTTGTCCCCGACAGAGTGTAATATAAATGCTAAATATGATGAAGTATGGCATTCTATCGGCAAAAAGCCTAAATATCTTTCTTTAATGTCAGCATTTAGTAAAACATAGCGTATAGTAAACGTCATTTGATCTATGTGCGAACAATCCGGTGTTGAATCTAGAATAATGCTATAATATTTTGCATATTTAATCTTGTTTGTTATGTGCTTTTTTATGTGTGAACTTAAAATATTTATAAATTCGTCACAGGTTTTATGGCTTAGATAACTAGTATTTCCCGACCCCTGTTGTCCATATTTTTGCATATGTAGCTGCCGCCGCGATCCGTTTATTGACTATTCGGTGTAGCAGTTGCTGGTCCAAGCTGCTGATGGTTATTGGCCTATGATTTTCGGCCTTCGAGCGGTCTCCTTCTTGCTTTGGTATTAGGATTGTTCTCGATTTATTCCATTCTTCCTGGTGTAAAGGATGCAGTTAAGCAGTAGGCAGAGCTTAAAGGTGTTGGTGGCTCGTAGGGTCTGCAAAGTTTTTTTGTCAGGCTCCGGAGCGGTAGGTTTCATAGCGTTCAGTGTCTGCACGATCTCGTCGGGCCGTATCGGAGCATAGATAACGGCCGGCTGATTAGCTACAAAGTCATTAGTAGGTCGTAGGGTCGAGCTTGTGGCAAACACCTCCATGAAGTGGGTTTCGATTCCTTCCATGGAGGGTTGCTCTGTCGTTATTGTCGACCAGCTTACCAGCCAGCACCAGCTCCGCCAGCGTGGCGCGCTTGGTGGAATAAAGGTCCTGCGTCTTTTTGAATAGCGTAGCCTTTATTCCTCGGCCACCAGTATCTGCGCCGTAATTCCTGGCCGGTTTATTCCTTTTTGGGGCCCTTTGTTTTTGGGGTTTGACTATTACCATGACTTTATAGCATAATTCGTTTATATAACCGGTATTGTCTTCTCGAGGGTCGTGAAGATATTGGTTACAAGTTGTATCTCATCTCCACAGTCCTTGTCCAGTGTTGTCGTGTTTATGAGATCGTGCAGATACTAGCTAACAGAGTCCTGTCTACTGCTTGATCTTTTTGTGGGTGGCGTGTTGTCAGGGGTTTTATCCGGTTGTGGGTCGCTCTGGGGACTGTTACGCTCGCTTCAAATACGTCGGCCTCCAGGTCGTGGGTCAGTGGGGGATGATGATCCTCTTGTGGTGTTGGGTCCGGTAGTCGTGAAGGACCTGCTTGTTGTGACGTATGGATGGTTCTTATGCGCGGTAAATCCGCAGTTGTGTTGGTGAGGGGGCCTTTTTTGATCGATATGTTGATGGAAATGGAAAGGCCGGTAGCGACGATACTGTAGGGGGAGCAGTGGTAGGAGCAGGGATGGCTTCCTCGATGTCGGACCGGATTCGGTCCAGGAGAGTCTTGTACTCGGGTCTTCGTCTTTGGTATCTAATTTGATCGACTGGGCGTCGAAATAATACGCCAAGATCTTGGTTGACTTTAAGACCCTCGTACGCGACTTTCGCCTTGACTAGATGGAGTCGCTCCAGGGCTGACCAGTTGTCCCTGCTCTTCTGCACTTCCTGGGAGAGCTTGTCCTAATAGGCTCTCCTTAGGTGGTTTTTCATGCCAGCATGGATGTAAATGTTCTATCACAATGTTGGCATAGATTAGGGTCAGATTGAGAGGCTGCCCTACAGTATCGGCGCCGATGTTGCTTTAGACCGGCTTCCGTATTGTAAATGCCCCCACATACACAGTCATACTGTATCGGTGCGACGGGGCTGGGTGACCGGGACAGCAATTTTGCCCGGTCAGTTGATCTCATGGTTCTTCTTTCCCCAGCCATTATTTCCTAGCCGATTAATTTACTACCGGCTAGTTGTACTCATAGTTTTTAGTGTTCAGTAGTGACGTAGTTTAATGGAATACGATGTATAAATAAAATACATTCAATAGTCAAACACTTGACGATCACAGTTTACAGTTTAAAATAAAAATAAAAATTTGGAATTAGGACTTGGAAATATTTGTGAAATCGAACTTTATAGAAGTTTGGAATTTGGACTTAAAAAAATTTGTAAAATTGGATTTTATTAGTTTAGAATTTGGACTTGGGAGCTTGGGACAATTTGTAAAATCGGACTTGGAAAAGTTTGAGAATGGGAAAAATTTATGGGAATTTCGGGTAGAAAGTTGGGTTAGGATGTTTGTTTGCATCACGTATTTAATTTTGAGAATAAATTAAATGCTATATTAAAAATACAAACGCTATATAGGTATGCTATATAAAAAAATCGATTTGCTATATAAAAAGGATAAACGCTATAAAGAATGGATAAACGCTATATAAACAGAATAAACGCTATATAGAACGGATAAACGCTATATAGAAATAATAAACGCTATATAGGGAAGATAAACGCTATATAAAAAAGAAAAACGCTATATAGAAAGGATAAACGCTATACAGAAAAAATAAACGCTATATAGAAAAAAAATAATGCTATATCGAAAGGCTAAACGCTATATAAAAAGGATAAACGCTGTATAGAAAGTAATAATAAATGCTATATTTTGAGTTAAGGTTTACATTAAAACTATGTTTACATGTGAGCAATTAATTGCTTTCTTGGAAACTTGAAAGAAAGTAATGAATATGCTATACATGTCAGAGGGTGCAAAAAAAGTATTCTTTAAATTTTATTATTTATTAATAAATATAAAATACATTGAAAATAAAACGCTTTTTCTAGGTTAAAGAAAAAAATATCGAAACAGACTTAGTTATTAGGTTATTACTGGACAACTAGTGCCCTTTTAGCTTTCGCAGGACGTCCCCGTGATCTCTTTCTCCCTATTGGGACATTCTTGCCTTCCACTGGTGGAACAGTGATTTCGGCCTAATGGCAAGTCCGAGAATATGTTTACACATATAATTTTTTAAATCGGCTGGACACTCACAAATTGCGTTTAAAAAACTTTCTGTTTTTGGTAATATAACAGTGTATTGTTCGCAACATACACTTTTGTATTCATTAAAGGTAGAACAATTGGTGTTACTCATGTAATTAATTATCTGGCAATTCTTTTAATTTCTTTCCAGGTATGATATATTTTGTTGTACTGGATAAATCTATAGTTTTAATAGTTTTATTTTCACGTGCCCAGTTATATGATTTCGTCCATATATTTAAAGATAGAGTGGGACTATCTTTAAAACATTTTATTCCATTTAGGTTAGGTTAGGTTAGGTTAAATTTTCTAATGCGCAAACTCGAACTTATATTTATAGCTAAGTAAATTTTCCGTATAGCAAAAATGTATTATTTTTATAGGGGGAAATGTATAGCAATTTAAATTATTTATTTTGCAAAACCGTTATAATTGTATAGCACAAGATATATAGCAAATTTAATTATTTAATATAGCATTTATTATTTTTTAATATGTCATTTGTTAATTTTGTGTATAGCAATTTTAATTTTCTTATATAGCAATAACGATTTTTTATATAGCGTTTGTTAATTTTATATATAGCATTTTATTCGCATCCTTTAATTTTCACTCGTCTTTATATGTAGTTTACCGACGGTTTACGTTGAGCTTTCGCGATAATTAACTTTTAAGCTTGGTTTAGGTTGTTATTAACACCTTTTTAGCACTTTTAACACAAATTTGGAGCACTTTATTATAGTTTTGTACGAGTTACTACCGCTGTTTACTCGCGACGGAGGACCGACAACCAAAGCCTCGATGCAGAAAAGTGACGGTCGTACAACGCTCATTGAATTCGGTTAACAAAACACCTCTTCGGTCCCAAAGTACAGCAGCCGTAAGTTTATTGTTGGAAAACGTTTGCTTGAATTTTACCGGGTTGGATTGCTCTTTCGTCTCAACATTTTGCTAATGTATCATCCACACATGCAGTCACACATACACCCACACATTCACACTTACCCCTTTAGTCGCCTCTTACGACCAGTGCGGCGACTCTGGCGGGATTCTGCTCCCAGCATTGCACCTTAGGTGGTCTGCTGGATCCCCCCAACCAGAGGGGAACACATATACATTTACAAAAACACACACCCGTCGTCATCCACACATGCAGTCACACACATTACTCATTCATTATCAATTCCCCCTTTAACGCGTTGCTCCGTCACGTGAATTTCGATGCCATCCAGCTCCTGGACAACCCGAAGCTAATGCGACGGTTCAAAAGGACGAGCCGTTTGAGTTAGTTTGGTGATTATGTTTGTAAAAAAAGAAAATTTTTGGTAGTCAAAGGTAAGTAGGGTCTAACAATTGTCTTAGGTGCGTTTTCTGTTTTAAAAAATTGGCTAACAAAATACATATTCAACTTAAAACTTTACAACTTGAGAATCAACTTAGCAACCGGCAATAATAAACTTGCAGTGTTTAAGCGTAGTTGAATTCTTCGAGCACCACGTTGCGCTTTTTACGGCAGTCGACGTGTTAATTATCCCTCGATTTCCTTATATAGGTTATTAACTGAAAAAAAAAGATTTAAAACAAGTTATTTTCCAACATTTAAAGCTAACAACAGTAAATAATCATCACCATTGTATCGAGTATCGACATATAAATGTTATCAGGCTCATCCCCTTTTTTCTTTAGTTATTAATTCAAACAAGCTGAACTAAAACAAGATAATCCGAACACACGCAGACTGTTACAACGCTTTCGGTTTTGGGGTAAATTATTGTAACTTTGTTATTTTAAGTGAAACACGTTTACGTCACAATTAAAGAGTCACGTTTCCCGGATTATTTTTGTTCCCGGGAAACGGGAAATTGAATTCATTTTGCCCGGGAAACCCAGGAAAAATGAAAAGTTTTAGAAATTAGGAAGAAAAATTTGTAAAAGTGTTGAAAAATAATTGAAAAACACATTTTTTTCAAAAAAACAAATACATTTAATTCATAAACTAATAAAAATGAAATAATAATAAGAAAAATAACAAAAAAATAAATAATTTGAAATAAACAAACATAACATGATAAACTATATCATTATAAAAAACGTAACATAAAAAAGTATTTCATTATAAATTAACATATACTCCTAATATACAATTGTTCATTTCAAATGCTATTTAATTTATTTTTGATTTAAAAAATAAGATTTTAAAAATGTAAGACAATTAAGAGAACGATCGCTCAAATTTGATCTTTTTTTTTGTACAAAAATTGGATGACGCTGAGAATACCCTTTCACCCTCAATTGATGTGGGCTGTATGGTCAATAAAGCGTCCAATAACTTCTTCAGATTTTTAGTTATGTTTCCTGTATATTTGTATAATTGAAATTCCTTTTGTAGATATGTTGTCTGATTAAGTGGCCATTGGGTGCCTTTTCTTTTAATTTTAAGTGCTGCATTTATAGCTACAGCCAATTTGTCATTTAAATCAGGAAATAAAATTGGTTTTTCCCCACATGAATCATCACTTTGGATTTGCATTTCATCAACCTCAACGTCCTCAACGCATTCAACCTCTTTTCCAAACAACCTGTTAAACGTCTCGTGAGCATAACATATAATTCTAGACTCTGATGATGAAGGCAATTCTGAAGTAGCTTTAGATTGTAAATCAAGTGTTTGAAGATACTTTGTTAAAGACACAAGATCTTGGTTTCTTCTTGTTTTAACCCGGAGTGACAAAGCTTTTAACAATTCTCTTGATATAGTATCATCATTTGCACGCAAAGAATCAAGTAAGAATTTCAAAATCGCATCGGCTGTAACTAAATTTGCATCACGTCTACCCAATGCTTCAGCAGCTACTTTAATTGGGTTAAGTGCGGTGAATATATTCGATAATATTGGAATATTATTGTCATTTAATAATGTTAGGGAATTCAAATCAATTAACGCTTTTCGAACTGATTCAATATGGTGATAATTTTTGGGATTTCCCGCCCGGGAAGGACTCACTATTCCCGGGAAACGGAAAATATTTTTTGGTTAAATTTCCCGGGAATTCCCGGGAAGGACTCTCTAGTCACAATGTTATCCAGAAAATCCTCTTTTTCGTCACGGTAGCATTGCAAAAAATTCAAGGCTGTGCTCATCCACTGAGACTTGTGGTTGTCAGTGAGCATTTTTGGTAACTCGAAAATTATTGCAGATAGGTATAGGGAATGCTAATAAAGATTGTTACAGAATTTAATTTTGCATTAGAAAATGAAAAAACAATTTAAGAAAAAATAGTTTGTGTTTTTAAAAAAATTAAATTTTCGACACCCTGTAAGGAATGCATCGATTGCGAAAATTCCAGCATGAACTGCGAGGTTTTTTCTATTTGAGCGTTTTCGCTTCAAAAATGGCGGCGGTAGATAATATTAAGCATCACTATGAAAATCGAAAAAATTTCAAAGAATTCTAAAAATCTAAACAATGACTGCACTTAGGTATAAGGAATGCTAATAAAAGTCCCTCTAAAATAACGTTTTAAATCCAAATACGCAATAAAAAATAGACCATTGTGTTTGAAATAAGAAAGTAGTCGACAACTTCCGTTATATCCGGAAGTGTCGCCATATTGAAAATATTTTCAATAAACAGATCAGATGCCATTTTTTGTTATAACCAAAATTTCAGATGCATACCCTTTCTCATTCTTCATATAATTTTAAGTCCCGGTCTCAATCAATCACCCTGAATATTGGACATTTTTGCACGTTTGCTACTCCAAAATGACGGATTGAAGAAAGTGAACCTATTGGTGTGTGGTAAGGTAACGTCCACTGCGCATGCGCTACAAATTTTCATTTCGTCATCGCACGTGTTTATTTGGTAGCCTATCAGAGGTTGAAAAATAATAGCCCTTATGAGTATAAAACAATCAAGTTTTTTTTAATGAAACTAATAGTTGCGGAGATATAGTCCGTCCTCGTATAAGAACGCTGGCCGTACTCGCGAGAGCCTACAGTGATTCGGCGCTATATTAGTTTACGTATAGAAAATTAACTCCAATTTGCACCCAAATTGTTGTTCTTGACCTTATAATTACGGAATTAAATTACATTTGGCTAATGTATGAAATTTAACTTGAATATCGATAACATCAAATAACACATAATTACATTGTGCTTTTGGGAGTTTGCTGTCACAGAAAGAGTTTATATTTATTAACAACTAGCGATTCCGGAGCCCCTTAGGCCCACTGCACACGTACGTTTTTCGCCCGCAGCGGGCAAGTTATTTGCGGTGCTATAGTACAGGGGTGGGCAACCTTTTGTATAACAGGGGCCAGAATAAGATTTACGTTTCGTCCGCGGGCCTTAGTAGTTAATGGACGCATTTTTGTTACTTGTATTTTTTTCTGAAAGCCATCGAACTGGACAATAATGTTGGACATTTGTATAGTCATTTTCAAGATCAATTAGCAATTCTCGAAATTCTCGATGACTTAATGCAGATTTTTTAATTGTGTTTATACAATTAGATACGACAGACATTACGTTTTCTAATTCCATAGATTTTGCGCATAGATTTTCTTGATGGATGCTGCAATGACAAATAAATAATTTAGAAAAATTCTCTTCTCCTATTTTTTGTTTAAATAAGGCAATGACTCCCTTATTTTACTTTTTTTGTTACCTTTAATAAATAAATATTAATTTTAATTAAATATTTCACTTTGAAACTATGCGACTATTTTACTACGACACTACGTGACTACACGGGGGTTTCACGAACAAAGAAACGAATTGTCGAACATTTCCGACGTTAAACGATTATTGAACGTATCCGAAGTTTCTGCGTTACGACTTTCTGTTACGACGTTAGTACTAAATTATGAACAAAGATGTAGCTATGTGTTTAATTTAAATAAGACGAATTATATCGAAAATTAAACTGTAGATCTGTCCTTTTTTCTTATGTTAGGTTCTAACCTAATCATTTTCTTTCAAATTTTTGTTTTTGAAAATATTTATTTATTATTTCTTCTAAAGATCTCGCGGGCCGGATTAGAACTTTACGCGGGCCGGAGTTGGCCCGCGGGCCAGAGGTTGCCCACCGTTGCTATAGTACATTGTAGTATCAGGGCCGTCTTTAGGTGTTTTGGCGCCCGGGGCAAGAACGAAAAATTGCGCTCCCTTAAAAAAAAAAAATAGTTTCTCCGAGCCTACTTGTTCCTGCGGGTTTGGAAAATGGGGCTCGTTTTAAAAAACACTTCATAAAACACACATATGCACATATAATATTAATTTTTAATAATAAATAAATAAGTAGGTAACATTTAATTTAAGGAACATACACAGTGTACCTGTTTGTGTTCTTTCTGGAATGTCAGGATAAATGCTTGTACATGTAAATGCCAAATTTTAAACCATTTTAGCGACTTTTATGCAATGCCCAAAGGATCGTAAATTTTCCAAGGACGAATGTTTCTGGAGTTAGGGATAACCTATTAACATAGTTAATAAGACCACCGTAGTATGTAATTGTACACATTGATTTACTTTATAGCCTCGTTTTTTGTACCATTTATGTTCATTTGACACAAAAGAGAAGTTTATTTTACTTTTTGTTGTTAGTATAAGTAGTATTTGTAGTGTTTTAGTGGTCTTATACATATACTTCCTTTGTTAATTAAAGGTAAACATTTCATTCTCTGGTATCAGTTTTTCTATTAAGCGGACACCTCTTATGTCCACTTATACTGTATTTGTAAGTCTTGTATTTTTATTTTATTTACATTTATCTTTCATAGTAAATGTTCAGTGTTTAATGAACCTCTTCATTGCTACTATGTTCATAAAACTTTATTAAGGAATTTTTTTTTTTTTAATTTACTGAAAACATATATTTACTAACCTAAGAGTCACAGCTAACATTTCCACTGGAGGTATGGCAAGTCTCACACATGTATCTTGAGACATTATCTTATCACTTATTCTACCCAGCAGCTCGTCGAACGATGGGACACTCATTCTGAAGTAATTGTAAAACTTGTCTCGATTTTCTCTTAAATCACCAAAAGATCGCCCAAACTCTCCCCTTGCCAGTCTTTGCTCGGTGAACGGATGCACCCAATAACGCCTTTTGTTTTTAGAAACATAATGTTTGTATACCAGGTATGCAAATGCTACCCGTTTTCTATGTGACACCTCCATATGTGATGCGAAAAGAAAAGCACACTGTGGCGCTCGGAAAAGAACGAATGCCTGACTGAATAACAATTACGGCACTGTGCCGCAAAAAAACCTACGTGAGCATCAAAGCAACTTCGGCACCGGTCGAACGCCCGCAGCGGGCCCGCTGCGGGCGAAAAACGTACGTGTGCAGCGGGCCTTAGGGGCTCCTTCACCGCTAGATCCCGGCTTGCGCGTAGAATTATTTTTGAGCGTTAAGTTCTCTTTGCGCAATAAATTACCTTTCGTTTGTTGCACGTTACATGTCTCTATGTTCCCTAGATATATCGATTATTGCTAAGCGTGTCGTTGAACAATCGATTGGCTCAAATTTTTATTTACAACACTCCTTCCTTCACCGCTAGACACCGCCTTGCGCGTATTTTTCTTCTTGCGCAAAAAATTATCTTTCGTTTGTCCATAATTGACTTCGTTCCTGAGATATAAATAGCTCAAAATTTAATGTAAAACAAATTATTCTTCTAGTGAGAAGAGCATTGCGTAGTCGATTCGTTTCCAATCATTTCAGATGAACGGGCTTGAGCATTGCGTAATCGATTCGTTTCCAATCTTGCTTCCCGTTGCTCGTCCGTTTCAAATGAACGGGCTTGAGCATTGCGTAATCGATTTGTTTTCAATCTTGCTTCCCGTTGCTCGTCCGTTTCAAATGAACGGGCTTGAGCATTGCGTAATTGATTCGTTTCCAATCTTGCTTCCCGTTGCTCGTTTATTTCAGATGAACGGGCTTAAGCATTGGCTAATCGATTCGTTTTCAATCTTGCTTTCCGTTGCTCGTCCATTTCAGATGAACGGGCTTGAGCATTGCGTAATCGATTCGTTTCCAATCTTGCTTCCCGTTGCTCGTCCGTTTCAGATGAACGGGCTTGAGCATTGCGTAATTGATTTGTTTCCAATCTTCCCGTTGCTCATCTGCTTCTAAAGCTCGTAGTGCTTTTTTTTTCTTTGCTTGAGGTGTAGATTGTCCAAACCCTCCGTTTGGGAGGCATAATTAAATAGAAAATGCGTTGATTTTTTATATACCGGGTGTTAACCACCAGCCGTGAACATAGGGAATTAACATTGGTTTTAACTTTTTTTTGGATTCCTGCTCCCCAATTGTGTTTATATTAAAATTAATGGTAACAATAGAAAGATAAATTTATTACGCATCATTTGAGACCATTAATAAGCTTAAATGTTTAATATTTAGTTTATAATTAATATTTTATCATGGCTACTTATATTTGTAAAATTAATCCAATTTTAAAATATTAATTATAAACTAAATATTAAACATAAGTTTGCGTATAATATCTGCTTGAGCGACCTTATTGCTATTTCTCAATAACTCTTGCTCAGCATTATTGTCAAATGAATTATTTGCAATGTTGACGTCCACCAAGTTATCTTCAATTATTTCAATTTCATTTTCATTTATTTCGTTGATTTTTAGTTCTTGAGACTTCTGTAAAAAAAAAGAACGCGTTATAAATGATTACAAATTATTTATTTTACTTCAGATGCCTAATTCCCCTGAAGAATGGCTAAAGGTTGCCGAAGAATATGAAAATAAATGGCAATTTCCTCATTGCGTAGGAGCTATTGATGGTAAACACATTTCATTGCAGCTCCAATTAACACTGGAAGTGAATTTTATAACTATAAAGGCTACTTTGGTATAGTTCTGATGGCAGTGGTTGATGCCGATTATGCCTCTTTCTTCCGCAATGTAGGATGTCAAGGAAGAATTTCGGATGGAGGAGTCTTTAAAGCTACTGATTTAAGTTTTAAAATAGAAAATGGAACTTTAAACCTTCCACTATCGTCACCGTTACCGGGACAAGACAAAGATACCCCTTATGTGTATTGCTGACGATGCTTTTCCTCTCCATCACAACATAATGAAACCACATCCTGGAATACAGCTAAAAGGATCCCCCAAACGGGCATATAATTATAGGTTGTGTAGAGCACGACTAGTTGAAAATGCATTTGGAATCTTGTCATCTGTATTTCGTGTTTTACGAAAACCACTTTTATTGGAACCAAAGAAAGCCTGATCCGTAACACTGGCATGCATTTATCTTCATAATTTTTTGAGAAAAAGCAAATCATCAAAGAAATTATATTCACCCGATGACGCATTCGATGTTGAGGACACAGAAGATGGACGAGTTATTGAAGGATTTTGGAGAAGAGATACAGCAGAAAAAAAAAACATTCTTTAATTTGCGGAAAATTGGCTTAAAGTCATCTTTAACACCGCAAGAGACTAGAAATCAGTTTACAGAATATTTTTCAACAGTCGGACGGGTTCCAAGGCAAAATAATCTCGAATAGATTATTAATAATTAATTGTAATATTTAAAAATTAAAGGAAAAAACCTTTATGTATTTAGAGGACAATTGGTTATACCATGTAATAATTTATAAAAAGTAAAGATAAATAGTCAGATACAAGTGAACACGTTAAAAAATCGGGCGAGTTTATAAAAGTTAAATAAATTGTCCCGTTAGTACAGAAAGGTTTTTACTTTCGCCATACGTAGTATGAAGAAAGTATTGTGATCGCGAAAATTTTCGAATTCCAGATTTCGACGGATATACACGTTTTGAGGTCCCCTGAATCCGTTTTGACTATTTTCGCGATGACGTCCGTGTGTGAGTATGTGTGTGTGTGTGTGTGTGCGTGCGTGCGTGCGTGCGCGTGCGCGCGTGTGTGTGTGTGTGTGTGCGTGCGTGCGTTATGATTTTTTGAAAATTTTGAAAATATTTTTATAAGAACGCAGTAGTTGTTCATATTCATAAACATTGGCATGAAACGTCATTTTGACAAACGTCATTTACGTCATGTTGACAAACGTCATTTACGTCATGTTGACAGACGTCATTAAACTGAGGTTAGGTAGAGCGCCTGGAGCGGCACTTTAAACTTTTTATACCCACTAATACACAAACACATACGGACATAAATACAATATTTATGGCGAAAGTCATTGGGTGGCCACACCAGTTTATTTCCTTTAATTTTTAAATAAATATTCCAACTTGTCAAGGACACAATATTATTACTATCAATTTTAATAATAAAAATTAAACTAACAATTACAATTACTCACTTCTTGTTGACTTGTTTCTCTGGTTTAATTCGGTGTATTTTTATCAAATAAAAAGGTCATATATTTGAACCCAAACCATTGCTCTTTATTAACATCATCGACCCCCCCATACCAGATTTCGTTTTTAAAGCTTTCGAACGAGCTTTTCTATATTGTGCCAAAATCACGCCCAATTTTCTTTCAATTTCATCGGGTAACTTCTTCATAGCCTCCGCAATTTCCTGAATAGCATCCTTTTTAAGGTTTCTTTTTTTATAATTAAATTTTTTGGATCCCATAAAAGTGGATGTATACGATATTGTTCAATCAAATTGATCACTTTCTCTTCTGACCAATCAATTTTAATAAATATTTACTTATCTATTGATAAACACCAACCACAAACGTGTAGAATCAGAAAGTGAGGTTATGTCAGGCACGAGTTCGCAAACAACCCCTTTGATGTACCGCCTCAACAGCGAACTCGTCCGAACTGGTGAGCCGTTCGCGAACTGTTTGCGAGCTGTTCGCGAACTGTTTGCATACTCCAGGTACACACCGGGTTCGCGAATAGTTTGCGAACCCGGTGTGTACGCGGCTTTACGCACAATGATACATGGCATTTTTCACAAAAGGTTAGTAGGTTTTCTTTACAGTTTTTCATCTGGCAACGTATTTGATTGCTCCTATTTCCTGTAATATGAAATTTTCCGAAATCTTAGCTGGTGGTAACTGGCAAGGAAGGACATAGGTAATTGTAATTTATACGTTTTTTTTTTTTTTATAAGAAGGAATTACAAAATATTTTACTTTATAATCAAAAGTTCAAAAGCGAATCTTACCCTACACGAACGATGGTTGAAAACATGCTATGCGGTAGTTATATTTTTAAAAGAATGTGGTTGTAATATAAATGTTCTTGCAAGGCAAATGCATCGCCTTCTACAAAATCAAAACTTATGTTTTCTGTTTTCCTTATGCAGTCATAACTGATTTTCTTGCTGTAGGCCGTTAAAGTTTGTAGATTCTATCATCTGACACTCGACCGTTGCAGCCAACGTTAGCGTAATAAACTCATAATCTGTGTTAACAATCGCCAGTAGCACTATACTAAAGTATTCTTTAGAGTTAAAATAAAAAAGATCCTTTATTCTGCGATTTCATTATTCTAATATGCTTTCCGTCTATTGCACTTCCGCAGTTTGAAAAATTTCACCTATTATCAAAATCTTTGTTAACGCGAAGCCGTTCTGTGTGGTTTTCGGAAACTAGTTAACTTGTGTAATATGTAAGCAGTATAGCTGTCAACAAGCAAATGAAAGAATTTAGTCCCATATCGGACATATCAGATCCATCAAGAACTGCATCTGGGCAATCCACACAGCCAGATCAAGTTCCAAAAATAAAAAATGTAAAAAAGACGGCAAATAAAAATCTAGCCAAACCGTCGACGACTTTTATTCCGTTGGTACATCAATCGCATTTAAGTTAAGAAGAATAAACGAAAGAGCGAAATATTGCACAATACTGTCAATCGGCGTTTTTAAGTTAATTTCGTAGGAGCTGTACTTGCAAAGTTCGTTAGATTTGTTTAATTACCGTTGTGTACCCAAAACTCAGCCGGAAGTGCGGGGTTAGTATTTAAGGGAAGATTTAATATTTATCGGCCTACTCCACGCCGTCCGCTTTTAGTGTGTTTCTGTAAATCTTATGTAAGTTATCATTTTGTATTGCTTTGTAACGTTTGACTATTGTTTGATATGTATTATTGATGAATGATTGTTCTTGTATTGTGAGACCCGTATTACATTATTGTAGTTTTTTAGAAGCCAAGTGTTAAAAAGTTATTGTTGTTTAATAGTTTTATATCAAGCGAGTGCTCCCATCTAAGTATTATTTGTGTTATCTAAGTGTTTTATCAAAGTATATCTAGAATAACGCCCCTCGTCATTAATAACCAATCGTCGTATTTTCAATAATAATAGTCCGGCAATTTATATGGAATGCAAAATAAAGTAGATGAAACAACTTTTAGCTTCTGTCCACCAAAATCCTCAAATGATTGGTAACGTGGAACTCACAAGATCTACGTGATCTGTCCCAAAAGTAATGAGAATGATTTTAATCCGCAGCTTAGAAGGACCAGGAAAAAAGTGGTGGTTGAGGCAGGTGTAGGGGAAACCCAGGTATACAGTTAGACCATACTCGGTTGAGTCCGCGCCTTTTTACCAGTTGGAATGTTAGCAAAGTGCGTAGTAGTTTTTGTGTCTTGTCAGGGGCAAAAATGCAGAGCAGTCTGGAGCAGCGCTACGCGTTCAAGTTCTGCGTGAAACTCGGAAAATTTGGTTCCGTAACGTTACAGTTGTTGAGAACAGCTTATGGGAATGCTATCTAGTCTTCAGCCCAAATCTTTAGGTGGCACAAGGCGTTCAAGGACGAAAGAGAAAGCGTTGAGGACGAACAGCGTGCAGGGCTTCCTTCAAGATCAAGAACTGAGAACAATGTGGCTCGTGTGAAGGCTGTTCTAAAAAGGGACCGACGTTTGAATGTGCGTTTAATTGCAAAGGAGGTAGGACTACGGATAACGGACGTCCACCGAATCATTACTGAAGATCTGCACAGGAGAAAAATTTGTGCGAAGCTGGTTTCCAAAAATTTGTCCGATGAACAAAAGGACAATCGTGTGGCAGCGAGTGATAACCGGAGATGAAAGTTGGGTAGAGTGGCACACTTTCCAGTCACTTGGTCCAAAAAAAAGCCCACTTGAGCAAATCAAGAGTGAAAATCATGCTCAATTTTTTAAATTCAAAGGGAGTTACTCAAAAAGATTTTTGCCACCCGGACAGACTGTGAATCAAACATTTTACGTACTCGAGAGTTTAAAAAACAGAGTTGTGCGTGTCCGCCGTGAAATTGTAAACACGTGGTTCCTTTACCACGACAATGCGCCAAGCAAGTCACACATCAATCGCTGGCACAAAATAATATTACAACGCTTCCCCAGCCACCGTACAGTCTTGACTTGGCTTCGTGCGATTTGTTTTTATTCCCCAAGCCTAATACCCACCTAAAAAGACATAATTTTTAGGATTTTTTCTTGTCACCCGTGCTTTATTTAAAATTTTATGCAGGAGTCCATTTCGCTTATTCCCATACATTTAATCATCTCTGCTCTTTGCTATCTTGTTCTGCTGCCTTTCAATTTTTTAAGTTCTTAACTGTTGCTTCTACTTCATTTATTGTTATGCCTTCTGTTATATAGGCAGTTCCGGTGTTTTTGTATTTAAGAATAATTAATTCTCCATCTCCGTTAAGTGTATGTTTGAATACTCCCTCCATTAAACATTTATTAAAGGAATAATACAAATTTATATTCGCAAATCATTTTACGATTTCAAAATATTAATTACTGAGGTAGCCATCCATATAACCAGTTTGTAAACCTGTCAACTTGTTTTCTCAAGTGATGGATTTTGTGCACCAAACGTAAATGTCATTTAGTGTAAATACATTTTGATGTTGTTGCTGAATATGCTTCATTCCATTGGCTGTGATGTTTTATTAATTTAAGCATGGAGTACAGATTACACCATTACTTAACTGTAATTTAATTTGTACATGTTCGAGTGGGGATATTTTTTTGGTCATTTTGGCTATGCTCAAAAAACATCTCGATTTTACCCATTTCTTGAATTCTGTTGTCATTTCTAATCTTTCGTAAGTTCGCACTTTCTTTCGTTACATTTATTAAATCAATAATGGAAGTGTCATGTCGCCAACTATGATTTTAGAAAAGGAGGACACATGTACAAGTACATTATACAGGGTGATTCATAAATATTGCAAAAAACGTCTGGAGGTAATTCCTTATCGGAAACTTAGGGGTGCTTTTTAATTTTTTTTTTTTCTAAAACGTCTTTCGAAGTGGCATCCCCTAAAGGGAAACGGTAAAAGAAAGTTATCATTTTATTCTTAAACTTGGAAGAATGTATGAGAATAACATTTGGTAGATGTTTTTTACTTATTAAAAGGTTTCCCAAAGTAATATTTTCAGTCATCTCGCACCTTCACAAGGGGCTGAAAAATGTTGGATTTGTTATCAGAACTTTGTGGAGAGTAAAAATTTTGTGATTTAAAGAATTTCCTTTAATAGTTAATTTATTTAAAAACTTTCTTTCGGCAAAACCTACAGTTTTTGAGTAAAAAATAAAATAAGTGAACATGCACCGTTTTCTTAATTTTTAGCTGAATTAAGCAGATTTTTATAATTTTGTTTTATAAATTCGAATAATTCTATGGAATTTACGTGGTTATTAAAATAAACTTAACAATTTCAATATAATTAAATATAAGATAAATAAATTTGATGGGTTTAGTAGTCGGTATTGAAGGCTTCAGCCGGGATTTATTATAATCCTTCCTCGGTGTTTCTAAATTACAAAACAAGACGTTTTAACAAAAATCTGAATAAAAACACTGATTGTTTTCATTCTTACTAATGCATACTTACTCAAAGTGAGAATGTATCATAAAGAGCTGAACTACTTGGTTCGCCAGAGTAGAAATTCATTTTGCAAATGTTTTAAAAAGTTAAAGTTTGAATGTGTGTTATAAAAATTTGAACGTATATTATTAAAATTTTCCTTTTGGTTTATAAAATAAAAATGTTGTTTAAACAAGCAAATCCGCTTAGTCAAAAATTCAGTATTAATATTTAAAAACACCACACAGTGTGTAACATTAGTCGTAATATACATATATAAAATAGTTGTAAACTACATTTGATTTGAAACAAAATATCTCTATATTTAACAAAGACTTATCATAAAACGTCATCATTTAAATTTTATAAGAGTTCCTTTTGAACAATATATTTACAAGGACCAAAACATTGACAGCAAATATTAATAATGAACAGAACAAATCGATCATTGGAACTTCAATCCATAATTGAATATACTTGCACAAAATATAGTGGAGTTTACATAATACATGGAAATAGAAATCAATACTAAATTGATATTTGTAGAGAAAATTAATTAACTGTCATTATAAGCAGACGTAATACTGTATATTTACAATAAAACAGGCGATTTATCCGGTAAACTTGTTTTATTCATATGTTGGGGATAAAAAAACTTAAAATATCGCACAACTTTATGGTTGCACGAAATACGTCAGTTTCTATTCGATGTCTGACATTCAGTTTACTGATTAGCCGTTTTTACTAGACCATCGCTGAGTATACTAATAGAAGTTAAAAACTTTATCGTATTAAAACGATATCAACCAGAACAGAACGCAGTAAAGTTTATAGCTTGCTTAGTGAAGCATCAACATGTTTAGATTTATTACACAATAACTTTTACACGATATACAAAAATCTATTTACAATAAAATTAAATTAGTGCAGCTAAAAAAAACATTCAGTAATATCAATATTAAAAACAAAATTAGAATACTAAGACTATTGACAACATAAAGATAAGAATACGTTTAAAACAAATTTTAACAAGGAATAAGTTTTATGCATTAATGCAATGTTAATGCAGTAATATATTTATATTACTTTAGTAATTATAAAATCGTCCATATCACAAGATAAACAAACTTGAGATGGTGAAGAGTTTTGTTTTTTTGTCTAGGTACAATGGGAAAATAAGATTGATTTAACAATCTTCCTTCCCGGGTTTTAAACCGCGTCTTCTTTGGTTACGTGTTGACGTTTGGACCATATTATCTTGGTCTTTTTTAAAACGACTATTTTGAGTGGGTTTGAGTTGGATTTATGCAACCAGATAAACAGTTGGTCTTTCATACATCTAGAAAGCCTTATAATTAGTCATCTATATATATAAAAATGAATGTATGTTTGTATGTTTGTTTGTTTGTCCTTTATGAATTCCTATACCATTCATCCGATCTTGACCAAATTTGGCACAGACAATCTATAGGACCATGGAAAGAAGATAGGCTATATAAGAATTCCCTAAAACATCGTCCGGAAAAGATATTGAGGAAAACGTGCCAAAATCTTACACGCAACATTTAAATCGGGTCGTCTGGAGCGAGAATTTCGTCAAAATTTGACAATTTGACAATTCGATGTGACCTTTGAACGCTCGAACCTTCTCCGATTCGACCTTTTCGCACATGTATCGTACCGATTCGGAATCGTCTCGCCCTCCCCGACAAGTATGTACCAAACAATCCCACTTTCGAGTTAAATTCAGACCACGAACGAGAAAAAGCGCAGGCGCGCGCACGCACTACGTACTAACGAACGTCGAAAGCCTTTTTCAAAGAGCGATTAAAAATACTCGGGGGCGTCTAAAAATCGCGAACTTCTTTGACGGGTCGTATAAAGGATCGAATTTTAATATGTGCACGCTCAGGACCTCGGAAAAAATCTTTTGCAAACGTTATTAATTAAAACGTGCAAAAATGTTCGTATTTACGTCGCGCGCGCCCGCACTACACACTAACGAACGTCGAAAGCCTTTTTTCAAAAATCTATGAAAAATACTCAGGTGTGTCCGAAAATCGCGATTTCTTTTGTAAAATCGTATAAAGGGTCGAATTTTAATATGTGCACGCTCCGGACCTCGGCAAAAGAATTTGAGAAGCATTCGGTGCGAGCTCGGAGCGCGAGTAGTACGAACATATTTATTCTACTTTAAAAAGCAATAACGAGTGTTGTAAATAAAATTTAAACCGATCTATTAATCGCCTCCAAAAAAAGTGACCCGCCTGGCTCAGCGCGAGTAGTATGACGCAATTTTCTCAATTTTGAAAAGCAATGCGAGTATTGTAAATAAAAATTGAGCCAATCGATTGATTATCACCGGCTTAGTTATAATCGATATATCTCGGGAACTGAGCCAATTAGGGACATGGGAATTGCACCAAACGAAAGATAATTTTTTGCGCAAAAAGAATTCTACGCGCAAGCCGGGATCTAGCGGTGGAGCCCCGAAGGGGCTCCGGAATCGCTAGTTCATTTATAAAAGTAATAGTAACAGATCATGTATAATTAAGAATGTCTAAAAACATTTAAATAAAACATGCAGTGTAAAGATAAAATTGGTACAATTAAGGACATCTAGCAACATTCAGTTTAAACATACAGTGAAATAAAATTGGTACATTGAGATAAAAAAAAAATTGGTACGAGTCGCACAACACTTTTTGCGCACGCACACAAAGACAGATTCATTTACACTAAAATATTTCATAGGATAAGACACTTTCCCAGTTTTTTTATTGACACATTCTTGAATGTCCAATAATGTCAAGTACTTCTGAGACATTGGTATTTCTAATTCCCTAACTATAACTTCACTATGTCTACACCTATATAACTTAAAAACAGCAAATGGTCCAATACGCGATGTTATTTCAACTGCTAACGTCACATTTTCGATCTTAACACTGTTTTTTTAACAACGTGGAAAAAGAGTCAATGGCATGTTCGTATCCATTGCAATATCCACCAACAAAAGTTAATCTAGCATTTCCAGAAAATTCACTATACCTATAATAACCGTTCTCGGGCATATCTTTAAAAACCATATCCAAAGGTAAAACCGCGTACCCATAGTCAATATTGGCACCCGTTTGTAGAAACAAATCACATAAAGAAGCCTCGGTAAAATTATATATAGAATCTTCAAACAATAAAATTTCACAATTGATCGGATTTACATGTATATTTGAAGGCATTCTATGAACATTTACATAATCATTTAAAACTTGTTCCGCTTTAAAATATCTTTTAACACATGGTCTTAGTGCTGTTCTTGTCAGATCGTCCTTATTTGGTAAAAAAAACTTCTATCCATCTTTCCTGCTTTCTTTCTTAACTCAGCAACAATACTAATTAGAGCTGGTTTAATTATCCTATCATAGTTTGTTTTAACCAGCATAAATGTAATAAATAGTGTATTGCTGGATTCATCTGATACATTTTGATCTCTCTAACCGCAGCTCCAACTACCAAAGTTCTCAGAGTTAGTCTACTAACCTTAAAATCGTTTTCATAAACACACCTAGTAAGGTTTCTCAATGAAACCATGATAGGATGGTCATTTGTACAGTAGATCCTCCAACAAAAACGATTGGAAAATCTACAATTTCTTTAATAAGATTTTGCTGACTAGGTTTTAGGTTTATATCGACTTTGTAGCTGTGTTTAAGTGTTTCTCTAAAAATAGCAGCGGCATCGGCCGCTCCCAAAGTGGTAGCCCCGGCTGCCATAGCAGTATTTAACAGTTTGAACGTCCATTTTTAAATTCTTGGACTTGAACTGAGCTCCCCGAGCAAAAGGATCGGACTAGTATTTAATTCGCAAAAGATCTTTATACTTTAAAATTAAGCTTGATCTATTTCCCCATATCTACTCATCTTCTCCTCCACTCGCGATGCTACTAACTTTAATTTGTTATTTTCTTTGAGTGGGTAGGGACAGCAATCGAATATGTGAGAAAACTCACTGTCCTCCGCCAAAGGCCTTAGACTGATGATGTGTATGAGATGATAGATGAATGAGTATGTGACAGATGAAATGTGAATGAAAATGACGTGACTCCCCCCAAGACCCAGCGAAGCCACCGCGAAGGGAACCCAAACCTCCAAACCCCTCCATTCATACGTCCATTCATACTACTCGCTACTCACTACTCGGCTGCCCTCACTACTCGGCTACCACCCCTGGCTTTACGCCCACTCGACCACTCTAGCCGCTATAGCACCTCATTGCACTTCCTCTCATCTCCCCACAACACTATAAACACACTAGTCGACAACCACTACTTTACCGCTTATCTGGCTCGTTTGCCCACGTTTATCTTGACACTCGTGGCACTACTATTCGGCGTTGCACACTGCCCTTCCTACTACTGCTACTACTTCCTCCGCACTTGCACTTCTCACTTCCGCGGGTCCGACCTCGTTATTCGTCGTAGTCCCAGACCAGTGCCGTGCACAGTCTATTAAAAGCTTGCACTAGTTGTTTATCGGTCGCATCCCCGAACTGTAGGGGGTCCGCCCCTTCGTATGTTGCAATCTCCCTGTCGTAAACTCCTCTGGCCTGTCTCCTGCGTTCCAGCCCGCAATCCCACAACACGTGGTTCGTGTCGTCCCTGCCAGAACCGCAGGGGCACGCCTCCCACGTCTCTAAGGTTGAATCTGTGGTAATACGAGTAAAAGCTGCCGTGCCCGGTCAGGACTTGGATAGCATACATGTTGAGGGTATGTTAGATATGTAACTGTGGGTGCTTCCTCCGTCAATAGCAGTGCTCCATTCGGCCTGCCACAGGTTTCGCATAGTTATTCTTAGTTGGCCGTACAGCGGCAATTGGTAACGGTCCCGCCCTTATTTCTGTTAGTGTCGTGGCTTTCTTCGCCAGTCTATCCACCTCCTCATTTCCTTCGTTTCCCACGTGTGCCCTAATCCAGAGGAGTTTATATTGCTGGTTTTGTCTGAGCTTGTTGTATACCTTGAGTACTGTGCTGTTGCTTACGTCCCACGTCACAATGGCCTCCAAAGCTGATCTGGAATCCGAGTGGATATTTACTTTGTTATGCCCGTTACGGACTGCCCATTCTATGGCCTCGTTTATAGCCAGGAGTTCCACCTGAAAAACGGTACACTCATCTCTGAGTCTTACTTTCGCTATGATGGACAACGCGATGCTCGTCGTAGCTAACTGCAGCCAATGCCACCCTTCCCTCCATCTTGGAGCCGTCCGTATATATGTTCCAGGCTCCTTCCGTGTGTCCTGAGCCCGTCTCCAGTTTAACCTTTCCTCGGTCCGCGGGGTGCAGTTTGCTTATCGTCCCCAGTTTGCTTTCGTATTCCGGTAGTTTCATTTTGGCCCACTTTTGCATCCTGGCCTGGGCGACCACATAAAGTGGCGGGACTCCCGCCAACACTGGTAGGGGCGGTGCGAAAAGCCCTAGTTAGGGCCAGCAGAAAAGGTCTTTGAGCTGCCCTCAGGTGTTTCTTCACTAGTGTCGTTACATCTGGTTCCAGAGATTTCACTCCCATATAGTATCATGGGCAATACTGCCTGTTCGTAGTATAACCTCCTTAACTTGTCAGATATCCCCCACTCTTTACCCGCTATCCAGAAAAGTCGCAGTGCAATATTTTTGGTCTTGGCTCTTACGGTTTTATATGGTCTAACCATAGGAGACCCTTGTCTATGACTACACCTAGGTTAACGCTTGTGCTTAAGTTAATGCGCTTGCCATCGTGTCGTATATGGGCTCCTTACTAATGTTGGTCCCCTTCACGAGCATTGCCGTGGTTTTGGCCTCATTATACTGCAGCTTGTTCTTATATGCCCACGTCTTGCATTCGCTCCAGACCACTTTCCAAGCTAGCTCGATTTTTTCGCGGGAGGGAGCTCTAATAGGGATAGCCTGATCGTCGGCATAGGCTTGAGTAAGTATTTCCACGGTCGGAATGTTAATGTGCTCCATCCTTGTAAACCTTTCTTCCATTACCATGAGCCATAAGATGGGGCCCAGACTCGAACCCTGCGGACCCCACCTCCATGTCCATCATTACGTTCTCAGTCGCCACCCTTCTACCGGTCAAGAAATCCCCTATAAGTCTACCCAGGTTTGCAGGCACTCCCGCACTTTTCAGGGCCTCTACAATCTGCGGGTGCCAGGCCGATCCGAATGCGTTTCGTATGTCCAGGGTTACTATTAATGTGTGCTGCTTGTTTTTCTTCGCCTCTTGTATTCTTTGCACTATATTATCGATGGCCTGAAGTGTGCCCCGACCCGCACGGAAACCGTATTGGTTATTGTGTAGGTGTTGGTTGACCTCTAGGAAAAAAGCGAGCCTGGAGGTGCACATTCTGTCCAGGATACGACTTAAGGCAGGTAATAAGCTGATGGGTCTCGTGCCCCCACCCTGTTTAGGAATCCAAATAACTTTTGCCGTCTTCCACACCAGCGGAAACGTTCATTTGGTGAGGCACTCGTTGTACAGGTCTAGTATTTTCCGCAGGGTGTTCGTATCCAGTTTGGGAAGAAGTTGGAGGGGGACATTATCTGGTCCTGCCGCCTTCCGAGGGTTCATGTGTGTGATTGTCTGTATCAGTTCTTCCATCTGGAAAGGCGAGTCCCCAGCCGCGGTCCAGGGCTGTGCTAATCGTTATCTAGTCAGGGCATGTTCTCGTCCCTCGGTGTGGAGATCGTCGCGAGGGAAGTTTGTTTGTAGTAGCCAGCGTATGGTGTCGCTTCTGTCTACCGTGTAAGTCCCGTCTGGTTTTTTCATTGTGGCAAGCGCTGTGTGTGAGTTTCCTTTTAGGATTTTAAAGGCCAACCCCCAGGGGTTTTTATCTGAGTGCGTCGTGCAATAGTGCCTGAACGATTTTGACTTCTGTTCAATGATAAGCTCTCGGTAGGTGTTTCTGGTGTTAATATACGTACGCTTTTTACTCGCCCTCTCCGCCGCGATCCCTTCCCTCTGATATTCTTTTTTCAGCCTTTTCGTAGTTCTTTTTAACTTCTGTAACTCTTTACTCCACCATCCCTGATTTGCTTTACCGCCTCTCACCGTTTTCTTAGGTATTTTGCTGTCGCATGCCCATTCTGTCGTTCTTTGTAATACTTCGACTCTTTCCTGCAAATTCCTTGTTCCCTGATATTTTTCCCCTAAGCAGTCTCCCATGACCCTGTTGATACTCTCCCAGTCCGCCCTGGCCAGGTTCCACACTCTTCGCTCTTTACTGGCAGCCTCTTCCAGGTCTAATGTCACCGCTATGTACTTGTGGTCGCTCAATGTTTCCTTGTCAAGCACCTCCCACTCTACTGCCATGCAGCCCCTCAGCATTGTTATATCAATCCAACTCTGTCCGTTCGCCCCATCGAAAGTCGGAGCGGAGTCAGGGTCGTTAACAATCTGTAATCCCGTGGTGGCTGCGAAGTCAATCAACGTCTGTCCTCTGGCGTTTATAACGTCCCCTCCCCACGCCGAGTGCCTGGCATTAAGGTCACCGGCAATAATTACAGGACCTTGTGTAGTGTTTATGACGTTTGTGACTTTGTCTAGGTATCTTTGCAGATTGCCGGTGGGTTCCACGTACATGTTAGCCACGGTGATCTTTTGGGTTCCAATGTAAATCTGTGTCGTTGCCATTCCCTCGTCACTATGTTGAGTCAACGTAATGGACCGATGATTATCGTTACGCGTCACGGTTATGGCTTTCGCCTTGCTTGACATTGCATGCACCTTCCACTTGTTCCAGCTGGCTCTACTGTGGAACGGCTCCTAAATAAGTATCATATCATAACCAAGTTTCGTTGCGTAGTTCTGTAGGCTTGTGGTGGCAGCCTTGCCCTTGCCGAGGTTAACTTGCAATATCTTAAATAGCTGAAGACTAGGCATATTGGATTGTTTCTCTCGCTTGTTTGGCTTTTCTCTTGTAAACAGGGCAGTCAGAGTCCATGGCAGTGTGATCTAGTCTGCTCATTCCCTGTTTCTTGCAATTTGGGCACTCGATTTTCCCAGTTTTACAATCCCTTGTTTCATGTTTCTCGCCGCATTTGCCACACGTTGGCTCTGACTTACAAAACTTAGTGGTGTGCCCGAAATCATTGCATTGGTAGCACCTGGTTACTTGGTTTTCTTCTTCCACGTATAGCGACACGAGGCCCAAGAGGATTCTGCCTTTAGCCATCATTCTGCCGAAGATCTGTGGGGTAACTCGACACAAAACGTTTTCTTTATCGATGTTTCTACATGTTCTTCTAGTCACAATTTGGTAATGGTTTTTAATCTGGTCTTGTTCGATATCCGCGAATACCAGGGTTTTGATTGGCTAAATTAATCAGTAAGTCGTTGTCCTCGTAACCTTTGTCAACTCCTGTTATCCTGACCATTGGGTTCCTATTGGTAATTACCCTTGTGTCATACCTCTGGTGTTCCAGTAGTATTTTCCCCAGTTGTGGCTCTCGATAATCACATTTCCGCTCTTCAGCGCTCTGATAGCTTTCACTGCTCCTCCTATATCCTGCGTTTTTATGTCTCTTTGGATATGCAGTTTAACGGGCTCTGTATCCTCTTTGTTTTTTACGCTTATGATTGTCTGGTATTTAGTCACAAACTTTCTGGGCTTTTAACCGTTCTTCATTTAGTTAAAAAATATAAAAATGAGTTTTGCTTATAAGCATTTTCCGGCTTCTGGGCAGGTAATATTCTTGGCCTACTACGCTTTTTTGTTGTTGCATTGAACAAATTTACTATAGAAATGACTTTTTTCTTCATCCTTCAGGCTCCAGAAGGATTCGTGCAGTTTGCACTGATCGATTTCATTAATTTTTTTCGTAGCATTTAGCTCTACAGTTACATTTACCTTCAACTCGGCGAGCAGGATGAATTTTTCCTTTAATATCAGTATACAGGGTGGTGCTTTTTTCGATGCTCACCATTGCTATCTTGGAAACGGTAAGAGATACAAGGTCGGTTAAATTAGAGAAAAGTTGCACTTTTTTATGGCGATTAAGAATCTGAAAAGAAATCCTGGATATTTTGATTCGTTTTTGATTTATTACAAAAAAACTGAAAAATGTGATTTTAGAAAAATATTATTATCTTCCCTACCATTGACGCTATTTCATTTAAACTTGGTAACTTTATGTTTTTGACCGTCCTGGGTTTGATGACGTCAAGAGAAATTTTCTAAGCCTTCTAGATTTCAAGTTGCAATAGTCAACTTTTTTATTTCTTATGGCCGCCATATTGGATTTTTACACCATCAGACAGACAAAAAAATTAGCTTTTCAGATTGGTAACCAACATATCTTTTTTCTTTCAAAAAACTTGTTGAAATTTGAAAATTTGTGTAAATAATTCATAAAATCGAGAATGCTCTGAAAAACAATTGAAATTATAATATAAATCAAAGTGACACAACATTTTATAGGTCTAATGATAACGAAATTAAGATTGTTGGAAACATATTTAGAAGATATGTTAGGCGAATTGCCATTATTAACAATTCAAAATCATCAGTAGTTTCAGCATGAAGGAGCTGGTTCTCACAACGCCCGCATTGTAAAAGGATATTAATTTAGATGTACGGTTTCAAAATGCATGACTTGGTACGTTTGGTCCTGTTCATTGGCCTCCGCGATCGCCATGTTTAATGTCTATGGATTACTTTTACATTGATGTTGTTTATGCAACCCCAACGGAAAATATTGAACTTCTTCGCCATAAAATCAAAAATGCTTTCGACTCTATTTCGAGACAAACTATCCTAAAGGCAGTGGACGAAATCAATCTGAGGACTAACCAATACATCATACATAACGGCGCGCACTTTAAACAATTTAAATAATTATTTATCTGGTTTTAAATTTATTGTCCTTTCGTTATTTTATTAGACCTATAAAATGTTGTGTCACTTTGATTTATATAATAATTTCAATTGTTTTTCAGAGCATTCTCGATTTTATGAATTATTTACACAAATTTTCAAACTTCAACAAGTTTTTTGAAAGAAAAAAGGTATGTTGGTTACCAATCTGAAAAGCTAATTTTTTTGTCTGTCTGATGGTGTAAAAATCCAATATGGCGGTCATAAAAAATAAAAAAGTTGACTATCGCAACTTGAAATCTAGAAGGCTTAGAAAATTTTTCTTGACGTCATCAAACCCAGGACGGTCAAAAACATAAAGTTACCAAGTTTAAATGAAATAGCGTCAATGGTAGGGAAGATAATAATATTTTTCTAAAATCACATTTTTCAGTTTTTTTGTAATAAATCAAAAACGAATCAAAATATCCAGAATTTCTTTTCAGATTCTTAATCACCATAAAAAAGTGCAACTTTTCTCTAATTTAACCGACCTTGTATCTCTTACCGTTTCCAAGATAGCAATGGTGAGCATCGAAAAAAGCACCACCCTGTATATTTCACCGTTTTCACGTTGTAATTTCCTTATATTTTGCTTCCACACCTTGGGACCTCTCTTCCTTTTACGTTTTTCCATTAAACCATCGTTTTCTACCTCTAACACATCAACGGCGATTGAGGATTGGCAAATTTCTGGAATATTAGTTCTAAAAATAAACAGTTAATAATTATTAGATTGCGTACCTGCACTGACTGTCTCTAGAAAGTAGGAACCAGAAAAAAGTCTAAGGAAATGTGAATATGAAGTGAATAAATGGAACAATAGATTTTTTTTAGGACTAGCAACAATAAAAGCATAGTACATAGAATATTTCCAAAACTCACTTTCATGTTTCATTTTTAATTTATTGAAGAACATATATAGGTCTATAAAATGCTTTCTACACATATTGAACATACATAATAGGTTTTGGAAAAATATATTATTGTTTTACTCATCTCAAAATAGAAAATAATGCATATATTTACAAAGTTTAACTAAAATTACATTCCGGATTACTAATAAGCTTACCTTTGACCATCAATAATGTTATCTTCCTCACTATCTGATGTGTTCGAAGTTTCTGTACCGTAAGTTGGATCATCTAAATCGCTAACATCACCAAAAATACTAAAAAAACAAGCAGACCAGATAACAGAATGATTGCATAAAATTATAAACAGTCAGGGCCGTTTCTGGCGGGGGACGAAAGCGTGCCCCGCACGTGGGCGGCCGATTTAGAGGGCGGCCAACTGCCGCCCTTGCGGTCTTTAATGTTTCACAAGAATTGAAAATAAAATATTAGTTTGAAAAATAGTATGTAAAAATGATCAAGGATTAAAGATTTCAATCCCATACTATTCAAAAAAAATTGCAAAAACGCGTAAATCACTCTCCAGTTTGCTTATTCGGTAATTTCGACTTGAGAGTGAAGATTGCGATTAAATTTATGTACCCAATCGGCGGTTGTATACCGTACCGTAGCAATGTAAATAGCAATGCAATTGGCAATGGAACAAGTACCAAGGGCGCAAGAGATGGCGCTGAAAATCTCTCTTACACATAATGACAAATTTACAGTCATTCAAACAGTCTGCAACTAATGTGAAAAATTTTTATTATTGATTTCTCAGAAAATATTATTCTTGATAAAAGTTGGTGCATAGTCTAAAACTAATTATTATAAGATGAAAAAAATTTCAATAAAAAGTCATGGAACACTAGATTATAACGATTTTTGAAATATTCGCAGGAGTAAAGTGCCCCTATTTTAGGAGATATTAAAAAAAATTATAGGAAAAAGTTATTTAGAATCTCAGAATAAGGCTAGATTTGAATTTTGAAGGTCAAATTCTAATTTTTATTTTTTAAGAAATTTAAACATTCAAAAAGTCTGCAACAAATGGAAAAGTTTTTTATTATCGATTTCTCAAAACATTATATTCTTGATAAACGGTAGTGCATGGTCCAAAACGAATTTTAAATGAAAAAAAGTTTAATAAAGTCATAGGACACTAGATTTTAGCGATTTTTGAAATATTCGCAAAAGTAAAGTGCTTAAAATTTTGTAATAATTGTAAGTTTGGAGTTTGGCCGTCAAAATTTACATCTAGCCTTATTTTGAGATTCTAAATAACTTTATTTTACAATTTTTTTTGTATCTTAAAATAAAGTCCTTTACTCTTGCAAATATTTCAAAAATCGCTAAAATCTAGTGTCCTATGAATTTTTATCAAACTTGTTTTTATCTTAAAATTAGTTTTAGACTATGCATCAACTTTAATAAAGAATAAAATTTTCTGAGAAATCAATAATAAAAAACTTTTCCATTTGTTGCAGACTTTTTGAATGTTAAAATTTCTTAAAAAATAAAATTTTGAATTTGATCTTCAAAAAATAAATCTAGCCTTATTTTGAGATTCTAAATAACTTTTTCCTATAAATTGTTTTTGTATCTCATAAAATAAGGGCACTTTGCTCTTGCAAATATTTCAAAAATCCTTAAAATCCAGTGTCCTACGACTTTTTATTAAACTTTTTTTTATCCTAAAATTAGTTTTAGACCATGCACCAACTTTTATCAAAAATAAAAAAATTTGAGAAATCAATAATAAAAATGTTTCCCATTTGTTGCAAACTTTTTGAATGACGCTGTATACATGTTAAATATAATACTTGCAATGACAATTTTTTTTTTTTAATTTCAATTTTTTTTGTTTACCGGAGCGGCGAAACGTACGTTAGCACGCGGGCGGCCAAGTACTCAGAAACGGCACTGTAAACAGTTTATAGTTAAATTAATTCACTTACCTAATATTTAATTCACTTTCAGACGACATCGTTTTTTAATTCGAATTACAACAAAGTTTTAATGAACATGATACACAGAAACACACACGTGGTGGCCAACAGTAAACAAAACATAAAGAAACTAAACACCTGTCAAATCTTTTACTGACTATAGATGTGATCCATGTCCGACATCACTTGATCAAAATTCGGAATATTATTGGCTATGGACTTGACACAAACCAATTTTAAATAAATCATGCTATAGGTGGACTTAAAACAAACTAGAGTCTGTATAACTCCACAAAACATTACTTTTAGTTGACTTGTGGACAGTGGACATCAAATAATACAATATAAAAGTTCCAAAAAAGACACTAACCAGAAAAAAAGGAAAATTGGACATGGTACAAATCAATACTCAGTTGACCTAATGTCTTATTTAGTTAGTTGACAATTTTGAATGACAAGTGAACAGAATATTTGAAAATTATGTATTTCAAATACAAATAGAACTTTTTTGTGCGATCGTACTAGAAACAGCTGTTTGACGGACGCGTTAGCAGCCATAAAGTACTGCATTACCGGCGTTATCCTTAGCAACGGCCTAAAAAGTAACTTTTCGGCCGTTACCCTTAGCAACGGCCTGAAAAGTAACTTTTTAGGCCGCTACAGCGTAAATTTGCACTAAAGCTAACAGCATACGCCGTCATCTGTCAGTGACAGAATGTCACGTAGTTTCTAACCTATATTTTTGAAAATTACTAAAAATTTAAATTGTTTTTAATTCGATCGCACAAAAAATATAATATGCACCTCGGCCAAAACGTACTTTTTCGGCCTTGCCTGTTTGCTGGCCTCGACTACGTCTCGGCCAGCAAACCAGACGCGGCCGAAAAAATTACACTTTCTGGCCTTGATACATAAATAACTATTATTTGTTAAACAATTATCTATTAAAAACTAATGATAATATTCCACTTTTAAATTACTTACACTTTCCTGTTCTTAAACTACTGTAGCATTTAGGTCTTTAAATAAGGACAGGATTGTTTTCTTTTTTTTTCGGCAATTATCCGCAAATATCTTACATCTAACGAAATATCCACTGCAATTTTGTCTCGTGCATAATATTTTAAGGTTTTGTAAAACTGGTCCGTATTTTTTGAGTCCCACACAATGTCATAGCTTTGATAGAGCTCAATAAATTGTAAAACCGTCTCGTTGGGCCACTCCATTATTCACGAAAACAATTAACACCAGCTACTATCTACGAAAAGAACTCTCGGTACCACAGTAAGAAGCTAACAATAGGTTTGTTCCAGCAAGGCTTTGTACGATCCAATGTACTATCAGGATTCTGCGCATTATCGATATCGTTTTCCAGCAGTCTCTGATAGTTCACCGGACGGTTAGTCGGCTGTTCCAAATGTTATAAAAGTAATACATGCACTAGTCAGTGTACGGTCAAAATAGCACGTCAATGAGGGTATGTACCAGTGCTTGGATTTTTACACGAACGCGCTGTTTATAACTAACTTGAGCTCTGGTAGCTAACCTCCCTTTAGCACTGGATTCTTAAGGTGTTTACCGTTGCAATGCGCACATCTCTAAGAACCCAATAGACACAAATGTCATTTACGGTTAGCTCAGTCGTAAAAGCATTCCAACAACAGCAAATGATGGGCAATACATTTATTAGTACATAGTTCACGCATGCGAATAAAACAGTCATGCATTCATTAATGAATTGGTTTAAAATCGCTATTTGGAACAAACCTGATATTTTACCAGATGCTCGTTCAGCTATCGGACTCTCGCCTAATTCTTGTTGAACTCTTCAAGTAATAATTTTTGTGTTTGTTAAGATGGAAGATGAAAAATTAATTGAATCTTGTGACACAAAATCCCGATTTATTCGATTTATCTAATAAAAAATGCATGGACCCTTAGTTCAAGATGTTTATTTGAAATGAGATATGGGGAGATTTAATTACAACAGGTAAATAACAGAATATAGTTTTAACTGAAATTTTTTTATTAATAAGTACCCACAATTAAAAAGATTTTTTAATTAATTAAATCATAGAACCTTTAGGTGTCAATAAAAATGATTTAATAGTTTCAAATGCTTGACGAGTTACATTTCCACCCTAAAAATTACAATTTTGAAATGCTGGTGGTATTTCTGCGAAGTTTTTACGTCATGAGATGTATTAAAACCGTCATTCTTTTTATAAAATCATGCAGCACACATTTTGCCAAAATAATGTAATCAAAATTATCGGGAGAAGCTTGAAGTTTTCTGTTATGAATTCTAAAATTTTGGGAAACATTGTCAAACGTAATTTCCATATAACCACGTGCAAGAGTTAGCCGATAATTGAAATTTTGTAGGCATTGTCTTGCAATTGACTATTGGGAAACGGCCTCAATAAATATTTTTTAAGCGGTAAAGCTGCGTCACCCACTACAACACATGGAGCCAAGGTTTGAGTACCCGGTAAAAATTGTTCGGGGTTTAAATTTAGCATTTCACTATCCAAAGCTTTTCCTAGATTCGAATGAGAGAAATATTAGGTTGGCTAGGCCTCAGTTACCGCACGGACTCGACTTCAGTCTTTGTATAAATGATCCTTTAAACTTTAAGGCTTAAAGGGTTGGGTCTCTTGCATTTCAACCCCTTTCAAGTGACGGAGAAATAAAAAAAAAGCGGTAGTGGAGTGGTTGAATATCCAGGCGGTCGATTTTTTTGAAGTGGATCTGAAAAAGTCTATTCCTCGTTATAAAAAGTTCTTGGAAAACAATGTTAACTATGTAGAAAATAAACTAAATATATACAAATATATCAAAAACATATGTATTTATTTTTTATACGTTTGCGTTTTCCTTATGACCAGCCGGCTCTTACTTTTGATATACGCCTCGTAAAAACCAAGAGGCAAAAGAAAAATAGGAAGGCCTTCTGAGAGATGGAACGCACAATCAGCGACGTAACGGGCAAAACAAAATCCCAAAACGTGATCATGATAATGAAGAAATTAGTTAAATTATAGATATGTTTCTACATTTTAAATTTTTGGTGTAAAATAAAAAGAGACTGCAAAACTAAAATAAAATATGCTTGTAAATCTCTTTTATTGACGTTAGCACAGACACTATTAATATTTTAAATGAAGAAATTTAGATACAAAGTCATAGAGCGTAAAAAATGCCCTATATTATTTACAGAATAACACAAACAGCCAATACATTGTTAAAGAGGAAAAACCAAGCAGTCTAATGCAGCAAATTTTATGGTAGCATTTCAATCAACAGTATATTAATTGAACCGAGATAAAGTGACCTAGCTGTTTCTGTAATTGAATGGCTATAAAAAAGTTAACCCATAAGACCTTCCTGTATTTTGTACTCTGATAAACTTTTTTTCATATATGACTCAAGCTCGGTTAGTAACAATAATTCTAATAAACACATTGTTGTTTTGATTACCGTAAATCATGTGATTAGCTTCAATGAAATTCAAATTTTTTGTACTCAAATTCGTGTTTACGTATATGAATAATAACTTATTCATAATTATTATAACAGCAAATAACATTTCGAACTTTGTGTTCGTAATTATCATCTAGCAAAATTTATGAATCAATGTTTGATAAGAAAATCACATCAATTACTGCTTGTAACAAAATTAGTCTGACATTGACCTCGTAAGTGTTTAAAAATTACCAATAATGCAAAAATATTGCCGTCACATCAACCAGTTAATTAGTTAACTGACGCCTGAAATTGCGTAAATGAGACATTTTTTATCATTCTTTTATTAAACAATCTAAGCAATACATCTGCATTTCTGCGTCTAACCAGAACTAGTCGGTATAAACTACTTTGTATTATGTGTAATTAACTTAAATAAATAATGAACGATAATAAATAATTAGGCAGACATCAACCTCTAACTTACCAATAGACCCATTCTTCAAATCATCTTTGCTAGACAAGAAGTGAGGTGTAGTCAAGTAATATTTAGTAGGTAGGTACTATATACTTTTTGTAATAACAGTCTTTACCTTTCGAAATATATCCTTTAATTTTTGTCGGTTATTAAGTCATTCTAAAAGATACTTCATCATACTTTGATATATGCATCAAACTAATAAATATCATCATCACCCACAAGTTTTAAACCTTCAGGTTGGTTACATCAACATGTGTCTTTTCTATCTTAGTCTTGGACGTCCGACGTTTCGCCTTCCATGGGTCGGTTTGTACTTTTGACGGTTTTTAAATACTCCTTTCCGTTTTTTCGGTATATGGTTATTTTTTCATTTAAAGAGAATTCTACGCGCAAGGCGGGGACTAGCGGTGAAGAAACCCTAAAGGGGCTACGGAATCGCTAGTAGCTTATTCAGTACTTTACAGTTTTTTTATCTCTACCCATATATTAGATTCAACCTGTGATAATATGTATCTCTTAACTTTTTTGTTGCTAATAAAAATTTGTTTTGCAAACGAGTTTTACCAAAATTTATTTTTCACCGACTTCTAAAGAGTTATAAAATGTGTTTACAATTTGTTTTTGAATATATTGTGTAAATTATTTTATATCTGTAATTTCTAAATTCGTGAAAGCATTAATGAAAATAACATCATTAAAAAATATGAAGTCGCAGTTTGGTACGTCTCGGAATAATCAATTTTTTACATTATTTTTGGGAAGATAATGAAAATATGTTCTGCCATAACCATAGGGAATCTTATTCTTTTAAAGTGACTCGCAAATTTAACGGGACAATTTTTAAAGACCATGAATTTTCAGTGGCAAATTAAAAATATCTATATTCGTTCAGGTTATTTTAAATAGACTGATTGGCAAATGGCTGTGTAGTTTGTAAGACTCCAATAGCGACAAAATCTGGTAAAACTCCCCGTATATAATTTAATTTAATAGTGAAATCGTTTATAATGTATGGATATAATTAACGATCGTTTTAGACAGTTGTCCCAATGCGATTATGAGTAGGTTGCCCTGCGATCTTGACATTTTTTACACACGTATCATATGTATAACTATTAATCTACAACAACCTTCAAATGCAAAGGTTCCTCGATTTGTGGCCGTATGTACCAACTCATGTTTCCTGAATCGGACAGTTGTGCAACGAATACGAATACCGTTAGACGACTTAAATGTAATTTATTGATTGTAACGTCGAGTTATTAAGCAATGCAATGCATTCTGCACAACGTTCATAGAAGCGTTTATGTGTATGTCTAAACAGCGTATCTAAACTTATATGTATCAAAAGTATTATAGCTGCCATAATTCATAGAAATAGGACTTTGGGAAATGCCTTATTAAATCCGTACTTATGTGGGGGTTCGAAAGGTTTTCGAGAAATAATACTTGACCAGACTATTTACTTTTGTATTGTGTTAAAAGAAATCCATCTACAAACTACGATATCTACAACCATCTACAAACTTGATAAAAAATCTACAACTGACTACATCTACATACATCTGATCTACAATATCCAAAAAATACATAGTGTCTTCAAAAGGTATGGAATATGCTATATATCTCAGTAAATATCCACTTTAGTGAAAAATGTTTTGAATAAAAGTTGCTTGGTACTTAGTTTTTCACAATAAGACAAAATTAATTTTTTTTTTCGAATAACAAAAGCGCAATGAAAAACAATTGATTCTTTTTATTTTTAAATGGCAAGGTACCCCTATATTATACTCATTTGACAGATAATGTTTTTCTTTTTTCAATGATGCGGTCACCTTAAAATTTAAGTTTATGCTAAGAGGCCGGAGAATATCGAAATTTTAAAAGATCGTTTTAGAGAAATTACACCTGAAATGGTTGGGAATGTTATAAATGGGTTTGAAAACCGAGTTTATCATTGCCAAGCTGTAAATGGTTCACAGTTTGAAGACTTATTGTGGATTTCGTCAAAAAATGTTAGTTCTTATGATGTTTTTGTTAGAAATAAATACTAATTAATTAATAGTTATTTATGTATCAAGGTCAAAAAGTACGTTTTGGCCGAGGTGCATATTAAATTTTTTGTGCGATCGAATTAAAAACAATTTAAATTTTTAGTAATTTTCAAAATTATAGGTTAGAAACTACGTGAAATTCTGTCACTGACAGATGACGGCGTATGTCCTGCATTACCGGCCCTCTCCTTAGCAACGGCCGTAAAAGTTACTTTTTCGGCCGTTGCTAAGGGTAACGGCCTGAAAAGTTACTTTTACGGCCGTTGCTAAGGATAGGGCCGGTAATGCAGTACTTTATGGTTGCTAACGAGTCCGTCAAACAGCTGTTTCTAGTACGATCGCACAAAAAATGTTTTTAAAATTTGATTAAATGATACTACATTGCTGTATACTTACAGTAAACATTTGTTAAGTAAGCAAGTACCCAGATGACCCAATGTTGACATTCAGGTGTTTCATAGACTTTAACCAAATGTAAAATTGACTCAAGTGAAATAAATGCCAGCTTTCTATAGCTCTGACCATCATTCATAGTACTAAGGTGACCAGAATTTTGGAACCGGTGGGAAGGACGATTTTTAAAAAAAGTTTATATTCGAAAAAGTAAATTTTAAAAAATATTATCCTGAATAAAAAATAACAATACTACTATGACTGTGGTCCAGTTTAAAGTTAAAAAAAGCTAATATTCGAAAACAAAAAGTAAATAAAAAATATATATTATCATGAATTAAAAATAACACATCTATGACTATGTTCAAGTTTAAAGTTTTGAGATTAGCTAATATTCGAAAACAAAAAGTAAATAAAAAGAGAATATATGATCGTAAATAAAACAAACTATTTACATAAACAAATAAAAGACAAACAGCCTTTTTAAAACTTAATCTATATGCTATTGGTAAGTTTAAAGTTAAAAAATAATTTAAATTTTAGGTAAAATTAAATTTATCAGTTTTATGAATTTGCTGTAACAATACGTCATTTTTTTTTAATCTCACAAAAAGCAATACCGTCTTTTTTGATATTTAATTAAACAGTAATCATAACTGCCAATGTTTTGACAGAGAGCCTTGATTTTTCCACCGTCCATATATCATTGCAGTGTGAGTACACTCTTTCAACGTTTGCGTTTGTTCCGGGCAAACATAAACCAAATTTGACTAGTATCTTAATATTATCATAATTTTTTGTCAATTTCTTCGTCCATTGCCTGCTTTGCAGTAGATTGTTGCCATGCGTACTTCATCAAAAAGAATATTGTCGTCTATTGAAATATTGAATTTTTCTTTTACATAAGAAACAGTTTCAAGAATTGTGTCCCATTTAATTTCATAATTTAGTGGGAACCAGTCAAAATCCGGTTCCTCATGCTTGGTCCAATTTTCGAGATATTCAAGAGCATTTTTATAAAAGTTTATGGCCTCCTTTGTAAAACTCTTCTTCATTCTTGGATTGCTATGTTCTAATTTATTAGGATGAGTAGTTACAAACAAAGGTAGGAACTCAACCTCAGTTCTGGATTGAAGCTGCTGCTTTAATTGCTTTACATGCAACCGCACTTCTGTGGAAGAAATGCGATCTTTTTCTACACGTTTTACAGTTAAATAGAACATAGTTGCTTGATTATGGACAAACAGTAAGGCCCGCTGCACACGTACGTTTTTCGCCCGCAGCGGGCCCGCAACTTACCCGCAGCGGGCGCCCGACCGGTGCCGAAGTTGCTTTGATGCTCACGTAGGTTTTTTTGCGGCACAGTGCTGTAATTGTTATTCAGTCAGGCATTCGTTTTTTTCCGAGCGCCACAGTGTACTTTTCTTTTCGCATCACATATGGAGGTGTCACATAGAAAACGGGTAGCATTTGCATACCTGGTATACAAACTATGTTTCTAAAAACAAAAGGCGTTATTGGGTGCATCCGTTCACCGAGCAAAGACTGGCAAGTGGAGAGTTTGGGCGATCTTTTGGTGATTTAAGAGAAAATCGAGACAAGTTTTACAATTAATACAATCTTGGTTTTCGGGTTTGGAACCGCGTCTTCTATATTTAGAAGTAGTTGACGTTTCGACCATTGTGTCTTGGTCTTTTTCAAAACGACTAATTTGTGAGGGATGTTGCTGGGTTTATATATCCAGCTTGTGGAGGCGTGGCGTTCCGCTTGATGGATTTGTTCTGCCTCAGTGATTTTGTGATGACTGGTTTCCAGATGTTTGGGAGTTGTATGCCTGTGTCTCTGTTGTAGTTGTTTGGGTTCTTGATGATTTCCAATGATTCTCGATATAATCTTGGCCAGAAATGGTTTGCGCGGGCCAGTAGTTTTGTTTCTCTGAAGAGGATGTTGTGTCCTGTACCCTGGGCGTGTTCTGCTACCGCTGATTTATCGACTTGTTTTCTTGTTGTTTGTCCTTCGTGTTCTTTGAGACGCGTTTGTATACTCCTGCCAGTTTGTCCTATGTGTACTTTTCCACAGGAGCAAGGTATGCTATATATTCCCGCGGGAATATATATCAGCGGTAGCAGAACACGCCCAGGGTACAGGACACAACATCCTCTTCAGAGAAACAAAACTACTGGCCCGCGCAAACCATTTCTGGCCAAGATTATATCGAGAATCATTGGAAATCATCAAGAACCCAAACAACTACAATAGAGACACAGGCATACAACTCCCAAACATCTGGAAACCAGTCATCACAAAATCACGGAGGCAGAACAAATCCATCAAGCGGAACGCCACGCCTCCACAAGCTGGATATATAAACCCAGCAACATCCCTCACAAATTAGTCGTGTTGAAAAAGACCAAGACACAATGGTCGAAACGTCAACTACTTCTAAATATAGAAGACGCGGTTCCAAACCCGGAAACCAAGATTGCATTATGGATAACGGCCGCGAAAGCCTCAAGAATAAAAAAGTTTTACAATTACTTCAGAATGAGTGTCCCATCGTTCGACGAGCTGCTGGGTAGAATAAGTGATAAGATAATGTCTTAAGATACATGTATGAGACTTGCCATACCTCCAGTGGAAATGTTAGCTGTGACTCTTAGGTTAGTAAATATATGTTTTCAGTAAATAAAAAATAAAAAAATTCCTTAATAAAGTTTGATGAACATAGTAGCAATTAAGAGGTTCATTAAACACTGAACATTTACTATGAAAGATAAATGTAATTAAAATAAAAAATTTCCCCTAATTTACTGTTGGTAAAGATATTAATTTATAATAAATTATGATAAGTAATGATAGTATTACAAAGATCTTAGCTTAAAATAAACGAAAATAACACTTATTGCAAATCCCGGGAATTCCCGGGACAAAAAGCATTTCCCGGGAAATATAAAACAGCTTAAAATGGACCGGGATCCCGGAATCCCGGGAAAGAAACCCTACTGCGTACGCAGTAAAAGATTTACTGCCTACACTGTAACCTTGATTGTCACTGACTCGTTTGGTGACGGTTCTGTACTATGTCACTGACGATTGCAGTAAAAGTGAATTGCAACCGACGTGTAAAGAAAAGTGATTGGCAATGGTAATACGAGTTAATTTTTGCAGTATGACCTACTACCCTTGGACTAAATGCACCAAAGAACTCGCCCATTCCCACTTACATAATTTTAAGATTTGGTCTTAAATGTTTAGCAACTTTTTTTTTCTTCTTTTTGTCTACATTGATGTTTTGCGCTTGCGAATATACTTAATTTTAATGACAACGTCACTTTGATGTTTCGACAGTTAGTTCAATATTATTCAACATATTGTAGGCAATAACATGTGGCTATGGAATAAAGAGAAAGAGGAGCTGCAGCCAAAAACAGACCCAAAAAACTATCGACGAAAAACAAGTTACAGAAAAAAGGCACGATCACTACACGAAAACGCACATGAATAATGGAAAACATATAGCAATCAAAGCACGAGATAATAGAAACGATAACAAATAGAGATAAGAAAGTCAAAATAAGAATAGACTTGGAATACCAGAAGCATAAAAGGAAAAGAAGAAGAAGCAAACATGGAAAAAAGTCAGCACAACAGAAGTCAACAGTCCTAATACACATAACAGTAGAAAGACTCATGACTTAATAAAATAATGTTCCTTAAGTTAAATGTTTAACTATTGAAGTATTTATTTATTCACTATGAAAAATATTATATGTGCATATTATGTTATTTTTTACCAAATTTTATGTTGCTTGAGTTAAATGTTAAACTATTGACTATTTCTTTGTTTATTATTAAAAATGTTGTACCATCGTGTTCTGGAAAAACCTAACAATTTTCTGTATTGAACTGAGGCTTCTTCACTGTTGATCTTTATATATTTTGCAGTGGATTACAAGATAATCTTAGAATTTTCTTTACAGCCATCCAATGTTCTTGACTAGGTTTATGTAAAAATCTTGAGACTTGACTTACTGCGAACATTATGTCTGGTCGTGTAACAACAGCTAGAAACATCAACGAACCTACTGCTTCTCGAAATGGAATGTTGTCCATACCTTCAGTACTTTCTTTTAACTTTAAACAAATATTGCGATCTGCTGGAATATAACTTGGATTGCAGTCTAATATATTAAATCGACTTAGAATTTTCTTTGTATAATTCTTTTGACTTATAAAAATCCAATTTTCTTTTTCATTTCGTTCTATTTCTATTCCAACATAACAATTAGGTTTGCTGAACTTAATTTAAATTTTTTTCTATAAAACTAAAAGAAATTTATCGATTACTTCTTCGTTCTGGCATAAAATTAGTCCATCATCAACATATAACAACAATATAACATAAACTTCTTCAAATTTTCCTTGGAAAACACATTTGTCGGAATTTAATTGTTGAAAACCAAACTGATTTAAAAATTCAACAAATTTTTCATTCCAACAGCGTGGTGATTGCTTTAAACCATACAGACTTTTATGTAGCTTACAAACAAGAGCTTCATCTTCCATAAAACCTTCAGGTTGTGTCATATATATATATATCTTCTTTCAGATCACCGTACAGAAAAGCTGTTTTGACATCAAATTGACAAATTTTCAAATTTTCAATTGTTGCCAGTGACAGAAGTAGCCTGACAGAGTCATATCTGATAACTGGTGCAAACGTCTCTGTAAAGTCTATGCCTGGTACCTGCGAATAACCTTTCGCAACTAGTCTTGCCTTGTAACGACCAACAGATCCATCAGACTTGTACTTTATCTTGAATACCCACTTGCATTCTACTACTTTTCTGTTTTCTGGTATTTTTTCTAGAGTCCAAGTATTATTTTTCTTCAAAGAACTCATTTCTTTTTCCATTGCTTCTTGCCATTTTGCTTTTTCAGGACTGTTTATAGCTTCTTCATAGCTCACAGGTTCATTGATCATGGCAGTACAAACTATTTGTTCTCCATATCTTGAAGGTGCTTGAATTTTGCTTCTATCTCTTAATTGCATACTTGACTGCTTTCTGTCATTATCTTCATCTTCCACGGATGAGGTAACTTGTTCTTGATTATTTTCTTTTACTTCATTTCTTTCTCTTTCTTTTATGCACATCTCTGCATATTTTTCACCAACATTTTCTTGAAAACTTCTTGATTCATTAAAAACAGCATCTCTAGTTATTTTAATTTTCTTAGTAATTGGATCATAAACTCTGTAATTTGGTCCATATAAATCGTAACCAACAAATATTTTCTTTTCACTCTTCTTATCGAATTTCTTTCTGTACTGTTTCGGTACTAAGTTAAATACTTCTGATCCAAATATTTTTAAATGTTGTAACCTAAGTTCTTTTCCAGTAAATTTTTCATAAGGAGTTTTTAAATTATCTGGCTTACATATTTTCCTATTAAGTAAATAAACGGCGGTATTTACTGCCTCTGCCCATAAACTTTCTGGTAAGTTTGAATCACTGAGCATAGATCTTGCACTTTCTACAACTGATGTCTCGCTCTGCTCTTCCGTTCTGCTCACTTGTAAATGGAGCACTTCTTTCATGAATTATGCCTTCACTTTTAAAATAATCTGTAAATTTCGAGTTTACATACTCGGTTCCATTGTCAGTTCTGACAATTTTAATTTTTATTTCAGTTTGACGTTCTATCAATCGTTGGAATTCCAAAAATTTGTCAAAAATATCGCTTTTATGTTTTATAAAATAAACAAAACGATATGAAGTGCAATCGTCTTTAAAAATAACGAAGAAATTCGCTCCACCAAGAGACATTGATGGCATTTTACCGCAAACATCAGAATGAATATCTTCACTTGGTAAATGACTTCTGTGAATGTTTTCTTTGAATGGTTTTCTGTGTTTTGCCAAAAATACAGCTTTCACATAATTCTTCATGAACATCACTTCCTTTTAAGCCTGGTATTAATTCTTTTTCAGCCATCGTTTTCAATGTTTTAAAATTAACATGACCTAATCTGTCGTTCCATAATTTTGCTGGTTTAGTCGTTGCTACTTGTGCATTTTCTTTAAAATGTTTGGGAATTTCAAATAACATCTTATAGCATTGATTTGATTGTTTTACTCCAACAGCTGCTCATAATCTTTTCATTCTTGACTAATACACAATTGCTATCACAAACGACTTCATACTTTCTATTCGTTACAGCTCCCACTGAAAACAAATTCTTTCCTAGCTTTGGAACATACAAGGTATGTTCTAGCGTTCTTGCTTCTTTTCTTCCTTTTATTACAGCGTTAATTTCCACTACTCCATGCCTTCAGCTTCGATGCATGAATTATCGCCAATTTGAATTTTTAATTTTGGAGTTAATTCTTTATAAGACGTGATATGTCATATGTTTGGATGCTCCACTATCTGCATACCATTCTTCTTTTCACAGTTGAGAATTGCAGTTTCCATGTTTCTTAATTCAACACTCATAGCCTGTGTGTTTCTAAAGTTTTTAGTAGGTTCAGAGTTCAAACGTTTCTGATATTTTCTAGGGTCGGCCTTAAAGTGCCTTCTTTTCTTACAGAAAAAAACAGGTAACATCATTTGCTTTAGCTTTATACATTTTTCTGTTTTTCATATCTTGCGAACTTGCTTGTCTCGACTTCATAGCTGCAAACGCTGACGGTGAAACTTCATTTTCTTGAGAAAAACGTAATTCTTCTTTTAGAAGCCTTGCTGTTAGATTTTCAAACGTCTGTTTACTTTCTTCATAACTATCCCATGCAGTAATAAACGAACTGAACTTTGAAGGTACGCTTCCTAATACTTTTGCTATTTTGTCAATGTCTGACACTTCTTCTCCTACGTCAACTAAACTTTTGAGCTAAAGATTCTACTGATATGTTTTGCAATAGAATCTGTTTCTGACATCTTATAGTTGAAGAATTGTTGTTTAAGAACTATTTTATTAACTGCTGACCTTTGTTCATGAATGATTTTTAGTCTGGACCACATCTTCGCAGCATTTTCGCAAGCCATTATTGTTTGAAGTTGATTAAACTCCATTGATGTAGAAATAAGTAACCCCTTGCATTTACCTCTTCCCAATCTTTCTTCTTGTCTTGAGTTCCTTCCACTGGATAAGCTAATTTTCCATTTACTAAATCACTTAAACCTTCTGCTCGAAACACTATCTCCATTTGATATTTCCATAGTTGGAAATTGCTTCCATCGAATTTTTGAATGTCGATTCCCCTTAGTCTGCCCATTTCTTCTTTTATTACTCCTTTATGTTGCACCGACTTGTAATTATTTAAAAATGTCAGAAATGAAATCACTTGAAATTTGAAAACTGAAAAACAAGTTACAATCTTCTTTTCAAATTATCCCTATTGGTGATCTGGGCCCATAACCTGTTGTTCTTTATATATTTTGCAGTGGATTACAAGATAAGAGCAAAACAAACTTTATTGATATTCAGAGAACTGTATTTGACAACTAACTTGTTATTAACTACTTTTTATTTATTAAAACAAAGCTTCTTGATCTTCATGATGAATTTCAACATTCACAAACAAATTTCAGTGACGTGACTTACAGTGAATCTCTCAAAATGTAGGTAAATTTGGGGTATCACAACTTCTACGTCTATGGAAAGTAAGCTTGAGGCAATGTTGATAGTATGTGAAATTATATAGGCATTGCATCCAATTCCAATAATTTCTTTTCCCAACAAATTTATGATTTTTTTATAAACATTTTTTTCGCCTTTACAATTTACACCATCAAAGTTGGAGTTGGTATTGTCAGCACACAAGGCAACCACTTTTTCACTTAAACTGTGATTATCAATTTTTTTATGTGATTTGATAGAATTTTAGACGTCTCGCTCTCAATTGAGTCTAAATTTAAAACTTTTGTTTGAAATTGTAATTGTGTTCTGTAAATTGAAATAGCGAACCAACACAGGATATAACTTCGTCTCTATGATTTTAAGAATCCGAGAGCAGAGTAATGAATTTGGCTTCATCCTTTTTTCATATGATAGCTTCCGCCTTAGTTCTGGCGCAATGAAACTTTTTGTTATACAACATTTTGTTAATTTTTGATGTACAATCTATGCTTCTGAACCTTCTGCAATGGCTAAATTCCTTTCCTCGTCTCCAAAAGTTGTATTTCGTAAAAAAATTGTGACTTTTTGGCACTTTGTTGAAGATGTTAAAAAAAAATTTGTTTGTTCGAAGATACATGCTTCGTGATGTTGGATCTACCTCCTTCTGCTACACTAAAATTAACAGAGCACATCGTGCACATCACTAACGAATCATCTTTGTAATTTGTTTTAACCGGTTTTATAAGTGGAAATTCCTTCTTTTTAAATTATCCTTAAAAGGAATTTTTTTTTGACATTTATTTGGTTATTTTTATTTACGAATTGATTTGTTGTTTTCATGCCCGCGAGAACGTCAAATAGGGTCGGGTGGACCGACGTTCTATGTGACTGACGCTCGGTGTGTTCTCTGCTCTTGCGTGTTAAATCCGATTATTTTAGACAGACGTTACCGTTAGCGTTACATCAGTTTTCTATAAATATGAGAGAGACAAATCGCTGCTTGGCCGTTTATAGAACACTTCGAACGTCAAACTTGAACGTATGTCATAGATGGCGATAAATGGTAACAAAAAAGTACTAATTTTCTCGGATTTGTAGAGAAGGACATGGAAGGACGATTTTTTTCAAAGGAGGACAAAAGAAGGAAATTATTTAGGAGGACGAAATCCTCAAAAGAAGGACTGTCCTCCCAAAGCAGGACGTCTGGTCACATAGTACATACTCGCGACTTGGATGTTGAATGTTTCACACTTCTGGTCTATCAGAAGCCATATGTGACAGTACACCTGCTGCTTTGAAGCTAACTTCTTTACCATCAATTATTGAACGTAATAAATCAGAAAACACACTAACAGTCAGGCGTCATTAAATAATGTCGAAGGTTTTTCACTACGGCTACATTTGCAAGATGACCCATCATTTTTCTTAAAAGTTCCTCTTTATCTGGAAATCTATAAAAAAAAACGTCATGTTAGATTCCTTTACACTTGGTTGAATGTAAAACATACATCAAGACATTTTAAAAAGGACTCCATTCCTTTGCTATAGCTGGTGTTTGATCAGTCACATTCCACATTGTTGACCATGCCTTTTTTAATACATTATCATAAAGACCTCGTTATAGACGATCTGATATAAGCCACATCATTTTTTGCACATGAATATAAAAAATAGATTAACACTAAACAAATTAAAATTTAGAAAGTTTTACAAACAAATATTTATGAAAATAATGTCATTAAAACTTGTTCAATTACCTACTATTACTATTGAATTTAAATTATAATATGTGCCTCGGGTGACTGCTTACTATTCCAAGATGCATTGGAGAGTTTGAGTGTCAGGTTGGCCAGTTTAAGTTTCCTGATTTTTTTGACTAAAAGTGTAAGCTCTTTGCTCAAAGTGTGAAGCTCTTCGGTTACTGCGCCCGGGATGGGCTATAGTCATCTGCACCCGGATTTCCTTTGTTAAGGTCGAATATCTGGTCTCGTGGTAAACTATACACACAAATTATACGAATTACAGCACAACTAAGTTTAAAACAGTTTAAAAGTACACGCAAACACTGGAAACAGAAGCTACCAGTATCAAATACTCAAATACACTATTTATTCCACTGTTTAACAAACAATTTAAAAAGACAAAACAGTTTGCATTAAAGGGCTTCCGAAACACGTCCGCTTCACACCGCGGTCAGAAAGGAAGTATAAGTGAGTAGGGACAGGAATTGAATATGTGCGCGAACTCACCATCCTCCGCCAAAGGCTTTACACTGATGAAATGTGTGAAATGATAGATAAATGAGAGTGTGATGGATGAAATGTGAGGATGAAAATGACCCCCCAAAACCCAGCGAAACCACCGCGAAGGGAACCCAACCGCCAAACCTCACTTCTAAAATTAGCTGGAGGGGGACATTATCTGGTCCTGCCACTTTCCGAGGGTTCATGTGTGTAATGGTTTGTATAAGTTCTTCCATCTCGAAGGGTGGGTCCCCAGCCACAGTCCAGGGCTGTGCCAATCGCTCTCTGATCTGGGCATGTTCTCGTTCCTCAGTGTGGAGATGGTCGCGAGGGAAGTTTGTTTGCAGTAGCCAGTGTATGGTGTCTCTTCTATCTGTCGTGTGGAACGGCTCCTGGATAAGTACCACATTGTATCCATGTTTTGTTGTATACTTCTGTAGGCTTGTGGTGGCTGCCTTCCCTTTGCCGAGATTGACCTGCAGTATTTTAAGTTTGCTGCTCACTTGGCTGTTCCCTGTTGGTCCCAGATGGGTACACTTTAAAAAGACGTACACAATGATTATTACACAAGCACGTTTTCACAGACACAATTGTTTAAACAATCACACGTACACCACTTTAAAAGATCCGCGAGCGTCCGCACTGTACGACGGTCGCGAGAACACTAGTGAGTAGGGACAATGAGAATCTCGTTAATCCATGCATGCGCGTCACTATTAGATGACGAGGCATTTGGCCATTAAAGTATATTTATTCTTCGAAATATACATTTAGACGTAAATGTCTTGTTTGGCATTGAATACAGTTTTACACAGGTAAATAATAATGCATATTGTAAGTTTCAGGTTATTTTAAATAGCTATAAGGTAAGTACTGGTAAGTAAGGTAATATCACAACCTAATAACTAATTGCACAATTATTATAGATGAAACGCAGTACATTGTAAAACAAAGAATTGTATAGATAAAATTTCATAAAAGCGAAAACAATAACACTGGAGAATGTTGCACTATTTACAATCTCTCGGTTAGCTCTTGGCCATATGCCTCGTGCACCTACTATTAGGAGAAGGACAATGGTTTTATTTGGCCACTTCTTGCTGACAGCTTGGCGGAATTTGGTGTTGTCGTAGACCAACTTCTTGTTGGTCCAGGCTGCTACAAGGGATGTGTCGCCTTTCCAAGATATCTGGACGTCGATGATCGTGATGGAGATCGTGGAGTGGGCGGCAATGTCTGGTTTGAAGAGCCTGCCGTTCTCGTATCGGACATGGAGTTCAAGTTCTATGGCTGAGGCCTTTTTGATGTGGTCGGCAAGCTGGTGGACCACGAAGTTGTGTCGGACAATCTGCTGCCAGTGCGTGACATGGGAGCCCTGCAGAACGTGGGATATCATTTCTTCGTTTCTGCAGCCTCCTCGGTACCACCTGGTTGGATGGTATACCCATGATGGGGAGGTTCGCCGTTCGGAGGTGGATTGCTCGTACGTGGTGTCGCCCTGTCCAGCCGTAAAGGATCTTCTCGACCCATTTGTTACTGGAACTATCCTCAGCACGTAGTTTTTTGGCTGTATGGACTTGTAGTAGTTGCTCCAACGTGCTTGGGGGCTTTGTTCGCCGGCCAGCTTAGCTAGTTTGTCGATGAAGCCTACAGCCTCTTCGGTACTGAGGGTGTCCTTTATTGTGTCGTCCCCGTCTGTAAGCAGTTTGGTCACTCTCTGGAGGAGAATTTTTAGCATAGCGTTCCGTAGGTTCACTACGCCAAGAACACCATCTTTAACGAGGGCGTATATATATGCTTCGGCAGTATGTTCGTGAAGTTGGAGCGTTTTTTTGATAAAGAGTCGAACCAATCTGTCTGCACCTTTAAGTATTTTCGCTGACATTTTGGTATTCTGCAACACGTAGTAGATTTTGGGCAACGTGTAAAACTTTAATAGCTCCATTATTAGATGGGATTTTAGAGAAGCCTTGAAGATGTTGCTGAGCCATTGGGGGAGTTGGGCAAATGTTGGTTTCACCACTCCCCCTGGGCCCTGGCCCAGGTATTTGAAGGAGTTGCAGGCTCCGATCATATTTAGTTTGGCACCGTCTATGGTGAAGCTGCAAGTGGCGACTTTTTTCTTGGCCGGAACAGCTCTGGCTGAGTGGACACTCGATTTTTGCCGTTTAGGCCCCTCTCTTTGAAGAAACTATTAACTTCTTCGAGGGTAAATTGGAAGGATACAAGAGACAGAATTAATGATTTGTGGGCAGAAACCCACGACCCTTCGCCTAAGGCTCTGAGTCAAAGAGATGAGATGAAGAGATGGGAGGTGACAAGAAAATGTAGTGAGGTGAAAGTAGAAATGAAAAATATGAAATGATACTTCCCTCCCGACCACCAACGAAACCGCCGGCAAGGGAACCCAATCCACCAAACCTCACTCCAAAAATTAGCTGGGAGGGAAGATCTCCCTCCATCTTTCACTATTTGCGGGTGCCAGGCCGTACCAAACGCATTGCGGATATTCAGGGCAACTAGGATTGTGTGCGCTTTCTTCTCTTTGGCTTGTTGTATCTTTTGTACTATAGCATCCACGGCCATGACCGTACCCCTGTTAGCTCGGAAGCCGTACGTACTGCCTTTCATGTAAATATCCTGTCTTTTCTAGGTGGTACACGATTCTAACCGTACATAGCCTATCCAGCAGACGGCCCAGTGCCGGGGTCAGGCTAATGGGTCTGGCGCCTCCCGACTGGGAATCCAGATTACTTTCGCAGTTTTCCATGTCTTAGGAAAGATGCCCCCAGCCAGGCATTCATTATACATATAGATCAAGTAAGTGCTCTGTGTTTTTCCAGCCTCGGGAGGAGGCAGAGGGACTGTCCAATGGTCAGATCAATTCAGCTGCATCCATTAGCGCTCTCGAAGGTCGGCGAAGCCTGGGTCGTTCGCGATTTTCAATCCTAAGCCGGCAGCCAGATCTAATACCCTGACCCTCTATTGTCCGTTGAGTCATCCACCCCCAGGCGGCATGCCTGGCATTAAGGTCTCCTGCAATGATTAGGGGCCTTCTGGTGCTTCGTTCGACTCTCTCCAAAGACTGGAGCGTCTGCTGAATGTCCGATGTGGGCTGCACGTACACATTGACTATGTTAACGGGTTCCAGTTTTTATCTGGATGGTTGCCATTTTACTGTTTGTGTACTGAGTCATTAGGACGGCCTCCAGTTGTTTGTTCCTGACCAGCGTTATAACTTTGGACAGTGGCGAAGATTCATAAATGTCCCAACCCTTCCAACTGGTTCTACTATGGAAGGGCTCCTGAATTACCAAGACATCAATGCGATACCTTATCGCGTAGGCTTGTAAGTTGACCGTAGCCGCTTTGCCCCTACCCAGGCTTGCCTGCAAGGTCTTGATGGAAGACTTATTCATATTGATTTGTGATTTCCTCATTGTAGTTTATTACCCCTGTCTAACTTGCTGACGCTGGCATTGTACTTAGTTCTCCCGGACTTTTCTGCGCTTGTCTGCGTCCGTCTGTTGGGTTAATTATTTGGTTTGGTTATGTCTGCATAAGTAGGTATTTGTCTATTCTGACCGTTCCGCGTGTTGTTCCACGTTGTGAAGCTCCACTTTCCTAATCTTGTTAACCATACTGGTGAGGGCCCTGGACAGGTTGTGCACCTCTTCCAGTACACTTCCCTGGTCCAAACTCGTAAAACTCAGCTTACTATTAACCTCCCGAGTAACCGCCTTTCTTATCTTGTCTAGGCTATCCTGGATTTGAACTATGTCCTCATCAACCTCATCCGATGGTTTCTCCTTCGCCTGTTCCGTTTACTGTACTATGAAGACATCGTCGTCCTCTTCTGTCTCCGTTATTCTTCTCTTACTACTTCTTTGTCTTTTTCTCTGCGGTGACCTACTTACAGAATTTCTTTCGGTGAAGTCCTTTAAGATATTACCGGTTCTCAACTCGTCCTCTCTTTCTATTCTCTCGGATCATTTCCTTTACTCCGGCATTACAGACTTCTTCTTCGAGTTGTTTCCTAATCCGGTCTTGTTCTTGAATATCCATACCTTCCCGAAGTATGGCAGGGAGCTGTTCATCTACGCTCTGTTTACAGTGGGTCCTAAAGTGGTGGGAGAAATGGAGAGGGTGCAGTAGTGGGGGCACAGTAAGTAAATGAAACAAAATGTGTATTGCAAAAATTTTTCTAAGTCCCAATTACGTAGGAGCTGTGACGTATTGGTTGTGACGTTACAAGTGACGCGCATGGTAGCAGCAAGTTATGCGACCAAGGGGCGACGGGGGCGGCTTTTGCAATACGCAAGGGGGCGGCGGGGCACAGTAATGTTACCTGTCTATTAAGGCGAAAGTCTAGAGACTTCCGGCCTTAAGGCCTATATTCCGCTATGCGGTACTTAACCTCTCTTTTAGCTTCTCTTTACGACCACGTGCCGTTGGTTCCCTGGAGTCCTGGGATCCCTACGAAGCGGCAGGTGGCACGTGCGGTTGGCAGATGATGTATGATAAATTCTCTAACTATTTATAAACTAGTTATTATAACTTATTCTAACCTTTTTTAAAAAGTACGCCACAGTTAAAACCTGTACAACACTTTACAACACTTTAAAAACGAACTACACGTCCGTTCCGTGAGACGGTCCGGGCAATTTAGAATGGGGACTAGTACTGTTGCAAGCATAATTATTGCAGAGATGACCTAATTATTGCGGGAAATTTTGCAACCACTGCATATTGTAATATACTGAGCCCGCGATGTAATAAAATACGGTTTTCGTTCAAACTATCTTTAATATTAACACACTTCTTTACATACGAAAATTACACGTTACGAACACACCTTGCGTTCTTAGCGGTCTCCTGTTAGTGCTGCCATAACAGGTATACCTTTCTGTTCACCAAAAATTGCTAATAATGGCTTATGATCCGACAGTAATGTAAATTTCCTTCCTATTAAATACTGACTAAATTTTTTTACTGACCAAAATATCGCTAATGCCTCCTTTTGAATCACCGAATACTTTCTTTCTGTTGTCGTTAACACTCTCGAAGCATAACTTATTGGTTTTTCTATACCCTCTGAATTTTCTTGTAAAAGAACTGCACCAATACCTACACTTGAAGCGTCACATGCCAACTTCAATTTTGACTTTGGATTATAATGATCCAAAACTAACTCTGATGTCATCAACTTCTTTGCTTCTTTGAACGCGCTTGAACAGTTAAAATCCCATTTAAATTCTTTTTCTTTTCTCAATAAATTATATAATGGTCCTAATATTGTTGCAATATTTGGAGAAAAACGGCCATAATAATTTATCATGCCTACAAAAGCTCTCACCTGTCTAACATCTTTAGGCTCTTCTGCTTCTGTAATCGCTCTAATTTTTTCTGGATCTTTACTCAATCCATCTTTACTAATTATATGTCCTAAATATTTGATTTCTGTCTTAAAAAATTCACATTTTTTTACATTTAATTTAAATCCTGCCTCGTCCAATTTCTTTAAAACTGCTCTCAAATTTGCCAAGTGTTCCTCTTTATTAACACCGGTAACTACAACATCATCTAAAAAATTTACTACACCTTTTAAGCCTTGTAATACTTTTTCAACTATCTTTTGGAAAATCCAACAGGCTGGTTTCGTACCAAATGGTAACCTGTTTAAAACATAAATACCTCTATGTGTACTCCATGCTAACATTTTTCTAGCACTTTCGCCTAACAATAACTGGTTATATGCATTTATAAAATCTAACTTCGAAAAATACTCTCCTCCTTGCAATGCCACAAAAATCTCCTCAATTTTTGGTAATGGATAAGGACTATCTTTTAAAAATTTATTTACTGTGATTTTATAATCTGCACACAATCTAATACTTCCATTTGTTTTCAATACTGGGACTAAAGGTGTACCCCATTCATTGTTTTCAACTTTTGTTATAACCCCTTCTTTTTCTAATCTATCAATCTCTTCATTAATCTTATCTTTTAACGCAAATGGAATAATCCTTGGTTTTTGAAAAATTGGCCTTGTCCCTTCGTTTAATTCTAATTCAATCTTTTCATATTTATATGTTCCTAATTCTTGCTTAAATACACATTTAAATTCCTCTAATACTTCTTTTAGCTCTAACTCCTTAATAGTACCAACATCTACTTTACACAAATTAGACTCAATTCCTTTTAACAACTCAAATTGATTCATTAGGTCTCGCCCTAACAATGGCTTACCTTTACTTGCAACTACTAACAATTTACATTCTTTTGTTAACCCTTTAAACATACACTCAACATATATTTCACCTTCCGGTTTGATTAAACTACCATCATAAGAACGTAATTGTACCTTAGTCGGTCTCAACTGTAAATTATTAAATTTTTCTTTAAATAATTTTTCTGGCATTATGGATACTGCCGCTCCTGAATCTACTTCCATTGTAATAGGTATGTCATTTACCAATACCTCTACCTTTATTGCCTCGACTAAACTTTCCCTATGCATATAAAACATATCAATTATATTAAAACTTTCGACAATATTTGCATTTTCAGGACTATTTGTAGATTCTACATAATTATTACTAACCTTATTACGACATACTTTTGCTAAATGACCCTGTTTTTTACATATCTTACAAGTGTAACTCTTATATCTACAATACCTAAAATTGTGATTTTCTCCACCACAAGCAAAACATTTAGTGTCTTTACAGGTATTTTTAGATTTTTCGTCTTCATATTTATTGGGTCTTCGGACTTCTCTTTTATATTCTTGCCTTTTATTGTTCCCTGGACTGTACTTCTCCACTCGATTTACATTTATAGCACTTTCACTTACTAAGGACGACTCCTTTTTTAAAGCTATTTCCACTAATTCTGACAATGTCCGTGTTGCTTTCTCTTCAGAAATTCTATCCAATACTCTGCCTGGCCACAATCCACAAAAAAATTTGTCTTTTAATACCATTTCTAATGTTGCTTTAAAGCCACACTGTGCTGCTGCATTTTTAATTCTTACAAAATAGTTACTAATAGTTTCTCCTGAATTCTGTTTAATGTTATAAAATTCAATTCTCTTACGAAATATGGAAATCCTTAGCGAAAACTGTTTCTTTAAAATCTCACTTAGTTCTCTAAACGTCTTCTCTTTGGGTAATACTGGATCACATAAATCACGTAACACTTTATACGCTTTATTTCCTATTAATGTTAACAATACCGCTACTCTTCTTTCATCTTCCACAGCATTTGCTACAAAATATTGTTCCAACCTCTCGGCATACAAACACCAATCATCTCCAATATTATATTCTTGCAGCCTTCCAATACTTCCAACCATGTGCACCGTGCTAACCATGTCGGCTTTTTTTTAAACCTCACTTTTTCTTTTAACTGAAATTTCTTCAAACTTCCACTTTAAACATTCACAATTTCTTTTATCCTCGTCGCCAATTGTAATATACTGAGCCCGCGATGTAATAAAATACGGTTTTCGTTCAAACTATCTTTAATATTAACACACTTCTTTACATACGAAAATTACACGTTACGAACACACCTTGCGTTCTTGGCGGTCTCCTGTTAGTGCTGCCAACCTCAATATACCACTACTCTACACATATGAAACAACCGACTCAAGAAACATTTAGACATTACAAACACTTTCTTTCAAAATTGGGGGTTTCCTAACTGTCTTGGTGCAATCGATGAGAAGCATATTCGAGTGATTTGTCCAGTTCGACAGGATCTATGTTTTATAATTACAAACAATATTTTCAATTGTTTTACAAGCAGTTAGCGACGCCAATTGTAAATTTCTTTTCATTGAAGTGGGAGCATATGGTAAACTGAGTGTCGTGACGGAGAGACTTTTCGCAGCTCTGTGTTGTATAAATTGCTGGAAAAGCACCAGTTAAATATTCCACACCCAGAAGTTTTGCCAAATTCCGATACTAAGATGCCTTTTGTTTTCATTGGTGATGAAGCGTATCTATTATTAACAAACGTGTTAAAACGTACGTGCGAAAATGTTTAGATGAACAAAAAGAACTCTTTAACAAGAGATTATCTCGGGCAAGAAAAACTGTTGAATGTAGTTTTGGAATACTAACCATGAAATGGAGGATACTGTGCAAAGCTATTGAAACACGCCCAGGAGTTGCAGGGTATTATTTATTTAAGCTGTTTGTGTTCTTCATAACCTATCATTGATAATAGGTAATAGGAGTACAACAAATGACTTTTTGAATGTAATGTATAATGTTATCTGTTCAACATGGCTAACGTCCGGTGTGCCATCCAAGATAATTGAGTCATATTTTGCCGTTTTCACAGATGACAAGATTTTCTTGAACCAACTTTTTTACTACATTTTCGCCTTGTTTTATTTCACGAATGCCACCTTCTTTCTCAGCATATATGATCAATTTCCGAGCATAAGATGTACTATCACATATAGTCCAAAGTTTGATTCTATATCTGCCTGGTTTGGATGGAATGGCACTGTTTGAAACAAATGTATTAATTTGGATTAAGTGAAAAGTGTCAAAGAAACTTTATCAACTCAAAACTTGCATTATTTTACCGTACTGAGATTCAAATACTACCGACAACTTGAAGCAAGATGATAAGGAAAATATTTCGATGATTGATGCAAATGAATGCGATTTAATAATTAATAAAAATGTTCTTTTAAAACCACTGGAAACTTTTACATAAAGTTAGACAACAAAAACCTACTGTTTATCTCGCTCACGCACATTTGATGGAAACGTGAGGTGATAATATTGTGTTTCTACCTTTAGATTCCCATATTAATGCAAATTAAAAGAAATGTACGTACACCTTGTGCATATATTATATTATGCGCCTATAAAAAAGTATGCATTTTTTCAAATAGTCATAAAAAATTAATTGCTTAACTTTATTTTAAAGAAAGTATACGTTTCTTAACGGTATAGGTATTAAAACTGGTTAATGCATTCGGATTTAGTAAATTTTAATGAAATAAATTTTCTCTATGAAGTGAACCGAATGAGAAAGATAACCATAATGAAGAGATGTTTGACATGCAAATTGCAGTTTTAAACTAAACGTTATGGTTTAACGGAAACAAAACAACGTTGAATTTAAAATGTAGTAAAACATGTCTTATATGGGTATGCGGTTATTTTTTGCATGCGATCTATTTCTCAGTGACAGATGAATCAGTATTTTGCATGCATTATGAATCAACAGCGGCTTACATGAGTTTACTCGTGTAATAAAACCCACTTACTATTCTGACATGATACTATTTACTATTTATGTATAACGACTACTTAAATATTACATTTCTATAAATTTAAATACGTGTCATTCTGTCACTCCTTGTTTTAATAGTTTGTGCGTAGGCTCTTCCAATAAAAATGTGCACATAATTTACACTTTTTTTTTGCTATTGATCCTGTGTTAAAAATGTAGATTTTTATCAAAACTAGTAGCACTAATTGACCAAGCCTCAAAATTAACACGTAGGTATAAATTAAATAAATATTTTTTAAAGTAATTGGCAATAATTTAGTTATCTCGTAATTTTAGAAATAAAGATAAATTGAATTAATTAAACTAAACTGTTATCTCTCTGTTTATTTTTCGTTTACGCGAACAATTACATTTAAAATCCTATACGAAAATCCATTGCAAACCCAGACTAATCTTAATTTGAAAATTTTTCTAATCGCGCTAACTGCTGATAGTAAACACATCCACCAGAAATTCAAACATTGCAACCGACGCGACGTGTAAATGAATTTATAGTTAAAATCTACGGCTTCCAACAAAATCATGTTTTACGTCCCTTTATAATCATAAAAAAGACTCCACTATTTTTCCGTCTAGGGCATCGAGACAATAAAGAAAACTCCACCGTCTTTCAAAATTTGCTATCTTAAGCCATTCCTCTGTTTTCTGTGGAAACTAATAAAATAATAACAATTAGTCTAGTCAGTCAACAATTAATATACTTATTATGGTACTTAATTATGATAATAATTCACTACAGTTATTATTATGTTTTTTCTATTAGGACTTTATTATTTTTCATTTTTGTGTTAAATTTTAAAAGTATTAAACGAAGGTGAAATGAAACTTTGGAAAAGTCCCACGAAATTTTAACTGAAGGCAAATAAAACCAACTGAAGTCTCCTAAAAGTAAAAGTGAGGAGGAATACGACATGGCAGTAAAAGCTGCATTAGGTACAAATAGTAGTGGCGAAAGTTGTATCGGATGAATATGAATGTCAGTTTTGGGTAATAAGCACTCTGCGTTCTGATTATGCTAGAAAACAATAATTGTTTTAAATTATTTAAAAACGAAATAAGGAAAAGTATAGTTCAGGCGGCAAATGAAGATGAGGCATTGCCTTCCTGAGGATACCGTTCTTCTGTATCATCAGCTCCTGCATTGCCGAAAGCTTCTGAATCGCATTCTGTTACAGTAATTGAAAATATTAATTTAGCAGAATTGTAAATAATAGAACATTGACTGATATAGTAATTTTCGTGTATTTTTCTACAGAACGTGCACGAACATTTACTTTCTAATTATTATTATTGTAGTTTTCGTTTTTTTTCCTCGAAAGTAAAAACCGTTTGATACAAATTGTCATTTTGCTATACTTGTATGCTTAATAAATAAAAGATAACATTTGGCTTTAACATTTTAGCCTGAAAATATTTTCCCTTGAGGGTGTTGTAAATAGCGAGAGCTACTTTTTTTTACCGTCCTACCTCTCGTACATACAGTTAAGCGAAACAAATCCTGTAGGCTGCTATATTCACCTAAAAAATATTTCTAAAACGATACAGTAAATAATGTTAGTAAAAATTAACTTTACTAGGTGTTAAGTAGAGTTACCTGATGCAAGAAATCTTAAAAGTAAACATCACTTGATGACGCATCAATACTGCTTCTATTTTAGTTTCCTTATCTCAAATGGAAATGCACCTTAAGTGGTGTGAAAAACCTAAACTTCCAGTGTAGGAAAACTAGAATTTTTACCTTACTTGTTTTAACTTAAAAAATACAAACTTTTTGAACTTGCGTTTGCTATGACATTTAAATCAAGACCCATTAGAAAATTTCCTTGGATAACTTGGACAGCATGACTCTAACAGCTTATAACTGTGAAAACAAAATATTTGAAAATGTTCTTGGAAATCGCAAAAAGTACATTGTCGAGAACACAAAATAATTTGTACAAATCTCTTATTTTTTCACTCCATCTACTTCACACGTTATCATATGATGTATTCGCCCATTAATAATTAAAGCAGCCATTTGCGTTTGAGGAAATTTTACAAACAAGATGACTTTTGTTAGTTCACACAATATTTTACATGTAGACGGTTTTTCCAATATAAATTAAGTATTGTGGTCAAAAGTCAACTATAGCAAAACCTTATATTCAGAAATCAATAATAAATTGGGCGCTAGAGTCACGTGCTCTGGCTTGTTATTTTGCTGAAAAGTTCATAGCATCTAAGTGGCAGTCCAATATGAATTCATTTTTTACTAGCAGTTTGCCGTTCTAGGTTGTTGGTATGATGTTTAGGATTGTCACACTAAAGCAGCAAATCTTGATTACTTTAATAAATAACAATTGAGGCTGTTTTCACTTCACTTACTAAATATCCAGGTACGTAACGATAATATACTATTCCATAATATACAGCACATAAACTTATATTTATTTTTTAACTACAGTACATTCTAAAGTAAATGTTTCTCTTGTGGCTTTTTTCCATGGCACCACTATGTCTGGTGGTGCCAATTACACTGTGTCACACTAACTTAACACAGACAAATCATAAGCATGTGGTATATATATTTGATCTACTTAAAAACGATACAATAGGGTTCTTACATATTACCCTCGGAACACAATAATTATCTGTTGTCATACGAAATGTCAAATATTTATGTTGAGTCGTTCTTGTAGTGATTATGTATAGGTGACATAACGAAAGTGGAAATATCTCTAGATTATTTCGAGTAAAATAAACCTATTGCATGAATTTAGAAAATATAGTTATTCTACTATTATACAATTTTAAATAAGGAAAATAGGAATTTAAAAAAATTAATGTTACTAAAGTTCAGTTATTAATATTTTAATCAATGTTTCGGCAGTTTTTAGAGAATTCAACTTAATTCTGGATTGCTGCATTAGAAAGTTACATTATTTGATTTATTAATTGTGGTCGTTATTTTCTTTTTTTGTCAAAAATAGCACCGAGAAAATTTTTTTTTAAAGCATACATATTTAATTGCACAACGAATTATTTCAACTTAGGCAATACTTATGCTTTGTAAAGTTTAGTTGATCATCGAAACAATGAAGTAATAATATTAAGCTTTTAACTTTGTTTTTATTCAGAGTGCGTAATATTACGCCCATAATGTTGGATTCATATCACTTTTTTAGAAGTTAGGAACTTCTTGAAACCACAATAAATTTCTAACATTTCACCGAAAGTTATTTTGAATAGACTTCAAGAAACTTTGTCTCCTGATGACCCTTCAAGTTCGCACAGTCGCTAGCTGCTTTAAAACATTCAAATTTATGTGTTTTGTATTATTTTTGTTCAAATTATAAGGTCTTCATAAATAAAATCACTTGATATTAGCATAACATAAACGCCAATTTTGAGATTTAAAAAAAAAATCAAGCAACGTTTGATAATCATTAGAATAAAATGACGAGTGATAAGTGTACCAGGAGATGTACGTCACATTCTGTACAGAATTCCGCACTTAAAAATACATTTTGTATATAATTTGCTACCATGCATATTTTTAGAAGACTGGTTTTGTTCAATTTTTTGTATCTAAATTTTGAATACAGTTTATAGTTTATAAAATGTCATTGCGACAATTAATATTGAGTGTAATGTTATGACGACATGAACAATAACTTTAAACGTTTCTGTGTAAAATTTAGTGGATAAATAGATTAAAAATTAATTGTTTGATATATGTACTTAATAATCAAACATATACAACAGTGTGTTTGTTTTAACATGAAATATATAGGAATCTTGAACAGCGCTGAAATAAAAGAGTGGTCAAATAAGCAAAGTGGGGGGTGTTTTTTATATTCGCGGAATGACCAGAAAATAAGAGAAGTGGTCAAACTAAGCATATTTTTGTTGTGTCAGATAATCATTTTTAGACATAAAAACAAAATTTCGTGCTGATTAACGTATTAGTTCATTTACAATTGTCAAAAGAATAAGTTAATAATGGCCTTATTTTTAAATAGTTCGAATACGGAGTTTCGTGCAGTAATGAAATTGATTGATGTATACGGTCAATGTTGCCAAATTATGCAAATCTGTAACAGTACTCATTGTGTAAAATGGAGTTTATGCACGTAGCTGGTCAAACACGACCGCTTAAAAAATCGTTGAATAAAAAAAGTTTCTGTGGCCAAGCGTTGTTAAAACGAGTGGGTTCAGTGAGCAACTTTCCCGATTCTTGGGGTTTCTCGACTTTTTTCGGAATTCGGGAACGGGAAATCGTAAAAAATTCCCGAGAACGGGCGGGGGCGGGAATTCCTTCCCGCCCGGGAACACTACCTCACGCTAACATGAAGAACATTGTTAGTTTTGTAATGTGCCTACCTGGAAGCAATGATTTTATAAAAAAAAGTCTTCTGTCACATTAATTACATTTGAAGCGAAGAAAAATCACAGTTGAAGGTGGAAACAATACGAGCTATTATAACAGTTAAAATTAACATCGAATTATCGTGTGACGCCTTCAGTGAAAAACTGTCAAGAAATCCTGCAGTATTAAAGAAGTAAATTTATTCTTCAGAAAAGCAACCACCAGCACTGCAGTTAATAAGTGAAATACAAAAATGTGAATTTATATTTTGTCATTTTGTTATCATATTTTAGTTGTTGGAATGAAATTATAATTTCTTAAAGTGGCTATTATTAAATGTATTTGTAAAACGTCGAGATCAGCTAGATTACTTAAAATTGAAGTTACCCATACTTTTAAGCATATATTACGAAGCGAGCACAGTATGGATATTTTTAGTTTAGATTCTTAGTAAGCACATAAAAACAAACTTATTTGCTAATTTAATCATTTTTCTAAATCTTTATCGGTTCTGAGACCCCCATGTTATTTATGTTGAAACATACTCTCTGAATACACTTGCCTGTTTAAAGAAGACATTTCTGTTTCATAGATTAATCTAGACGTGTAGGCGATTTTGACTTTAGATAATTTTCTAAAGTTGTAAGTAGTTTTGTGGTTTGTTATTCAAGGAATTTGAACAAAAAGTTTGCAATACTTAAAGTTTGTTTTTTTTTAATGCGCACCTATGCAGCTTGAAAAGTGTTTCAATGGCCTTCCAAGACTTCGTTTTCTAAGGTTTAACGTTGTTTGTAACGACCACAGCCAAGTCTAGATATTTATGTTATTTATAGTGAGAATGTGATTGGAATGATTGATGAAGTGTTTTGTGGTGCTAGTGTTTGTCGCAACAGTTTTTATATCATTTGTTTTATTTTAAATGCAGCGAAGTGAATATTATTCAACATGACACTTAAAAAATTAAAGAGCATCGTTAAATAGCTTTCTTGAATATTAACTACCGATTTACTGTATTTATATATACATGTGCTAGCAGAAATTAGGAATACGTTACATATAATTAATTACTATAATTAAATGCTCACTTATACCTATTAATTATATGCATAATTTTAAGATATATTTCTCAGCGATATTTTATAATCTACTTTGCTTTTGACCGCTGTCGGGATTATTAATAAATATTGAATATATTTATGTTTAAGCTCATTACATTTAATATTTAAATTGCCTGCCTTCTGGTTATTAAATCGTTTTTCTTCTATTTAGCGTTATCAATGCTTACAAACTTTTTTTATTTGACTCAGTCAGTATGCATAGGTGCATGATGTTGTTTTTTTAAAACAAGTATTCAATATTTGCAGTCTGTTATACACACAAACAAACAAAATGAGAAAATTTTGAGACTTAAAACTACGGGTTCACTTGCAAGATCAGACGCCCATTAGCGGCTCTCTTTTATAATACCACAGGGTATACAGGTCCATGTCCTGGCCCCCCCCCACATTTGAAATGTAACTTTTTTTTAAATGTAGAAGGTTGTGCTAGCCTTGTGCTGGCGTGCTTTGTTAAAATTTTTGATTGTGCTGGTTCCGTCAGGCTACAAATTCAATTTTAATTTGGGGGGGCTGTAGACATGATAGCCCCCCCACCACGTAATTTAAACATTTCTTTTAGACAGATATTTTGTGCTAGCCTTGTGCTGGCGTGCTTTTTTTAAATTTTTGATTGTGCTGGTTCCATTACACTACAATTTTGATTTTAAATTGGAGGGGCTGTAGACATGATAGCCAAGTAATTTAAACATTTTTTTTAGACAGATGTGTTGTGCTAGCCTTGTGCTGGCGTGTGCTGTTAAAATGTTTGATTGTGCTGTTTCGTTACGGTACGATTTTGGTTTAAAATCTGAGGGGCTCTAGACATGATTAGATTTGCTTTTGTATACATTGAACCATAATTGTTATCTCTGAAAAGGGTGACTTCTAAAAAGTTTATTGAATAATATGTTTCTGTCTCACAGGTAAATTAAATTTTTGGATGGTAACTGTTGAATAAGTTTAAAATGTTATTGACTTTGGATTTTGGAACGCCTAAAATTAAATCGTCTACATATTTCTTTTAAAAAGGGATGTTATCAGATATTTTTGGCATTATTGTTTTTAATAAATCGTCTAATATTATTTCTGCAATAATAGGCGGGGGGGGCATTAGTAAGAAATATTTTAAAGTGCTGTGTTGTAACAATGTTTGTCCTATAATTTTCGTCTATGTAAAACAATTTTATGTATTTTAAATGTGTCTATGGCACTAAAAAAATTTATAACAGTTTCAATTAAAATTATTAATGACATAAATCAAAATAAAGCTACATATCCCACTCATCAATTAAATAATACTGTAAAGTACAAGCACGTGTTTTTTTAAATTTTATTATAAAGACTTTTTGCTGATTTTTCATCACAGATGTACAATTTTAAATTTTAACTATACTTGTAAATGTTCTTTGACTGTTACAATATACACTATACAGGGTGATTAATTGAGACCGGTACTTAAAAATATATGAAGAATGAAAAAGGGTATGGATCTGAAATTTTGGTTATGACCATAATGGCATCTGGTCTGTTTATTGAAAATATACTCAAGATGGCGACACTTCCGAAAACACCAGAAGTTGACGTCTACTTTCTTATTTCAAATACAATGGTCAATTTTTTAGCGTATTTGGATGTAAAACGTTATTTTAGAGGGACTTTTATTAGCATTCCCTATACCTAAGTGCAGTCATTTTTAAAATTTTTGGACTTTTTTGAAAATTCTTAGATTTTCATCGTGATGCTTGATATTATCTAACCCCGCCAATTTTGAAGAAAAAACGCTTAAATTAGACCATGCCTAGAAGAAACCTTGGAGTACATCCTGGAATTCTTGCAATCGATGCATTACTTACAGGGTGTCCAAAACTTAATTTTCTTTTAATACAACTTCAGACCACTAGAGGACCACACTCCAATACATTTATTAGTCCATAGCTGACGCATAAACCAGTTCATGTACAGTACGTGAATTAGTGCAAAATGCACTGCCGGAACAAATCTAATATGTAATCTTTTGAGATATTTTCTTTAACTTACTTGTGGTTTCTTTTTAATTTTCACTCTTGATCAGGAAAGTGCGGGCAAGTGAAAAGGTAAGACCTAGATAAATCCATTTAGGCAATGAAACTCTGAACGTGCCAAGAAAAGTAGTACAGCAAAACTTATTCATCGTGATTATTTACCATTTAAAACAACTCTTGAAGTTACATTTTGAGCATTGTACAATGTCACATGTTTTAGATATTGACATCATTATCTATCGAACGTACACGTTTACGTCGAGAGGAAATGCAAAATTAGAGTAAAAATGCTTGACCGACACTTTTTTTACTTTTACAATTTTCTATTTCTAGGGATTTCCCAACTTTTGTCACTCTAATAGTATTTCTTTTACACAAATCTTTATATCTGTAATATCAGAGTATAACCAGATTAGATATGTTAGTAAAAAATGAAATAGATTGGACTTCAAAAGACTAATTTATTTGAATGTGTATAGAAACTAAGGTTTTCAGAATAAATATAATTACTGCCTGTGCAATGCTACGTAGTACGTATATACGAATTTTAAAAATTTAAACAATTTGTGAGCGATCTGTCTTTTACACAAAAATAAGAACATGAATATATTAAGAGTGCATGACAATAAAAGTGCTCGTTATAGTTAACATCACATAATATTTACCATAAAATTTTTATCTCATTGCCAAACTTTTGCATTGCCTTTTGCAATGAATAAAATCGTAACTTAAGTTGCTGAAATATAAAAATCTTCATTTACGACTTTCTTGTGCCAAGAAGTATATATATTCTCCGCGTCTTGTAATAAAAAGTTGACTTCATGACAAAATACAAGTTTATTTTTGACTAATAATTAGTTTTTGCGTTATTCACGAAAATTTGCTTTCAAATCAGAACGAGAAACCGAACACATCTTTGTTTATTGGTTTACCGCAATCTAGAACGTTGACGTTGTTACGAAAAGATTAATCATTAAAACCCAGGTCCCACAGAAGGGTGCAGTGAACAAATATAATAGACTAAAAGAAAAAGTCACACCTATTTACAGTGTATTTGAGTATGTATATGTATAAACTATGTACATTGAATGGTTATTCAACAATAAAAAAAAAGGTCCACAATACTTTCATACCAACGGCCACTTACCGGTATTGTCCGCAATTAAACTAAATATCGTTATCCGACGAGTCGTGGATCCCCTTGGGCCGACCTGGTGTTTACAGCTTTTGTTGGATCCAAATTTAAAATTTATTTACATACACATATATATATATATATCTATAGTAGGTACCTAATTATCTATAGTATATATATATATACAGATACCCTATTAAATAAATTTCCAATTAATATTTACATTCGCGAGGATAGAAATGTTTCAATCATGCTCACCGAACTTGAAGATCGGGTATAAATTGGAGTAATGGCCTCGTGTATAGAATTTGGCCTTGGGTATGTGCGGGACTAACAAATCCGGATAAACTCCGTTAGTTGTTTATTTACAATTATCCTTGGTTTTTCCCCAATAAACAACTTTATTTTATAAAGAACTACCGTCAAGAAAATCCCTCTAGTCGGGAACCTTATTTCCAAAAAAAACTATAAGGTTAAAGTTTGACTGTTCATAGCACGCACCCATTTGACAGTGTCACAAAATTCCCGAAAATCCACTGAACGGCGCACAGAAGAACGGCCGTTTCCGAAAATATGCGAAACTCGACGTGCGATGGAAAGTCCACCTAACAGGCAAAATTTAGTAATTTTACGTTATATACCTTGCCGTTAGATAATATGGAGTTTATTGACGATTACATGTATTGCATGAACACGAAAACTTCAGAGGTTATAGAGATTTAAGAAATAATCAAAATTAAAGGATTTACATGTTGGAGAAAGTATGTAAAATCTACTGGGATAAACAAAGTTTTGCCTTAATTTATTTGCCCAAATATGTAGTATCACTATTGACAAGTTTATTTGGTTTATTTGTGGATGTCTACTTTTTTTTTAAAGTTCATAAGACGTTTTTGTCGTTCAAAAAAGTAGCAAATGCAATGATAATAAAATAAAGTTGCTTTTACAGCTGTTCACCTAAAAAGGTTTAATTAAAAGCCATAACGCATTCCAATAATATAAATAAATTGGTTTTGATAACACTGTTTTTAGTATATTATAATACACAACCATGCCTATTAAGTTTAAGCATTATTGATTAACAAAATAGCAACCAATAATAATAATAGACCCATTATTCCCTTACAGGACATATTCTTCCTTTTTGTCTTGCTATATGACCCAGTTTCAGGATTTTCTTTGTTGTTTTTATCTCTATCGTCCTCTTCCATGGGTTCATCGGGCGACCTGTCTTTCTACGACGTTCAGGATTCCATTTTAGTATCCTCCTGCAAATGTTCTTTCCGTACTTGCTGTTGTCCCAACCATCCGTATTTCCTTCTTTTTATATACGTGTTAATGTCAAATTGGTTTCTTCTTTTATATAACTCTTTGTTGCTGATAGTATCCGGCCACCATACCCTCAGTATCTATATACAGGGTGTCCCCGTTATCACCGCGAATATTTTAAGTGGTGATAGAGGACAAATTTTACTTGAAATTTTTTCTTACAAAAAGGTCCTCTATCACCATTTAAAATATTCGCGGTGATAACGGGGACACCCTGTATATAAAAATGAATGTATGTATGTATGATATGTATGTTTGTATGGATGTTTGTCCTTTATGCATTCCTATACCATTCATCCGATCCTGACCAAATTTGGCACAGACAATCTATAGGACCATGGGAAGAAGATAGGCTATATAAGAATTCCCAGAAGTTCCAAAAATTCCCAAAAGAACCAAAATTCCCAAAAGATCCAAATATCACAAAAGTTTCAAAATTCTCAATAGATACAAAAATTCTCAATAGATACAAAAATTCCCAAAAGATCCAAAATTCTCAAAAGGTCAAAAACGTCCACCGGGCGCGAGCGCGAAGCGCGAGTAGTCTGTGATTGATAAAAAAAATCACCGAGCGAAGCCGGGTCACTACGCTAGTACCCGATAAAAATCTATTTACAAACACCTGCAGTTTTTGTTTTAGTTATAGCACTTGTAACCTACCACGATTCAGTTCTTTATGACAAAACTGACTTAACTGTTAGATTAAATACCTTAATTTTAGTTTTAAAAGTAAGTTATTTAAACGCCACTTAACTTTGTATAGGTTACTCTAGTCTTCTTTATTCTGGTTTGTATGTCTTTATATACACTATCCGCGACGGACATAACACTTCTAAAATAGAGTACAATCTACGCGTTCTACTACCTCACTAATTATTACTGTCTTTCGGTCGTTCAACATTTAAACATAGACAACGTGATAAATCTAATTTTAAACGTTTAAACAAAAAAGTCGAGCTTTCAAAACATTGGTTAACTTAGCTGCACTATAAAAGTAGACATTACCTAATTAAGAAGAGCATGCTATAGGTATTAATGTTGCTTCTATAACTTCGAAATTTACAGGCTACAAGCTCCATTTCTTACAGTTCTATAGCGTTACAGCGTTTTTATACAGAATAGATCCAATGATAACAAAAGTTTCTTCGTTTTCATAAAATATCTATTTTGTTTAACTGTACATTACGAAGACACTGACGAAAATCGAAATTTAATCACAATAAACACATTCACGTAAAACTCAATAATCGGCTGTTATACTGTAAATCCGCCGATAAGTTAAGGCCTATTCGGAAATCGCCCAATTTTTTAATCGGCGCATTCCTAGTTTTAATATGAACCGACAATTACATTGATTTATTGTTTAACTTGGAAAATTATTCAGTTATGGTTCGGCTAATCTTTTAAATAAAGCAGTGTTTACCAAACTTAAAACCATCTCGTGTTACTATCAGTGGCGGCTGGTGACAATAAGCAGGTGGGGCCAGGAACACGTTTTTTTTTTTAAAACTTAATATGTATTATACAAAAAATACCAATATAATCAAACAGCACATAATCTTATGATTTTCATTTAATAATATTTACACACTTAATTATTGTTTGTTTGTATAAATATTCTGCTCTTCTTTATTTTATGTGGGCAAATTTTTCGATTACCTTATTATTAAAATTTTTAATGTCTTGCAAATAATATTTGTAAATAGATAGTACGCAGCTAGAGCATTCAACCGATCTTGTCTTTGTAAAGTGATAAAACATCGTTCGGCCTCAGATGTGTAGACAGGTGTCACCAAAACAATTTCAATTAATTTTGACACTTCGGAAAATGTATCGACTAGTTTATTGTGTTGTATTAATCGTGACAAGGCGTAGATATTAGATATATCAGTAAGAGCTTTATTTTCATACAAAACATTTAATTCGATTATCAGCTTGTCTTCAGTTAGCATTGGGTAATTCTTTTAATATTTATTATGTTGGTCTCTGGGAAAACTTTGCCTATTGAAATTGAAATTTTTAGGGTCTACAATAAAAAATTATTTAAATTGTTTTAAAGCTGCTAAATCTGTCACTAATTTTACTAATTGTTTTGTCGCAGGCTTCTGTACCATATCTTATTAGTAATTTGTCTGTAGTGTTATGTTTTTTGATTCTTTTTTTTGGTATTTTTTCGCTATCGTCTGGAACTGATGCACGAATAAAATCGGCGATGCAACTCCGTACAACATTATTGGATGATTCAAATTTATTAAATGCTTCTTCAATGGTAATATTGTTGCTTTTATTTGATTGCAATCTGTTGTAAATTACATCATCGACATGTTTTAAAAGTTAATAGAAAAAAATAAATAAAAAGAAGTTGAACTGAAAATCTTGCAATCCCTCTATTTTATTTTCTTTTTTACAATTCAATATCTTAAGAACGAAAATTTCATCGTGTTTCACAAACTCTCGGTACTTGTGTTTGACTAATTTCGCGAAGCAAGTGATTTCGTTTTGGAGAGGATGTGAAGACACGCCAAATCAACTTAAAGTAGAAAAAATATTCTTATTTGCTTATTAGATGAACACCCTTTTTTAAAATTAAATTCAGCATATGTATAACAGTGAGCATAATGAGCATTAAGGTAAACTTCTTTCATTAGACATTGAACTCCATTTCGTGTTTCGTTCATTATTGCTGTACCATCATAGCCAATGCGATCAATTTTTCGTTGAAATTAAAAGTTTTTAATCCTTCTTTTAACACGTTTGTAAGTCCCACAGCAGTCCTAGTATGAACATCAATAAACGCTAGAAACCTTTTAACTGGTTGAGAATGTTTTAAGTACCTATATTAGAAGCCATCTGAAATTATCCTTAGAGATGTTCTTCCGCATTTGTGAGGTTATCTGGCAATATTTAAACAAAGGGTTTATTACCCTGTCAAATGTGCTATCTGGTTCAGGGAAATGTATACGAAGATTTTTCTGCACACTTTCTAAATATTGCTTTGAGTGTGTTCAGCACACCATTGTCATATATTAAATTTTAATGAATTGTTTTTCACAGCTAAAAAACGCTTAAGTAAAATAAAATATCTGCCGCGTACGTCCTGAACCCCTTTGGTAAACACTTGAGGGATATTAAAAATATCCAATTTCAGATTTTGGTTAACAAGTAGTACAGTTTTCCCAAATTAATGACCTTCGCAGAACTAATAATAAGATAATAAAGATGGTCATGTTATTCCATGCAGATTATGTCGCCGTGTCTAATTAAAAATATGTTATGCATAACAAGCAATAGTTAGAATATTTAACTTTTTAGCCTTGTAGTAATTAATTTAAATTTATTTCTCTTATCTGTTATTGCTTTTAATTTTTTAACCATTCTTATCAACTCAGAACTATTTTGATTTTCAAAGTAAGCCGAACACAGTATAGCAAAATACCCATATATAATTTCATTGATGGTTCAGCGCTTATCTTGGATCTTGTCATATTAAATTATGAGTATCCCAAACTGACATAGCTGGATAATCCAGGAAATTAATTCAGATATGCTACAATAGATAAATAGTGCTATGGGATGTTATATTTATGTAATAATCGAATATCTTTTTAAAATGATTTACACAAAATGATATACAACAACGAAAATTATAGTATTAATACCTTTATTTAATACTGTTACCACTTATTTGCAATTTTTATAACTTTATATAAATCTTCTTTTTTATTCGATGGCTTAGGCAAATTGGCTGTTCCGCCTTCACGATCTGTTATTTTAGTTGCTCCCATCTTTTTATGGGTCTTCCTATTTTTCTTCTTTCCCTTGGTCTATTATTAGATAGAGATAGTGCGCCAATAAAGTGTGTATTTATCAGTAATCATTATTTATAATTAAAGTTCATTTCTGGAAAAAATTCTTACCAACGCATTAAAATATATTTTGAAACAAGAAAGTGATTTTTTGCCTACCCAGTATTACACTTTTTTTCCACAGCAACTAGTTTGCAAGGAGCCAATTAAAAGTTCGGCACTTTCAGTTGCAACGTATTAAAAAACAAAAAAGTGTGTTCTTACGGGGTTTAGTATTCTCCAATAAACGTCGCTATAATGTCTGAAGACGGCACACGGGGGCCTGTTTGGTACTGATATGAATCTAAACATCTTTCTATTGTCATGCCGTAGTAATTCTCATGACAGTGCAGCCGTATTACACAAATTGTATGAGAAGAATCCAACGATTTACATATATTAACATTTTTGTTGTTCGTTTTTCACATTTGTTATGTATTTCTTATGTCTCCACATTTTATACATGCTTTATCGATTCACAGCTTGATTGAAAGTGTTATGTAACTCTGCATAAAAACAACTTGTTGGCATTAGTTTTGGATTACGATAAAATTCATTAGTTGCTAAAGATGTATTATCTGCATAATTAAAAGCAGAATTTATTCAAGACTCGGCGATTAGCAGCTATTACTGTTTGTATTGAATAAACCATGAAATTTTCATCCTATTAATAATAGGAATTTAATTACCTTATAAACTGCATAAATGACATAAACAAGAGATTTATGTAAAGTAATCGTAACATTATAATTAGCTTACAACTGCGCATTAAACCGAGTTACGGAAGGTTTGATTTTTAATCTGATTGTCCAAAGAAATGCATAAACTCACAAGGTTATTATCAATTCGTCCCACGCAGTCCACTAGAAATCGAATGATTTAATGAAGACATGTTTTATCCTTTCCAGTAAGCTGGTTTTAGGTTTGAGGATGTGTTCTTACATGCGATTTTAATAAGTATCCAAGACAGCCGTGCAGTTGTTGAACTTATAGTTTCACATTCTCAAAGTCAGTTTCTGTTGCGATTTTTTTTTATTACAATAGGCATTTACGAAAATAATACCGGTAGAAATCTATTCTTTAACAGTCGGCAATCAGCTGTTCGGCGGGTGAAAGAACCGGTCGAATAATTTTCGAACGCAACATTTTATTTTTCTCGACAAAACATTATTTTGACTACACAAATTTATATTAAAAACAAACAGTACAGGCATGTTGAACACGGATATTAAAAAAAGTGTGATTTTTCCACTTTTGCTTGAATAAGTCGAAAATGACGAAGATAATAATTTGGATCCAGGTCTGTCATTTTACTTCAAAAATAAAGCGAATCACAATAAAAGATTATTAGAATGATGAAGTACTTACGTGTGCTCCTGATGATAAGTAACGACCGTTTTGACTAATCAACTAATCGTTAGGCTTCATTTAGATTTTTGTGGATTTCAAGTCACTTTCGTCTGCGACAGGATACTTTTGAATATTTATTTACTTAAAGGGTAACAGCAAAACTGGCGTAAGACCTACAAAAGCACCAGATAAGCAGTTGCTTGTAGTTCTATGTATATGTATGCTTGCTAATTAGGAATTATTTAAGTTAGTATAGTATAATGATTCAATAGCAAATTATACAGGGTAGTCCAAAAGTATAGAAACGCTACTGTAATACAGAGCTGGGCAAAGCACCGACCCTAAGTGCTTGAAGCAACGAGCATTCAAGCACTTGTGTAAGTGCTTGATCTAATTAAGCAGCAAGTACTTTGGTTTTTAAAAATGCTTAAAAGCATCAAGCACTGACCAAAGTGCTTAAAAAAATTAAGCAGCAAGCATTGAGCATTTTGGAAATGCTTAAGAGAATTTTAAAATTTAAACAGTTTTCCATGATGTAGCATACATGTTAAGGATTAAATACTATGCAGTAAGCATATACTCCTATAAATTAAAACTTTTATTTATACCCTCCCTATATAATATTTATACCTATAATATATAGAGAATAAATAATATAGGCTATTGTATTAGATTATGTAATCACTTAGTACCTACTCCCATTATATTAAACATTATATTATCTAATTTTGGATGGAAGCATGTAAGATTAAAAATTCATAAAAATCGATGGTGTGTCTTATTTATTATTTGAGAAAAATATAATGCTTGCTAGATACTAATGTCAACATTGACGAAGGTCTAAATTTCCGAATTTGCTTTTAAAAGTACCAGATTTTCAAAATTATCATCTGAAAGTGCATGCCTCCTAGGTGCATGCATTATACTTGCGAAAGAAAATAATCGCTCAACAGAAGCACTTGACGGCAGAGGAGTATTGTACCTCAAAAATAATTTCTTCACTGTAGGGAAGTTATGTAAACTATCCAAGTCCGTTCTAGGTTCTAGGATCTTTGGTATACTGAAATAATTCTAACTCTATCGTTGTTTTTTCTTCATGGATAGAAGTAGAAGTGGCAAATAGATTGTCCTCACGTTCACGGCTTGAATTCATAAAATCTGTTTCATTAAAATCAAAAATTTCTTCAGATAATTGTGTTGTTTCTTGTACATTAATCATGGTGTCTTCATTTCTCGGCAATTGTTGAGCAGCTTTGATTATAATTTCGTAAACTTCATTTACATTGTTTTTAGAGGTAAAATTAGAACTTGAATCTGTATCTGTTACTGCTAGTAAAGATTGTAACCATCTCAGCTTAAATTTTGGTATGCTAAAAGCTGCGATTATGGCTTCCTCATCATCTAAAGCAAAATATTTTGCAAATCTTGTTAAAAGGCTGCTTTTAATTTCATTCAAAAGGGGTAGTGTATATTTTAAGTGTTCAGTCTTCAACTTGTTAAGTTTATTCTTTAAGGAACAGAGACTAGGTAATAAATAACCGTAATAAGTGTTCTGTTCTCCTTGTAATATGTCCAAAGATAATGCTAGTGGACTGAGCAATTTGCAATACTCGGTCAAGTAAAGGATATCGTTTTCTTTAAATTTATTGTTAATGTTAAGTAGTAGGAACAAATCAACTAATTTTTGACGGTCATTTAGGATTTGTATGATAGCATCAAAATGGGAATTCCATCTTGTTATGCCCGGATAACTCAGATAATGCCCTAAGACATTTTTTATTATTTCTGCGGACTTGGGATATGAGGACTTCTTCCAAAGGATATTACATTTATTTATAGCAGTGGTATGTCTCTTCCTTATTGCTGGATTGTTATTAATAGCCTTTTTCAAATCTGTTGTAACAAGTAAATTTATTGTATGACTTGCACACCGGTGGTGTTTAGGCAAGTTAATGTGAATACTTTCACGCGAATTTTTTTCGTCTTCGTTATCCGCACATAATACTGGGAGAAACTGTGGTATAAGATCTTCAGATTCCTCAATAAGGTCTTTAATATCATCATTTTCGTCCTCTTCGTCATCTTTACTTTCATATTCCCTCGATTCATATCCCTCCGAAACACAACGTTCTTCCTGGTTCTCGCAGTCACTGGTGCCCAATATTGGTGCAGTTATTGCTAGCCCAAATTCTTGGAAAGCTTTTACAAAATTAGAACCATTGTCGGTTACAGTAGCAACTGTCTTCACTGGATCCAAGTTAAATTTTGTATGAATGTCATCTAATAATTCAGCAATTCTATCATACGAGTGTGTTCCGGTAAATCGCTTACAAGCTAAAGCTGCTGAATGCCGAAATAAATTATCATCGAGCCAGTGAATCGTTACTCCTAAGAAACTTCGCTTTTCCCCTGACCAAATATCCGTTGTTGTGCATACGTACTGCACATTTTGCAACACATTCTTTATAGATAATAGTTTGTCATCATTCATTTGTTTTATTTGTCGCATAGCAGTTGTTCTACTCATTATTTTTAAATTCAGCCCTCGAAATAAGTCAATAAAATATTTATTTTCTATCACAGATACAGCTGACATGGAATTAGTAATGAATCTAATCAGTCTTTTATTAAACTCTATTTGGTTTATTCCAGTCAAACTAGATTCGATACTTTGTTGTTGTAATTTTTACCGCTTTCGGTTATTCATTTTAGGCACAAAACTACACGTAGAAGATTGTGAAAAAATATCCTCCAGTTCTGTTTCTGTATCTGTAGCAGTACATGTTTTATTTAAACGGGTACGTTTTTCCTGTTTCAGATGGTCCTGATATTCACAATTCTGTTTTTGGTGTACTTTTCTAATATGCGAATGGAAATTTGTTGATACCCCAACAATCCCTTGTATATACTTTGTTTTTGGTAAACAGAATTTACATTGTGTTTTAATGTGTTTGTTTTTAATTTCAGTGACTTTAAAGTAAGTTCCATCTAAATAGGCATATCTTTTGGATAAATCGTTTAAGTTATCACTATCACTACTCACATGGACGGAAACAGATTGTATATCGGAAGATGCTGTTGCAGTTGTTGCCGTACTGAATCTTTGAAGGTAGTCTGATATTTTTCTTCTTCTTGGTTGTGTTTCTTTTGTGACAGGATTGTAATCAGGATCTTCTGAGGAATCATCAAAATTTTCTAGGTCCGGTGGTGTTAAGAATATGTCGCCCACGTCATCAATTGTATCTTTAGATCCTTCCATTATACTAGAATCCTAGAATGTAAATTATACTAGAAAGGTAATAGATAAACGTTAAACAACAAATATGTGCATACTGCATACCTTAGTTCTTACTGACGTTCGTATTCCAGTTTGTTTAATTAAGTCGTCGCACAAAACACAAACGAAATGGACACAGATGCGGTTAACAATAGACACACGAACAAACTAATATCTGCATCTGCAAGTTTTAACCTGTCAACTGCTCAACTCCGAGTGAGTGAGCGCGGTTAAAATAAAAATGCTTATTAATCACTTTAAAGTGCTTAATAAGTACCAAGTGTTCATGAAAGTGCTTGGTGCTCTAAGCATCGAGCATCTGTTTTAGAACGTGCTCCAAGCATTGTGCTCGAAGCAATAAAAGTGCTTAAAAAATTATTGCAAGTAGTAAGCATTCAAGCATTGCCCAGCTCTGCTGTAATACAAGTTTTATAAAAAAATGTTTTGTACAAAAAGTTAATGGCAAATTATTAACAAAATTTTGACGTACTTTAATTGTTTTTTCGACCAACCGTGTGCAACTGACAGGCGATCGTCACATTTTTCTAAATAGGAACCTATGTTTTTTTACTTTAATTGATAGAGCTTTTTTCGATGAAAAATTATTATTTTTATGTATACAAAGTAAGTATGTGCAACATTACTAAAACTGTCAAATAATTATATTGGATGGCCCAGTGACGCACAAGTTCTCAAAACAGTTGAAGATTTCAAGGTAAGACAAGAATTAAATGCTTCATGTAAAATGTAATGATTCTGTCGTAGGAACCCTCAGTTTAAGATGCATATTGTTAGGTTGCTTAAAAAAGAACAGACGTTTTGGTGACCAGTTTGAGCACATAAAACCCTTGACGAACTGAGCTCGTTATTACCACTTAAAGGATTAAGGTTGATCCTGTCTTTTCGAATTTTTTAACCCGTCTTGATCAAATTACCACTTGGACACTGATTAATGTCGTGTAGATCACACTCCACGCGACACAGTCGCCGAACAGTTACGCAAGAATCATTGTTCGTTGTTCGTTAAAACTAAACATCCTTTTTAAGGAATCCGAAAATAAAATGGAGGCTAAATTAGCACAGCAGTCAAGAGCTCTATACGAAATTGTATGTTTTACGGCGTGATACACTTGCACAGTTTTTGCAGCCGCTACTTTTTCTTCTTCGGAAGTTAAAATATTTCTATTTAAAAAAAATTTAAAGTTTTTTTTTGAATTTTGTTCACAGCACTGATGTTCTAATTTGCTATAATGCTTTTTAACCTCATTAACACCACCATAAGAGATACTAAAGGATTTTCTACATAAATTGCAGTGAGTTTTATAGCAGGACAAATCGTCTTTTTTATAAAACCATACTGTTGCTGCCACTCGTTTTTATAAACACATAGTCTTTTCATTTTCTTACTTTTTTATCTTTGTCGCTGTCAGACATTTTTTTATCGACTCGAAAAATAAATATATTAAAAAGCTAAGAGAGTATACTATTTTTTTAATTTACTTACTGACTTTTAAAGACACGCGCGTTTCTCGGCTTCTTATGCACACGTATGAACTGTACCGACTTTTTTCAACTCACCCCTTCCACCGTCAACGGCCTCGATACTGTCATTTCCAGTCCAACGTCTACCATGTGTTGAGCTAATAAGAAGCTTTTTGTAATTTACGTAAATTCCGATAGAAGGTACGTATGTATCATATTTGCATAGCCAACTTAATATCAGCTGCTCAAATTAGGGTTATGGCATGGTGGCGCGTAATTGAACTTAAATGGAAAAACGCGAAAAAAATAACGAACCGCAGGGTTAAAGCTTGCCTACGATTATGTAATGTGTGATCAATCGGGACAAATGGCGTCCCGCCAGGGGTTTATTCGGGACGCTCTATCTAGAGTCGAAAACGGGATGTCCCGCGAAAATCGGGACAGTTGGTCACCCTAGTTGCAACAGTCCGTACTTTTCTGGATGTCTCATTCATTATCTGACCCAAGTAGTCCAGTATTCACAACCTCTGCTTTTACTTTTAATCTCCTTAGGACCTTTTTGTTGGTGACATTGTCCTTTCAATGGATTCTAAGTGTCTTTCTGTAAGTCCACCGGAAAAACATAGCACTTTGCCAATCTAAGCTTAACTTGGAGACTCAGACTGGTTCTTTAAAACGGTATTTATTTTACGAAATGCTGCTCTGGCCTTTTCTATCCGGAGAAACCTTCCCGGGTTTAGTAGGATGTTTTTATTAATGACATGCTTTGTCTTTTTGACATTTAGTTTGAGGCCATGTCTTAAAGTTACTAATTAACATAATTATAAAAAAATCTTTTCGCACAGTAAAATATTAGCAATGGTCGAAACAAAACAATAAAAGTCGGTTTTTGTTTTTTCTATGGCAACGTTGATTTTTATCTTAGATATCGCAACTTTTTGGTTATTTTGCCTATTTTTGAAAATAGACATATGAAAAAAATAATCTTTGTATCTAAGTCATTACCTACTAAGCATGCTATTAAAAAAATGAGTTTAATTAAATATCTCGCACGAAAACTTATAAATAAAAATTTGAATATCACCATTTTATAATAAACAAAATCTAGCAAATTTTTTTTTAAGGCATGTTCATGTATTAGCAACGATAGCCGAGATATTTGAGTGTAAAAATTTTGGTCGATTTCGGTTTTTTCGTTATATCACGCGTAATGAAAATTAGCTTTTCATTATATTTTATATAATTCTTAAATAGATTTCCAACAACTAATGAAATTAAAATAAATGGATCAAGACGCATAACGAAATTATAAATAAGTTTTAACATCAACAAACGAGAATATTAAGGAAAACATAATTCTGACAACTGTAAGTGGGTTCACAGAATTATTCCTTACATTAATTTTTGATATCCAGCCAATACGAAACTTTAAAGCATTTTAAATTCAGTTAATTGCTTTAAGCTGACTCTAAACTATAAATTTAGAAATAGATGGCACAATTTATTGACAATAAAATTCTGAAATATTAAGCAACAACGCCTTCATGGGGTTTTTGAATGAATGAATCGAATTTTGGCAAGTTTCCAGATCTACAAATTCAGAATGGAGTCACTCTTTATGTTTGTGATTTGGAGCATTATAAGCAATATCAGACGAAGGAAATATTCTTCCAAACTATATTTGTCAAATATAACATCCATCTTTAACAGAGCCGTCAAAAGCAATCTGCTTACCTACTACAAAAGTTTTGTAGTATTTTATTTATTATGATGATTTCGATTATAATTTATTGCGTTTACTACGATCTTCCCCGTTATAAAAACGAACTAAGTTAAACGAATAATATATACAGTTTGCTAACATTAGACACAGCAACGAGAGATTAAAGTGGAATAAAAAACGAAATTAGTATATAAAAATTAATTCAATAACGTTATCTATGTTACAAATTCCAAACTTATCTCAAATATAAACAAATTAATGCAAACTGAGCTAGATACGATTACTAACATGAATATTTTATTAGTTTCCTCATGCTTAGATCAAAATTACGAAATAATACATTCAAAATTATTGTATAAAAATTTACACACAAAAATAAAATTCTTTGCGCTCAAACTTGTTTTATATATCTCAGTTCATTTAATATATTATTTTAAGCAATAAATTATTATTTTTTAATTAAATTATTTTAGAAACAGTTTTTTTTAAATAAAAGCATTATTTTACAACGTTAAAACTAAAAATTATGTTTGTAGCACTGTGGAGGAATATTTCACAGGTCTGTCAAACGATTTTTTCTAATAGATCTTTAGAAAAACACTAATAAATTCGTAGTTGTCGAAGAAAGTTACCTTAAATAACAAAATCTTGTCCAAAACTTGATAATACGGTTATGGTTTATCTGATGCGTTCAATGTATTAAATTGAACAGTGAATTGTAAAAGAAATAAAACACATGAAATCGATCGCATAATCTTGTATAAGACAAAAACTGTACGATTCTTAACGTCGAATGGTAACGCATCCTGTATGCAACAAAAATAAAAGCGTAACACGTATATTGCATCGTGTTATGTCCGGTGAATATTGTAAAAACCGGATTCTTTCATTCAGTTTCAATGTCTAATTAACGATATTGAGACAGAGTTACAGCCATCGCGATGCTTAACAAGTATCCTACCATATCTGGAAGGTGCGTGACATTCTTGCCGCGTTTGTATTACATAAATCTGATCCATCGTTTTATATTTAATTGTTTATTTTATTGTACAGTTAAAATTAATTGTAATGCTACATATTTCAGTTCCATTGTTAATGGAAAATGTCACACACGTAGTCCTAGTGCGTGCAATACGTATTAGGAGATAAATAACTGGTCGTGTGCACTTTCCTGCAACTTTGCACACGTACATAGTTAGTATAAAACCTGTATTTCTTACAACAGAAACTAGTAAATTTGATCGACGTTGCTTGGTTTCAGATTTATATCTTAAATACTAAAGCTATTGGGTCGATCGCAGGGTTCTGGTCGTTTAGATGAAATGAAGTACTTTAAAAATCAAGAATTTCATCAAATACTCATCTAAACTGTTTAAATAGAGCAATCAATTCTGGATTACCCAAGATCTGGAGGACGTCTGAAGGCACAAACGGAAGAAACGATAAGGAAAGTTGAGAATTAAGTGTTGACCGATAGCCGAATGAAAGAAAGATTAAAGTGTCTGTTATCGCTAAGAAACTTAATATATCAGTCAAAACAGCTCTGAATATTTTACACGATAATAGAACATGAAAAATAGTGTTTGCGTTAGATACAGAGATTACTTAACCGGAGCAAAATGTTTGTGGGAAGGAAATTTCTCAAGAGAGCCTCGACAACGGACGATATTTTTACCACGCAACTAAAAATTGCACGATTAAAAATCGCCTGAAAATGATTGCGTTCACGCACGGGAGATAGAAAATCGTCGGTAAGTTCATTTGTGAAGATGAACTTTAACGAAATAGCTTGTGTCGTTCCTCTAACTTTAAGAAAACGTAAAAAACGAAGCTACAAAAAATTGTGGGTGCATCCTTACGTTAATAATAGGTTATTAAATTACTTATTTTGTGAAAAGTTTACTTTGTGACGGAATCATCCTCAGAAATTTTTTAATTACTTCAGAATGAGTTCTGACCGTTTTGATAGACTATTGAAATTGATTGGAGCTCAAATTACATATCAAAATACTTATGCGTAGTGCGGTGCCACCAGAGGAAAGACTGGCTGTAACACTAAGAAGAAAAAATATTGACAAATAGAAGTGAAATAGTTTAATTTTATGAATAATTATTTTTTAAATAATACATTTTAAATATGTAATGTTAGCAGCAAAGATAATTCCGAAGTGTCATCTTTCCATGAGGCTATTGTCGCTGATGGATTATGGTGACGCATTATTTTGTCCGTTATAATATTCTGTAGTAAAGGCATGTGTGTTAAGCCTAGTCCAGATTGTAAACAAATGTTTCGGAACAATATTGAACATGTGCCTGAACAGTTGCGAAACATTGTTTCGGAACAATCTGTATACGTTGTTCCGCGTCCAGACTTAAGTCAGTGTTTCGGTGTTTCTAAACTGATTATCATGTCCAGTGAGGTTATTGCAGGAATTTGTGCTGCCAATTTATTTATTTTACTTAACGGCATGTGGACTTTTTTTTACACTTCGGCAACGGTAACATCAAATGCTTGCGCAATATTTAAAAAACCATCCCTTTTTTTATTTCTATTTTTGTAGTCACCACAGGTGACATCCCACAAACAAGATGAACTGTGGACTTTTTCTATAAGTTTTAAAGTTTTCATTTGATTCCACATTGTATAAAATATAAACAACAATCACTACCAAAACTCTGTTTGACTGAACCGTGTTTGAAAAAAAACTTGTTCAATGTTCCAATGTTTCCCATTTCAACGGGAAACAAGGAACAGGCCTTTTGTGTTTCGCAACAAGTTCCGAAACAAGCTAGAAACAAATTTGAGCTGTTCCGAAACATCGGGAACATTGTTCATGAACACTGTTCCGAAACATTTGTTTACAATCTGGACTAGGCTTTAGGAGCTGCTTGTTGGTTTTGTTTCTGATTGCTGCACTCTTCGCATTACTCGCATTATTTCTGTTGCGAGCAGCAAATTTTTGATCGTCTGAAAATCTATGGAAATCTGAAAGTAGTGATAGGAGAAAATACTTGTCTTCATCAATAAATATCCTGCTCTTCGCATTTTTTTTTCTTGTAATATATTTAATAAAGACTCCATATGATGAAGTATATGCCTTTTTACGAGCTTAGTTTATTCGACGAAGCCGTTGGTGTTGAACAAGCCGGTGTTTCATCTGAAACACTCCCGTGTATTGATTCATTTTATAAAGTATGATTACTTGATGTTGCCCTGCCTTCAATTGAATCTCGAAGGAAAAGACGTTGATCGAAATAAATATATTTTCGTTTGTTTCTACCGCCAGAACCTGATTGGACAACGTTTTGCTGATTGTACTCCCTTCTAAAGGTTGTCCTTAGATTTCTTCCTTTATTTTGCAATTGTTTACCTGTGGTAATAAAGAAAAATTAAAATTATTTATTTTTTGATTTTCATGTTTTACGTATAGCTTAATAGCAACACTTTTTTTCAGATATTTGGGATCAGGAAACAGTTCCATGTCTTTAAATTATGAGTTTCATCTAGGACACACAACAATACGAGAACTTGTTCAAGATACATGCAACCACATTTGGGATTGTTTATCACCTATCCATATGCCTCCATTGGATGGTGATGCTTGGCTTCAAAAAGCTAAAGAATTTTATAAGCAAACACAGTTTCCAAATTGTATCCGAGCCATAGACGGCAAACAATATAAGAATGCGGAAACCGGATTTTACTAAATCTGAAATTTTCCTTTACAAGTTTTTTTGTAACTGTTATTAGCTGTGGCTAATTCTAATATACAGGGTGTCCCAGATTACATTTCCAGCATGGGGATCTCGCTTATTATAAGAGATACAGGTTTGTTTAAATTAGATGAATTATTCTTTAGTATGAGAGAAGCCACAATCAATTTTTAAAAGTACAAAATTCCTCGTGCTTCAGGTGTTACAGCAAAAAATATGAAAATGTCGAATTTCTTTTTTCTCTCATAATTTTTTTGTCTTAATCATTACAACAATTTTATTTGTACTTTCTTGAGGTACTTTTTCATGGAGAATGTAACCGTCATTTTAGATTTTTTTTAACAGCTACTATTTTTGAGATATTACCCCTAATTTCATTTTTTCTTATGGGCCGCGAAGTTGGCTATGGAATATTTAAATGTGCTTTTTTTTCTCGTTTAAATAAGATATTACTTGCTATACCTATTTTTATAAACAAGTCACAAAATTAAAAAAAAACGTATTTTACCTATCACTTATCAAACTATCTATGAAAATAAAAACAAAAAACAACTAATTAAATGCCAAATGACAGTTACTATTTGTCTGCGGTATCATTTATTAGAATTTTTTATTATTGTTGTATTGTTGTGTAATTCGATAGTCTTTGTAGTAATCGTTATAATGTTGGCTACATTTAAAAATAGCGAAAAATTTGACATGTTGAGATGCTACATTCTTTACCATAAAAACTGTGTGGAAGCTGTGTGAATATACTTAGAGCTATATTTTGAGAAAAGGCAACCAAGAATGTGTAATTACAGAAATTTGGAAATAAATTTAAAAGATATCCAAAAATCCAAAACATATCCATAAAGAATTAGAATTATCTATTTTACACAGTTTCTATTGTAAAGAATATAGCATTTTAACATTAATTTTTTTTAATTAGTTGTACATGTGCCCATAATTATATGATAACAAATTTGCTACAAAGACTATCGAATTACACAACAATACTATAAAATTCTAATAAATGATACCGCAGTAACTCTCTTTTGACATTTAGTTAGTTGTTTTTTGTTTTTATTTTCATAGATAGTTTGACAAATGATGGGTAAAATACGTTTTTTTTCATTTTGTGACTTGTTTATTAAAATAAGTATAGCAAGTAATATCTTATTTAAACGAGAAAAAAAAGCACATTTAAATATTCCACAGCCAACTTCGCGGCCCATAAGAAAAAATGAAATTAGGGGTAATATCTCGAAAATGGTAGGTGTTAAAAAAAATCCAAAATGACAGTTACATTCTCCATTAAAAAGTACCTAAAGAAAAAAGTTATGAAAGAAAAAAGAAATTCGACATTTTCATATTTTTTGCTATAACATCTGAAGCACGACGAATTTTGTACTTTTAAAAATTGATTGTGGCTCCTCTCATACTAAGGAATAATTCATCTAATTTAAATAAACCTGTATCTCTTATAATAAGCGAGATACCCATGCTGGAAATGTAATCTGGAACACCCTGTATATGTGTATATATAATCAATCAAATTCCCTTCTACCCGGAGGTGTAGGGATGTGTGCATGTGCATATCTATGTATTATACATGCATTTGCGCTATTGTTTTTTGTTCTGTGCCATTTCTTTCGCTTCGCGTCATGATTTTCCTTTCTTCTCCAAGATTTTTGATACCGCCTTTTCCCATGTTACTCTCGGTCTTCCTCTTTTCCTCCTTGTTTGTATTCTTGCTTCCCACACTCTCTTTACCTGTATTCTTGTGTCCATCCTCTGTAGATGTCGTCACCAACTCAGTTGTCTAGTTTCTATGAATTCCAAGATAGATTCTACTTATAATATTCATCATTTCTAATTTGTTTGTTTCTTATTCTGTTCGTTCTTGTTACACCTCTTACTCTTCTTAAAAATTTCATTTCGGCCGCTTGGATTTTACTTTTTTGGCTCGATGTTAATGTCCATGACTCGCACCCAAATGTCAAGATCGGTCTGTATATTGTACGGTATACATTCATTTTAGTCTTTCTTGAAACTTTTTTTTTAAATGAATGTTTTGTCGATAGCATAGTAGGTTTTCATTGCTTTTTCTATCTTCTTGTTAATTTCCAATTCTTGTGGTCCTGTATTTTCGATGCTAATAACAATTTTATATTAATTGAAGTAGGGTCTTATAGCTCCAAGCTATTATAATAGATTTAAATAGTCTCCTTTTGGGAAACTTCTCGAACAAAAGAAATTAAATATACCGGAAGCAAAATTGCTTCCAAATGATCAGAATGGAATACCAACAAACTTTGTTGGCGACGAAGCTTTTGCATGTTCATAGCATGTACTGCGACCTTATTCCAACAAAAATTTAAGTGTTTCACAACGCATTCTTAAATACAGGTTATCACGAGCCCGCAGGATGGTAGAATGCACTTTGGGATATTTACCAATAAATGGAAAATATTTTATAGACCACTTGATACTAACCTTGAATTTTTTGATATTGTAGTTAAATCGTGTTGAATTCTTCATAATTATGTACGAGAACACGATGGGGTTCGTTTTAAGGATACTCTATATGAGGATAACGATTTTTTTAACTTTACAGCTGTTGGGACAATGGGTAACAATAATGGCATGCAGAAAATATTTGACTAATTATTTCACATCTCCCCCAAGGATCTGTTCCATATCAATATGAAAAAAATGTAGTTTTGATATTAGTTAGCATATACAGGGTTCTCGTTTTTCGCGGGCCACTATTGGGACAAAGTTGTATATTCAGGTGCTTAGTAATTTTACGCAAACAGAACTTATCTAGCTCTTTTAGTTTTTGAGATATAGGGAAAAAAGTAAAAAAGTGGATTTTTGTTTTTTTGCCCGTAACTTTTTCATTTGATGTCAAAATTCATTTTTGTACAAACATTTTCAGGGCCACTTTTGCAAGGAATCAAATTCCCCAATTATATTTTCCGTGCGACGTTTCGTTTTTTTAAAACCATCATCAGGTCAATTTTTTCTTATGGACGCTATATCTGATTTTAACGCCAATTTGTAGAGCATTTTATTCTGAATTCGACAATATATAACAGTTGGCACTTTTTTGAAACAATTGTTGTTAAAAATGGCAAAAACAAATATTTTATTTAAAACAAATCCTAATCGGCATGATAAATAATTGGCTTTGTCCCTTTTTCCTTGGAAGAAGGTGAGTGGCGTATGCAGGGGCGGGGTTAGGGGGGCTCAGAACCCCCCCCCCCCATAGGATTGCAATAAGTCGTTATAGAGCTAGAGAACTGTAAAAAAAAAGGTCTTCAGCCCTTTTTACCGTTTAATAACCTCCCCCATGATGAAACCATCAAACATTCTGCTGCTAAAAAACTTGAAAAGAGAGTAATGGCCTAAAAAAATAGGACATCAGCTCTTTTTGCGTTTATTAACCCCCCCCATCGAAGCTTCCTGCCTACGCCACTGGCTCTAGACCTGTGTAGTGTGTACTACGTAAAACAACGTTTGAGGGTACAACCACATTACAAAGACGATCACGAGCCATAATTAACAACAATAAATATAAGAGTAATAGGTACTCTTTCACTACAGTGCGGCCTATGTACAGTACGGTCCGTCGCAGATGGTGCCGTGACCAGGATGGAGTTTTAAAATTGACACACAGTAAGAAAATTTAAATATTTGTGAGTGAAAATGTAGTCCAGAAAACCGAGTATGGGGGGGAGGAAGATAAAAATTAATAAATCCCGAAAAATAGTACCTCTTGTGAAATTTAACAGTTTAAAGTTTTGTAATCTTGCTAAAGTTAACAAATTAATATAAGTGCAAAATATGGAAATGGATTGAGAGATAACAATTTTCGTTGTTTTCGCTGTGTGAAGTAAAATGTTATCGATGTGGCAAATTTTGGACACCAGCACCAGGCCAGCACCAGGTGAGCACCAGGTCAGCAACAAGTCAGCAGACAACACTAACCGGTAACGCCGCTAATTGAAAAAGGTAGGCGAGGGCTGTGCTTTGTGCGAAAATAAAATAATAATTGTGCAGCGCAGAATCTAAAAAGAAGTGAGTGATGTGCAACGTTTATTTTAAAACTCCCATTGAAAACTATTGTTAGTTTACTTATTCTATAAACCTGATGATTTTCTTAACACTCGCTAAATAACCGTAACAAAAAAAAAATGCTTATTGTAAATACGAATTCCTATACATCTATGTAATTGGAATCCGTACGCTATCTTTTATAGCCTAAGATGCTAAACCTGTGTGATTTTGTTTATTTGTGAATAATTTAAAGGCAGATATATTAATGTGCATTATTGAAAATGAATTGTTTGAAGCAGATCGAGGGTGTTTCGAAATTTTGTGCGTAACTGTAACAGCCATGTGCGTACAGTCATATTTCTTGTCAGTTCACTGTTGTTTATTGCTTCAGGGTACAAGAATTAGAGTAGTAAAAAAAATACTATTTCAGAAACATTATCGGTCTGTGGTCCAGGTCAGGTACTAAGTTTTTAAAGCATTTTCTTTAAGATAGGACATAAATTAATGTAAACATCAACGAAAACTAGGAATTTTACCTGATTGAAAATAATTAAGTTAAGAGAATATTTATTTCAACGATTTGTAAAAGCTGTAAGTTTACTTTAATGGCTACAATGTTTTTATTATGAATATTTTAACAAATTACAGAACCATGTAGGTATTTAAAAGTACGGGGTCCCCGACAATACTTTGTCCAACTTTGGTTACATCTGCGTGCTTGGCGTTTATTGTTCGGCGTACAACAAGGTGAGTTTATAAAATGATTTTGTGTAAATGTGTGAGCGAACGATTTTCTAATTCCATTTCATTTAATGTTATTTTGATTGCAACACGATTGTATCAGATCTGAAGCTATCGGACAAACTTGCAACAATGACTTACTACCAACGGCTACTGCCACCATCAGAGTTACTTCTGAATTGCAAACATTTGGGATTCTCGATTACCGGTAATGATGCTACTTTTATTATGCTGACATTACTTTAGGTTTATACTTTTTAAATCTAAAAAAAACTGATTATGAATGATAAAAAATGTGTTATGTCAGTTATGTGTGCTTCTTTTGTCCCTTGAATTCTCTACTTCTTAAACTCTTTCGAATTCGTGGGCTTGTTGCAAGGAATCGTTTAATAAAATTGTGTTATATTTAAACTACTTATTTCTAATTTTACTTACATAGTATGCACATATTTAAATACCTAACACAGCCTTACTTAACTGCTGCAGTCTCTACACTACCCCCGAGTTTTTCTTAACTTTTCCCAATCATTTTTACACTGATTCTACATAATCTACTTACAGGGATGGCAAATAGGTGGCACGCGTGCCCAACTTGGCACGCGAAAAATTTTCGACGGCACCCTAAAGAATTCTATGAATAAATTTGTTCTTAAAATTTTAAACTTTTTCGAAATGTTTTATTTATTTTTAATTAGTCTGCTAATTATCTACAACTACATGTTATTTAAATATCAAAAAATTAAAAATACCAGAAAATAACAACTCTTCTTATGTCGATACAATAATTTGATCATTACTATACATATAAAATACCAACTGTAGGGATGCACGGAACTTTTGATTGCATTTGTATTTAGTGACACATAAAATCATGACGTTGGCAATACTGAACGAAATAAGTGACGGTTGTTTCTGGTAGGTTGGTAGGTGGGTTAGGTTAGGTTAGGTACTGGCACGGGGAAAATTTTGTATTAAATTTTATCTTATTTTGGCACACTGATCAAATCCTATTTGCCATCCCTGTCTACTACGTTTCACCGGCGGAGTATGTTCAGTCCCGCGCGGCTCATACATCTCTTTTGCTAAATGAAGAAAATACATAACACGCGAGAATTTGGAATATGATGAGACCACTAAACTACGGAATGATGTTATGTCTTTTGAATATAAAAATGTGCAACTGCAACAAAAGTAAAATATAGTATTGTATTTAAAAACTACAATACTCATATAACGTCACGTAGATTACGATTCAAAACACTTTTTTAATATTGGTCAATGTCAATATTTGTGACCACCAGAACAATAAAACTAAATACTATTTTAAACTTTGACAGTAGGTCTCTAACTTTGTCTTGTATTATTTTTTCAACGATTCTGAAAATTATTAAAAAATATGATTTTAGAATGAAAAATTTGGTGTAATAAAAATAAAACCTGTTCCAACAAACAATTTAAAATACTTACATAGATATGCCAAATGATGGTAGAAATTTTCGACATTTTATAACAAGGAATTATGGAACTGTTTTTAGATCTACGGCACGTTAGAGTTATAAATTTTATTATATTTACTCTTTTATTGTATGTTTTTACGGTCACAAATAATATATATCCCCATTTGTTTCTTAATGTGGTATCTACAGAGCTTAAAGCAAATAAAGTACCCGTAATATATTTCGTTAAGTGCTCTTTACGTCGGTATGATAATCAGCGCAAGCAGTGCATGTATAGCACAGTTAGATAATACAATTTTCGTAAAACGCTCTCACGAAATATATAAATTCTACCGAGCTGTAAAGATTGCATCAAACCTAAAAAAATATGTATACATTAATAATGCGTGGGGGTTTCTCTACTTGACTTGCAGAAAACATACCGACAAGTTTTATCAAAATTATTTTGAAACTTACAGATATGCAAAGTTCACATAAATGGTGCTTTGAAAATAATATACATGGTGCACTACTTAATTTGGGCCACCATAGAGATCTTGCTAAGAAAAGCTCAAATTGTTTAAACATTTCTTTTGAAAATGCTTCTTTAACTCTGTTAATGTGTGTGTTTTATTTTTGTATAATAGAATTATTGTTGTAATAATAGATTGAGTAAGTAAAGCACAACGTAAACAACTTTTATTCGTAATAAAATGGTACACTACTGCGTTTACATGGAATGCTACTAGCGGTGGTAAGCATACCCACCATAATATGGTATCATGATACAATAATTCCTAGGTAAGATATTGCGCAGCTGCCCGGGCACCGCTGACGTCACTCAGTGAGTTGAACGCATGTTTTAGTTAAGCGTGGTAGTTGTTTATAGTGTTCTGTGGTGTTTATACACATTTTCGAGTGAAAAAATGCGTTGTGCCATATGTAATTGCAATTCTGACAACCAGTCAAAACATTTTTCGGGCAATATTCGGTTTTTTTTATTCCCGAAAGACCCGGTTATTAGAAAGTTGTGGTTGATGTCGTGCTGTCGATCAGACAAAATTAACATTGAAAGCTCCAGAATATGTTCGAGACACTTTTCCGAAGAGGATTATCAAAGAAATTTGCAATATGAACTATTAAATTATTTGCCTAAGAAGGGTAAAAAGTTACTGCATTTTAAAGTATGTACGAATTGATTATTTTTTTGAAGGTAAAAAGTTAAAAGTAGATGCTGTACCATCTCTTTTTCTGCCAAAGAACAAGTCTAAAAAATCTGGAGGTAATAGAGGAGAACGTGTTTTAAAGAGAAATTCTAAAAAGCTTTTGGTGGACATAATCGCATCAAGATAAATTTACAAGTAACTATAAGAGCATGCCTACATATAATGCAAATTTTTAATTAAATTTACTGCAGATTACTTATAATTTTTTCCTTAACAAAAATGGTAGACAAATAATATCTAGGATTTATTTTGATGAAACGTTGTGTAACCTTTTTTTTGGCTCCTACCGTTTACGAGATACCAATAGTGGCCCTTCTATGTGGACCACACATAGTATTATTATTATAGTGACATGTTGTATGCCTTTTTGTATATTTAGAACAAATAAAGATTATTATTTATTTTAAAAACTTTTACATGTGTTCTAGCAATTTCAAAAAAGAGTATCTATTTAAAAATTAAATTTGATGTGTAATTGGGTACTGCCACAGTGATAGGATGGTGGAGTTAAATGTGAAGCTCATTTACTTTTAAGCCGCTATTTCGGAACAATTTATTGGTAAAAACTTTGTTACTACTTAGATAAATAAATAGAAATCAGCAAATATGTAAACAACATGGAAATTACGCATAAAACCCTGGCCTAGTCTGTAGTTCAGAAAGCTTACAACCTACCCATTGCATTTTCGTTGGATATTTAAAATTTCAAGTGTTAAATACAAATTTTAACGTTAAAATGTTATTAGTATATTATTAGGTAACATTTACAATGTAAATTTGACTTATTTTTACTCCTCTTGATAAAAAAAAACATACTTAAATTGTACAATACAAAGGTAATTCTGCACTTATAGATGCGTTTTACTCTCTGAGTGACGTCACTGCGCGAACTGGTCTCGTTTACGTTCGTCTAGTATCCTACCTAAAGGTGCATTTAAATCAGAGCGAACAGAACCGAACGAACGAACGAACGGGTTTTTAGGTATTCGTTCGTTCGGTCGTCTCTGCGCAATGCAGTGAACGAACATTCGCATTCGTTGATGATCCGCGCTAGTGTGAAAGCGAACAATGTCGCATTCAGATGACGATATAATAATTACAGCCAGTTTTATAGTTATCACTGGACTTTCCATGAAAAAAAAAAAGAAGAAGAGAGTGTGGTGTTCCAATTTGTTAAAAAAAAGGGCAACAGCTGGTGGTGCAGCTTTGTTAATTGATTTAACTAGTGACGGTTTGGGTCAAATAACAAATTTCTGTAGGATGTCTGCAACAGATTTGGAATTTTTATTTAATTTGATTGGACCTGTCATTTCTAAAACCGATACAAATTTTAAAAAGGCAGTAACTCCAAAAGAAAGAATGCTGCTAACCCTTCGATTTTTGGCAACGGGTGACTCCTATGTCAGCCTAAAGTATTTGTTTAAAATTTCTACATCTGCAATATGTTACATAATTCCCGATGTGTGCAAGGCAATAATAGATGCTTTGCAGGAGTATGTACAGGTAAGACATTAAAAATAAAAATTGTTTGGTTATGCAAAATGTATTAAAGGTTAAGGAACGTATTAAATGTAAAGTAATAGAAAGTTATGATTGAAAATTTGTAATGAACATTGCGATTTCACCAGCAGTTGAGTCTATGCCCTCTGTAGTGTTTAAAGTAGAAGGCTGCTGAAATGTTGTAGATGTAGAAGGTTGTACATGAATGTCTTCCGATGGCGATAAATGACTTTCCGAAATATATGATAATTGATTTGAAACCGGAGAAGGTTGTGGAGTATTTTGGGTTGTATCGGTAAATTATGTAGATAATAGTTCAGAACCGGATGAATATGGAGATACAAAACGTGGTTGAACATCGAATTTGCCCATATCGGCATCAAAAATGATATTGTTTATTAAATGCTGCACAACATTCTTGCAGCGATCTGTATATGTGTCCATTTTTGTTGCCACGTACTCCCCAAATATATGGTTATTGTTTTTGGCAGTTTTCTTGGCCACAGTTTCCTTCAATAATTCGTAGGCTTCATCAATTCTGGTATCTCGCACCGATCTTTTTCTCTTTAGTCGTGGAGTAGTGTTAATTACATCTCTATGCTGTTCATCTTTTTCTAGGGATCCACTTGGTCTATCTGGATCGATAATTATAACGTTGCTTTCAATTTTTTCATTCTAAAAATAAGAAAAACAGATATCTACTTAAAACTAGTTATGTAATTATTTTGTAGATGCCTACAAATAAAAAGGAGTGGTTAGAAGTTTCCAAGGGATTTGAAGAACTATGGAATTTTCCTAACTGTTTAGGAGCAGTTGATGGCAAACATTGTGTTCTGCAGGCACCGGTTAATAGTGGGAGCGATTATTTTAATTATAAATCAACGTTCAGTATAGTGTTACTTGGAGTTGTTGATTATGATTACAACTTTTTATTTGCTGACGTAGGGTGTCAGGGTCGTATTTCAGACGGAGGAGTGTTTTCAAACACCACTTTTTGTAAAAAATTGGAAACTGAAAATCTCGAAATACCTGATGATTCTATTTTGCCTGGAAGAACAGAAGAGCTACCCTACGTTTTTATTGGAGATGATGCATTCGCACTTCGGAAGCATTTATTGAAACCTTATGGAGGCACACATGACAAAAACTCACCTAAACGAATATTTAATTATAGATTATCTAGGGCACGCAGGGTAGTAAAAAACGCATTCGGAATACTTTCTGCTGTATTTAGAATCCTTAGAAAACCCTTATTACTAAGTGCAAAGAAAGCAACACTTGTCGTTTTGAGTTGCGTATACCTCCACAATTTTTTAAGAAAAAGTAAAATATCACGAAATATCTATTCACCACCTGGTAGTTTTGACTGTGATCCCAATGGAGTGTTAATCGAAGGAAGTTGGAGAAAAATTGCAAAACCAACATCTCTAATCCCTTTACAAAAAGTGCCTAGAAAGTCTTCTGCTTCTAATGAACATATTAGACAAGAATTTCTGGAATATTTCGTAACATCGGGCCAGGTTCCATGGCAAAATAAATATATTTGAATTGTTGAAATTATATTTAAAAAAAAAATAAAGTGGTTGATTTTCTGTTACTTTTTGCATACCTCGTCAGTATTTATGGTCTCCCGGGGTTGAAATTTATTCAATAAAAATTGGAGACTTTTAAAAGCGAACCAAGTGGAATGATAAATATCGTCCGCTCCACTGCCTGTCTTTTTTGTGATATTTTCTTTTTGTCTTTCTCTTCTGAAGGAAGCAAGAAGTGAATTGATCTTTTTTTAAATTTCTATTACATCACAATTCATTTCGGTAGCAATTTCACTCCAGGCATCATTCTTTTTGTTTATAATTTTATAAAATTTGGATTTGGGATCCCATAAACATAGTTTGGTTTTATACAAATCTATCAACTCAATTGTATTTTCATTGGTCCACTCCATTCTGTAATATAAATTAATAATTAATTAAAACAAATACAATGAAAAATATAACGTAAAGTTTAATCAAATTACCTGTAAATAATAAGGTGACCAACCGTACTTCTTTCGGGAGTTTTGTACTGCTTTTTCATGCACCGTACTCCTTCTAAAAACCGTACTCCAAAAGTACTCCTTTGCATTCTTTTGTACTCCTTTGTACTCCCTTAATATTAAATTATCGAGACGTCAACATTTTGCGAGTTAACGTATAGCAGACACCTACACGTCTATTATTGTTTAGGTTTAGACACAGTATTCTGTGCAAGGTTGTTTTTTTCAATGGAATAATAGTCTGCCTATAAAAATACAGTATCCGCTAGATGTCACTCGGAAAATATTGTAGTTGTAAACCATAAACGTAGTATCCGTCAATCAGTTTACTCTCTAAATAGTCTAAATTAACTAAAGTTAAAGTGGTTCCGGGCGGTACGTATTTTTGAATGATATTTATTATTTCATTTTTAAGTTGCAAGTATAATTTTATAAACCCGATCAAATTCAGATATCAAATGAGCTTGTGAAATGTAATATTGATATTTTTTGAAAATTTTAAACCAATATTACGTTTTGCGAACTTATTTAATAGTTAACAATAATGTGTTTGAAATTAAATAAATATTGCAGGTAAATCGCGATTTATGCACAAAAGCTATAACTATAACATTTTGAATTATTTTCGATTTTGTAGGTTTCCTACTATTATGAGTAACGGATACGCCAGTGGAGGGTTTTAAAAATTTTACTAGTGCGAATACAATAGACCTATTTTAGAAAAAAATATGGAGGGTTCAAAAAGACGAAAAAATCATTTTAATGAAATTTTGAAAAAAGAGTTTCCATTTATTATAGAAAACCAAAAAAATGATGATTCTATGGTAAAATGTACAATCTGCAGAGGAGAATTTTCTATTGCGGTTGGTGGACGATCTGCAATAACAAAGCATATCGATACCAATAAACATAAAAAATCTCTCGATGCATCGGCATCAACGTCCAAACTAACCACATTTTTTAAATCTCCAAATTTTGGATCAAGTGAAAAAACATTAGCAATTATGGAGGGCACTTTTAATTTTCATACTATTTTCCATAACCAGAGTTTCAGAAGCATGGACTGCACTACCAAATTATTAAAGAAATTTCATAATTCCAAATTTTCATGTGCAAGAACTAAATGCGAGTCAATAATAACTGGAGTTTTTAAAGAATATTGCGACCAAAAACTATTACAAGATTTGGAAACTGTATCATTTGTAACCATTTTATCAGATGCATCGAACCACAAAGAAATAAAATTATACCCAATATTAGTAAGATATTTCAATATTAAAAATGGCATTTGTCATAAAATTTTAAATTTAGAATCGATTGAAGGAGAAACTGCGGAAATTTTATCAAACCACTTGTTTCGTGTTATTACTGAAAATAATTTGAATTCTAAAATTGTAGCATTATCGGCAGATAACACGAATACGAATTTTGGTGGACGTAACCGGAGAGGTATCAATAATGTACACACAAGACTCAAAAATTTAACCAAGAAAAATATATTTGGAATCGGTTGCAATGCACACATTTTATCAAATGCCATTAACACAGCTTCTAGTTCTATGTCAATTGATGTGGAGGTCATAATTACAAACATATATTTATATTTTAGTCGTTTCACAGTTCGTGTAGCAAGTCTTAAACAATTTTGTCAAGAGGCTGATATTGAATATAAAAAGCTTCTTGGTTATTCAAAAGTGAGATGGCTTGCTCTGACTCCAGCAATAGAGCGCATTCTACAATTATATGAGCCACTTCGCTCATATTTTTTGAGTTTGGAGAAATGCCCTACCCTTCTGAAAGCATTCTTTCTTAATGAATCGTCTGAACTTATGCTCTATTTTGTTCACAGCCAGGCATCATTTTTTCACAAAACTACCCAAGAAATTGAGTCTGATAATATTTCAGCTGCAGAAGTTGGCAATATTTTAAATGATTTTATTTTGAAATATAAAGCGAGATTTGACGATTGGTTCGTACCTCTAGTTTTAAAAAGTAAATTAACAATTTTGGAGGAATCCAATCCTGGGATTACAGATAAATTTCTAAATGAAGTTAGAAATTTTTATAAAATTTGCTTTCAATATGTTGAGGAATGGTCAACCAACTTCGCTGAATTAAATTGCTTCCAGTGGACTCTCTTGAAGTGCAAAATAGAATGGGAAGATGTTTCTTCTACAGTTAAATTTTTAATGAAACAATTGAAGGATTCTGTCATTGATGACAATTTTTTTTCGAAGAAATACGAAGGGTAAATTTATTTTTAAACGACGAAAGACTGACGAAATGGGTAGATGAAAAAGTCAGTGTGGACAGAAGGTGGATAGAAATCTTTTCTCATTTTAAACAAGAACATATTCCCCACGATAATCTAAAATTAGTGGTTGAATATGCCCTATGTTGCCCCGGCACTAATGCTGCTGTGGAGAGGGTATTCTCCATTGCTAATGATTACTGGAGCAGTGAAAAATCGCAATTATCAGTAAAGACACTAGCCTCTGTGTTAACAGTAAAGTTAAACTTGCGGGATGTAAGTTGTTCTGACATGTGTGCGCTATTGGAAGAAGATTCAGCATTATGCAAAAAGATTCATACAACGGAAAAATATGATTTTAAGATTTAAGAGTTTTTTTAAATATTTTTTGTGTTATTAGAATCAGTATTAATTTTTTATATTATTCAAAAAATATTTAGCTGTTAGGTTCGTCTACATTATTTTTATTTTTTATGAAATAACTTGCTTGCACGCGCTGGAACTTTGGTGTTCCTTAGTGCACATATAAATAGTTCCATTATGATATATATGGCAAATAAATACTAATACCAATTACAAAATTTATGATTAAATTCTAATATGGGATAATCGAGTGGAGACCACTCCAGATTTTTTTTGTTTTGTCGCAATACCAATCACCATATCCAATGGAATTCCATTCGTACTCCTTTTTCACTAAAAATAATTGGTCACCTTAGTAAATAATAATTATGACCACTTATCGAGAGAGAATTCGCTAGCTACAAAATGCACCATGCAAATCGAGCACGAACTTCCTTTGATGATTCGCTTGTTTACCGACACGCGACGGAACCTGTGCGAACGCGAACGAATTCGTTCGCTCGCCTTCGCTTCGCCATGCAAATTGCGCGAGCTTGACCGAACGAATTCGTTCGTTCGCTTCTGTTCGCTCTGATTTAAATGCACCTTTAGGAGTTATTGTATCATGATATGGTATAAAATACAATTCAGCGGTGTTGCAACATCGTCTCTACATCGGTTACATTAACACGTTGACCGCCGTAATGTTAAATTTTTTTGTGGTTACCGGGCCACCTTATATTTTTATTGTAAATTTCTAAAAATAATATAAAATAATCATTTATTATGACTTTTTATTTATTTTATGCAATCAAATCGGTTTTTTAGGTGCGAATCACCTGTGCACCGCGCGGCCTGAGGAGAACCTTTTTACTAGGGTACCTCTATATAACAGGGTATGGCCACGCTTCACAAACCCTCCAAATTTCTAATAGCCGCTATGGGATTATATAGGATTTCTTTTAATAACTCAATTTTTAAACGACATTTGTAGGTAAAAACTCAATTGGCGTGCAGAAATAGATGCAATAATAAGTATAGCAATTAAAAAATGAGTAAAATGAAGGATTAACAATTGTTATTAGCTATTAATGTTTAAAAAACATCTACGGATATTTCCATGGTAGGCATGCAACCCATGATACACGCCGTGTATCATGGGGTGTAGGCATGTAAGGAATAAAACACAAGAAGTCATGATAAACGTATTTTTTAATGTCCAATGAGCAACTGAAAAGTATAGATTCATCAATTTAATTTCATATTTTATCACAAAATTACATTATTAATCCCAATCATTGCTATTAAGTTCGATGTAGACCAATAATACATCGCACATTTTCTTAAAAATTAAAAAAATAATTGTATTTAACTTAACTTATGAAATTTACGTATGGTAATAACTTACACAACTATCACTAATGTCTTTTAAAGTCTTAGAACAAGTTATGTAAACTGAGTAACCATTATATTGTGTTATCTCTTGTATGTGTTATCTTTCTAGGAATACTATCCCAAAAAGCTTACACAGCTTATTTCAGCTATTGTAGTTAATTAAATTATAAGTCAGTTCATATTTGTATTTTGCTCATATAACTCAGTCGAATAAAAGTTGTTAAAAAGATTTGCCTTTTTAAAAAACCTCTTCGACGTTGAATAACCAAAACTAACACACTTAAACACTCTGAACACGCAAGAAAAAAATAAAATATGAATATTTCCCTATGCGCTCCATACTAATTATTTGAAATCTGGAGGTCTCAGCCTAGCGGCAAGCGAAACTCGACCGTATATACACCTCAGCCAATAGAAACTTGTTCTTGGCTGTCCATACCCTGTTTATTAAGGTACCGTACTTTTTACTGACTGGGCCGAGCGGTGCACACGTGATTCACAAGTCCAAACTTTAATATTTATAATTTATATCGATACTGAGCATGCCCCTGCCTGCTGGAACATACTTTATGATGTATACAGTAAATTTATACGTTTCGTGTATTGTTCGGTGGAATAAATTTTGTGCAGTGAGAAATATTGTTATAAATTACCCTAATATGTCGAAATAGAGCAACTTCGTTTACAAGCCTTGATGGATGAAGTTTTATCTGATGAAGAACCATTCGACTATTCGTCGGAAAGTTATATTGGAAGTGATCTTGATTCTGTGTCTTCAGATTCTGATTCTGTTATGGTTAGAAAAAGAATAAAACCATGTAGAACTGGTAATACTGAAGTTTCCTCCGCTCCCAGTACATCTCAGTGTACTGCTGCTTATTCTATAGAACAAACAATTAAAGATGTTATAAGAAATCAGCATTGGAGTAGTGATTCTTCCTCAAATGAAATAACTGAAAATGTGAATTCAACCGACCGACAATGGAACGATGTTACAGGTGATAATCTAAAACATTTTCACTTTATGGATAATATTTGTGGAATAAAACCAAATATTATTGAAGAAATGCGCGATAAAAATCCTGTGGATTACTTTTTTATGTTTGTTGATGAAGAACTGCTGAACCTAATGGTGCAAGAAACTAACATAACGCTGTTCAAAAACTCAGTAAAACAGTTTTACCAAAAGCAAGGATAAGAAAGTGGAAAAACACAAATCCCAATGAACTGAAGCTATTTTTGGGTCTGCAGATTTGGTTCGGTTTAGTGCAGATGCCAAAATTGGAATGTTATTGTTAAAATTAACTTTATTTCTACAGATAATAAAAGTAAAACAGTTGTAATTCTACAATACATTAACCACGTAACATAGCCATTAACCACGTGTCATACCAGACATTAACCTAACTTTTTACTGTCTGTCACATAACCACAAAACATACAAACATAACCTTACTTCTAGCTGTCTTTAACCTTACCTTTTTATTGTATTCCAACAGTTATTGGTCCAGTAACGTTCTCTATTCTACTGAAATCAAACAAGTTATGACAAGGAATCGGTTCGAACTTCTTCTCAGTAACTGGCACTTCACAGACAACGAGGGTGGAAATACTTCTGAAAGGCTTTATAAAATCACACCTCTCATAAATCATATAAGAAAAAAATTACAGAATGTAATGACGCCTTCGAGTAATGTTTGCGTAGATGAAACGTTAGTTCCTTTCCGAGGTCGGCTTGCCTACTTGCCTTTCGACAGTACATTAAGAATAAAGACACAAATTTGGCATAAAACTATTAGGTTGATGCATAATTATCCGCCGTTTTTTTCCGCGAAGTTTTGTTATTCAATTTGTCGTTTAATTGACATTTGTCATAATAAAATTCTTTAAAAGGGTTGGGAAATTAAAATGCGCATCAAAAAGCATACACATATAAGCCACAATTATGCTGTATCACTTCGAGGAAGGATGGAAAACTGCCGAGTCATTTCTCGATCTCTAGTCTTTTCGGCGAAGGAACGATTAGCGAAAGGTCATGCCGAGAGCGGTTTGTTCGCTTTAATGCTCAGACGACAAGTCAGGAAAGGGTCGATGGTCGATCTTCGGATTTGGCAGAGGATGTCAAATCGTGCATTGCCTCCAAAAACCAGTGCTTCTTCGCCCGCGGAATCGACCGTCTTCCAAGCATATGGGAAGCAGTAATCGACGTTGATGGTGACTACTTCCCCAAATGATAATTGTACCTACCGCTTTGAGTTTGTTTTCGTTTTTGATTATTTTTGATTTATGTTATATTATAATTTTTTAAAAACAGCGGATAATTATGCATCAACCTAATATTTAAATTGTGTATTGAAGATGGATATACATATGATTTCAAGATATACACTGCGGGACAGAAAAGACCAATACCACTAATAGTGTTCCAACTTCAATTGTTATGGAACTTTGCGAGAATCTACTTGACCATGGACGCAAAATATATGTAGATAATTATTATACAAGTATTGAATTAGCGCACATACTTTTGAATAGACAAACACACCTTGTAGGCACTTTAAGAAAAATTCGTAGGGGAATTCCACCGGATGTTACCCAGAAGAAATTAAAAAAGGGTGAAATAATTGGAAAACAATGTGACACAGGGGTGGTGGTAATAAAATGGTGCGATAAACGTGAAGTGCTTATGTTATCAACAAAACACACGAACAAAATGAAATCTATTACAACAAGAAATGGTAATGAAGTGCAAAAGCCGGAAGCTATTATAGAATATAATAAAAGCAAAAGTTTTATTGATCTATCCGATCAAGTAAAAGCTTATGCTTCTTATCTTCGAAGAAGTGTGAAATGGTACCGAAAACTCGCAGTCGAAATTCTTTTAGGTTCTGCTTTGGTAAATGCTTTTATAGTATACAAGCGAGCCAATGAAACAAACATTAGCATCACAGAATTTAAAGAAAAAATCGCAAGAAAGTTATTAGCAATTTCGCCAAAAGAAAACGTCGATTCCAGACAAGGAAAAGCATATTTTAGAAGAGGTTAGTACCAGTAATAGAAGAAGATGCACATCTTGCTACCAAAAGCTAACCGCAGAACATGATAGAAAATATGCAACAAATAGGACCACACAAACACGGTGGAAATGTGTTCAGTGCGAAAAATTGTACTGTGTTTCCTGTTTTACTATTGTGCATAACTGGACATTGTAATCGTTGAGTCATAATTTCACCTAATTGTTTTTTTTCTTGTGTCTTGTTTATTTAATTTTTTTTTAATTTTTTGAAGAAAAATGTATGATTTGACAAATTTGTAATGACATATATTATACATTTTTATTTGGCACCATTGTTATTGTTTTATTCAACATTAGTACCCTTAAAATTTGGTCTAAATCAGGTAAAACATAACCCTCTATCAGAGGCTTAGCAACAATTTTTGCGCCCTTGGCAAATGAAACTTTAGCGCCCTTGTATACTTTCAATAATTTTATTTAAAATATGTAAAAAAAAAACAAATGTTTCAGTAATAAATAAACTTTAATAATAGTCCAAATATGCAAAACATAAACTTTTCTTCTATTGAAACAAAATAAAATTCTTACAAAAAAATAACGAAATATAAGTCTACATATATAATTAATTAATACTGAAAATCACATTTATGGTCATAGGTATCTAATAGGAACATAATTACATAACAGTTTAATTTTTCTAACTTTGGATAAGCGAAGTTTGAAATAACTTCATCAACGTTTATTTGTTTTGCCAGTTCACGTTCAATTGAAAGAAGGCATAGTGATGACGTTATATCTTGGACCACATGTAGAACGCAAATAATTTTTAATTTGCTAAAACTTCTTTCAGCAGTAGCAACAGTGACGGGTATAGTTAAAAATATTTTTAATGCTTTTGTTATATTGGGATAGGTTTCTTCTAACTCCCAGTTGGCCATTAAATTTAAAATATTTAAATGATATAAATTAGAAGCATTTTGATTTTTTGTAATTTCAACAAATTGATTTTTGAAACATTGGATTTCTATCAAAAAGTGTTGCAAATTTAACTCTGGATACTTTTCTGTCAAAACTGCTACATTACATTTAATTTCTTCAAAACCTATAGTACCAATATTTTCTCCTGTTAAAAAATTAAACTCGTCTGAAATTGTTTTCATGCTTATAAATCTTTCCTTTAATTGCATAATTATGGAATCAATTATTTCCACACAATTCATTTTAACATTATTAAAATTATGATTCGTCATCAGCAAGTTCATCAGACATTTTCTTTCTTTTTATTTTTATTTTTTCTGAAGGTACTACATTGAATTTGTTGCATGTACTTTCCATTTCACTCAAAATTTGTATTTAATTCTGTTCTCAGTTCTTTAAAAAAATCAGTTAACCCTTTAATTAACACAGAAGATCTATAAATATCTTGTTCTTTTTTTTTTGAAGTCCGACGTTTACAGTGTTAATTTTTTCTAGAACCAAGTTCCACAATACTAGATAAGAAATGAATTTATGGCTGTTTATTTGACGGTAGTTTCTCTAAATTTGAAATTTAAAAAAATAATGAGACTATTATCTATTAATAATACTATAATTAGATTTTTTGAGTAAAATTTTGCGCCCCTCAGATTATGGCGCCCTTGGCAAGCTCCCAAATGCCAACCCGTTCCTACGCCACTGCCCTCTATAACAGGCCACCTGTAGTACAAAGTAGTTTAAATTCGACCGCGCTAACTATACAGGGTGTGTATAAATTGGCGGAAGCGCTACACGTGACGATGTTCTTCGTAAAATTCTGAGTCGAAAATCTTGATACAAAAATATTGTACCATGCTTCCTATGGCCTCAGGAATCATTTAAAGAAAAAAAAATGACACCATTGCATACATTGATTTGCGTTTGGACATTTTTTTTATCAGCAATTTTTACTTAGGTATTTACAATTTTTGTTCGAACTGTAAGCCTTCAGTTCGTAAACATAGCTGCAAACTTTTTGGTATCGTCTAACACAAACTAGAAATAATTACAAGAAAAACAGAGATGACAGCTAATGACAATGTTGCTATATGTATTATTTTCATTCAAATCAGTGATTTACATATTTTCAACACCAATTTTTGAAAAGAAGAACACAATATCTAGGAACAAATACTATCCGAAATTTATTTTTATTTCAAATTGCAGCTTTTTCATTTGCAAGTATTAAATAATAACGCTTATTAAAGGACTAAATGTCAAAACTTTGAGGACCTCTTGCAGACACAGCAAGCATGGTACAACATTTTCGTATTAAGATTTTCAACTTAGAATTTTACGAAGAACATCGCCACGTGTAGCGCTTCCGCCAATTTTTACACACCCTGTATAAATCTGTTCACCAGGCCACACATTTCCATTGCCCATAAGCATTTCATTATGATATGAAGCACGGTTGAACTGCGCGACCTGAAAGTAACATGTTGGTGCGAAGCAACTGTGATTCACGCAGCGCATTGAACAAATTAATGTAGTGCGAATCGTACGTGATGCACACGGCGGTCAGCGTGTTAAAAATAATTAAACAGTTCATTATAATAACAAAATGACATTCCTTAACAAACTTAATAGAGGCAAAAATGAAACAGCGATTTTTTTATATTCAAATCTAAATTATTGTGCATTTAAATTATTTTGTATGCCAAAGAAACTGGTGATATTACAGTTTTATGTCACACTTAGATATAAAAATATAGCAGTCAATTTTTGGTTACTTATAGACGACATTTACATAAGGTTTGTTCCAGCAGTGCATTTTGTACTAATTCATGTACTGAAATTGGTTTATGCACATGCGTCAACTTTGGACTAATAAATGTATTAGTCAATGCCGAAACGCTTTAACAATATTCCTAACTGTGAATGACATTAAATTGTGTCTATTGTGTTCATAGAAATGTAAGCACGCAAGCGTAAAGAACTTAAGAAAGCAGCACTAACATGGGATCGGGAGGACAATGCATAGCTACAAGTACACGTTAGTAGTAAAAAGCGCATGCCTGTAAAAATCAAGAAATGGTTCTTACCTTCGTTCATATACTGTTTTTACAGTCCACAAACTAGTTCGTAATGTTACCGATAGCTGCTGGAACAGCTGACTAACCCGTCCAATGAACTATCAGAGTGGTTGATCGTTTATCGAATCGCACATAGCCTTGCTTGAACAAACCGATACATAGATAACGTTTGTTTTCTCTTTTAAATGATATATCGCATATAAATCTTCTTCTTCTTCTTAATCGGTTCCTCTTGTACCTTTCGGTGTCGAGTGTCGACGTATGCTTTTCTATTTCTGTATTAAGTTTCTCCACTCCTGCCTATCGTTACCTAATTGAAGCACATCTCTCCAGCTGACTCCTTTTTCTTATTGTCTCTGCCTCACTTCTTTTCCTTCTTGGTCTTTCTCTTTTTTTGTTCCTTCCATCTTCATTATCCATACTATTTTCTGGTATGCGTAGTAGATGTCCAAGACATCTTAATTGATTAGTCTTCATCTTTTTCTCAATATCTGTTAAGCCTAGGTTTTTTAGATTTTTGGTTTACTGATTTTATCGATCAGTCTACATTACTCTATTCTTCTCAGATATCTCATTTCCTGTGCCTGTATTCTTTTTTTTTTTTTTTTTTTTTAGTGTCCAAGTTTCTGAACCGTACGTGAGAATGGGTACGTACACTGCATTAAAAACTCGCGTCTTCGTTTCTTTTGATATCTCCTTCTTACTTATCAAACATTTATTAGTAGCGTAGTAAAATTTCTACGCTACCGCGTCTATTATTCAGAGCTTCCTTCAATTTATCATTATCTGCAATTATTGTACCTAAATTTTTAAAATTCGCTACCTGCTCTATCTTTTTTTTGGTCTAGCATAATTGTAACTGGTTCATGATTTTGCGCTATAACCAAAGCCTTTGTCTTTGTTATATTAATATTCATATTATATCTACTTAATGTATCTGCCCTTATGTCTAGATCGAATTGCAAGTCCTTTTCACTTTTATTTAACTAATAGCACCACATCATCTTCAAATGCTAATTCTGTTAAGAATATTGGTTTTAGTTTATTCCAACCTCAGTAGGCTTTCTTTATGTTTTGTTTACATTCACATATAAATAAGATTCATAAATTTACCGATCTTAACAAAAATAACATTTTAATAAGTAGGTTATGATCGATTCTGTTTTTAAGAAGCGTCAACATTTACTATTATTAAAAGCATTTTGTAGAAATCGTTATACCCTCAAAAATGCATTGATCGAAGTAATTTTTTTCTAATTTTTTGCACAAGCAATACATCATTGGAGAGGAAAATATAAATGCTATCTATCGAGTAAGGATCTAATAAGACCACAATTAAAGTAAATTTTTACAAATCAACAATAATCTTCATTCGCCATCTTGTCTCCTTCTCTTGTTCCTCCCACAATATTTCGACGTTTTATTTCCTTTTTACTAGAATACGTAACTGTATGTAATAAAAAGTATAATAGAACGTAATAGAATTTGAACTCATAAACATATTTTAGTGCTGCATAACATATAACGAGAACATTTCGGGTATCTTTTCAACAGACTGCGTATACTTGAAAACTTTGGAATTCACACAAAGAATAAATGCTGACAATCTTGTAATTACAAAGGTAATTAAATGATGCACCAAAATAATGCATGTTGGGCAAAATAAGACAGGTGCAAAGTGTCTAAAGTAGTGTATTTTATTATCGAAAAAGAAACAATAAATATTTCGAATTCTTTGGGTAAAAATTTAAAAAAGCAAAATATTTAAATTAGCAAAGTTGGGTAGAATTACAAAAGAAATTGATTGGCATCAAACACCAGTGTTCCCAACTTTTAGAGGAAAATGAAAAAAACTGAAAAATGGCCAAATACTCAAACAGATAAAAAAAGTTGTAAACATGTAATTTTTACATAATTTTACGTGGAATGTTATTAGAACAATTATTTTTAAAGTTGACTACAGATAGAGATGCACTGATAAGCTAATCGGCCTTAAATTATCGGTCAATTTTTAACTTGTACCTACTTATGATTCGTTAGATTATATGACTAATGCCCTCATAATTGTGACACAATTTTGATTTTAGTTGGATTCTTCGTAATCAGTAGCGCAAGCAGGGGGGTTTAGAGGGTCAGAACCTTCCCCATAGGGTCACAATAAATCGATATAGGACCGGAGAGCTGTACATTTTGTGCTTAAAAAAAAGGTCCTCGACTCTTTTTGCCGTTGATTAGCCCCCCTATTATTAGCCCCATCCTATTGTGCTAAAAAACTAAAAAACAGACTTAAGAAAAAGGTCCTAGGCTTTTTTTGCGTTTATTAATCCGCTTCATGGAAGCATCCTGCCTACGCCACTATTCGTAATATAAGTACAATTAAAAAAAACCATTTAACAAAACGTTTGAAACGTAAGAGGAAGAAATATGTTATGCTTTGAAAAAGGGGAAACTCTTATGATTCTACTTTACAATTTAAGAAACTTGATGTTTAAATATATTAATTAAAGGTGTTTTTTATTTGTAGTCGTTTCTGTGCGTTCCTAAAAATATATTTTTTCCTTTTTTTGTGAGAAAGTAAAACTTATTTTCGTAATCACATAATTGTATTGACATAATTAGTTTTTTTTTTTAAATTAGCACTTTTTTTATCAAAAACTAATAACACTATACATAACAACCCATATATTAACGAAATCAGGAAATAATAATCTTTATGAGGCTTCAGCCAACTATAGTTATTATTTTTTTTAAATGCTCGTTTAGTCTCTATCTTGATAATCGCTCAGTTTATAAAAATGTAATCATCTTAGTCACAATTTGCGTTAAATTATCCTAAAATTACTTGTTTTCAGTTTTTTTTACATGCCAGTGGCTTGTATTTTAATTTTCATAATTACGTTCTTAATCTAAATTTTATGTTACGTTTAAACATTCAACATTTTTTAGAAAGAATTTTGCACATTAGTATCAAGTAAAGTGATTAAAAGTATCATTCTGCAAGTTCTGTGTATTTTTTTTACTCGGAACAGCAAAAAAATTAAAATAATATTTTAATTGCGTTTTGTTTCTGCTATTGTCGCAAATCACTAGTGCACAATAATTTTCAAAAGTCAATTAATTAGATAGAAATCATAAATTTGATGCTATTCACCATAATTTTAATAAAGTATGTATTAAACAATTTCGTAGACATAAATCTGTAAGATCACGTTATCAACATTTAACGGAAACATAAAATATCCCAACCTTGGTAAGTCTATATTACATTGTCGGCTAATGTCTTGACTTCCGAATGAGACGTATGTAGTTAGCAGTAGTTTAGTTCATTAGGTACATTGAAATCTACTTTCTGTTTGTAATTTTCCGCTTGTTATTTATTAATACAGAAATACTGATATTGTATGTACAAACGATATAAAACAAGAAACAATAACGAGCTACATACACGATTATAAATCAACATAATGAAAAAGCCGATAACTATTATATTAATTTCAGAACGATGCAATGATCTCTAAACCATAAAAATGGTGGCCCAAACTTCACTAACCATATTAAATAATAAATAATTTGATTAAATATTTGAATAAAAGGTACAATTTTTATTTAATATGTTTTAAATTACTTTAAACTGTAATGATGAAAGATAGTATCCCTTAAATGCCTTTTGTGTCCACTTTTACACAGTCAAGTCTTTTCTAAGCTGTGTGCCTGGCTTCAACGCTGTAATTTTTTGTCGATTTTTTTCCCCCAGTTATTGGAGTCTTCGAGGTTTGTTTACGTAATTTTTAACTAAGATAACACCAATTAAATAATCGGGTGCTGTCAGATGTGGCGAATGTGGTGAACAGATAATTTCCGTTCCCGAGTGAAAGTAGTCTGCCATTAAATATTTGACGAAGAAGCTCTACTGTTGCTCTTGCAGTATCCTGCTGGAATCATGTCATGCCTGAACGTAAACAGTTTTGAATCATCTCTCGGTATCGCTCTCCTGTTACTTTCAATGCATTACCTTCACAAACTTTAAGAAAGTAGGGCCAATAATTCGTTTTGATGTGACTCCGCAATTAAAGGGCTGTACCTGATGTTGGTGTACAACTCTTGGATTTTCAGAACCCTAAATTCGGCAGTTTTGCCTATTGATTTAGGTGAAACTAGGTTTCATCGGACACGATTAGTCTGTGAAGGAACCCATTTTTAACTAAGGCTAATTGCTGGAAACGGATAGCAAAAGCTAGTATTTCTGAATTCTCGCTCAAAAGAGTTCCAGTCTTTGAGCTCATCCTAAAACCACGATACCATGCAGCAGCACCTCCAGTTAATCTAGTTCTAACCGTTTCCAACATATAATCATCAGGAGCTTGGTGTAAAACTTGAATGCTTTTCAACATACCAATCCATTCTTCAGGCTGAGGATTTTCACCATCAAAACATTTTACATTTCTCAAAATATCTGGCATAATAGCTAGATTTGTTGGGGTAGATGTTGTCATACTTGGTGTAATTTTTCCTGGATCAGGTGATAGTCGATTTAACATCCTTTCTAAAAATTCATCCCTTCTTCGATTTTTGGTAACCATCATCTGTAATAATCTTCCCAAGTCCAACTATTCACCGTCACCATTCAAAAAACGTTCTTCCTGTAAACTGTCGTGATCACTGTCCACTTGTAACTCATCTTGGTTAACAATGATTTCGGACGTCATAATTGTTTTCTTCAATTTTACACTCAAAGTATTAACTTATCGCCTTACGACGCAAATCCAATTTCTACAGGCCTACAATTCAAATGCAGTTCAACCAGGTGCACCGAAACTTAACCTCCACAATTCTTAACCACTTGTTTTTCGCGGTAAACAACGCGAACGGCAACTTAACCTCAAAAATGTCAACACGTGTTTTTCACAATCCAAATTCACTAATCTTATACTTATTCTTCAATCCCTTATTCTCGTCCCTTCTGAAGCTGTGGCAGGACCGTCGAGCGGGAGGGATATAAAAATACTCAATTAATAAATAACACACTGCTTTTGATTTAACAAATTTAATGATTAACAAACGGAAGTCACTGTTACAACTTTTTACATATCATCTCTCCCTCTCTCTCTCTCTACTTCTAGGCGCGAAACTTAAAAACAAAAATGGCTGCTACATAAATATCAGTGAAACAAAGAAATAAAATAATTAATTATTTTTTAAAATGGTAAATGACGGGCCACCCGTATATACAGGGTGAATATTATGTTCCAGGCCGATGTTATTTTTGAATAACCCGGAAATGAATCACATTTTTTTTTATTTGGATTTTTTTATTCAACAGTAGGCTTATGACAATTATGTATGGAATATGACATCGCTCAAGTGACCACCTCTGGCAGCGTTACAAATGCCTGTTCTTTTAATCATATTTTTCATGACATTCTCGCACGTTTCGCGTGATTTCCGCAATTTCATGTCGAATATTGTTCTGAAGCATTGGAATTGTTGTTGCTTTATTAGCGTAGACTTTTCCTTTCAGGTACCCCCACAGAAAATAGTCGGGTGACGTTAAATTGGGTGATCGCGGGGGCCATTTGACATTTAGTAATTGGCAGTCTTAAAGAGTAGTCAATTACAATTTATTATGGAGCATCTGACGCCTCAACAACGTGTTGGTCATTAAAACATTTTATCTAAATAATCGTTCAATTGTAAATACGCGAAGAAAACTGTGTGATTTTTTTGGACTTCATCATGTGCCATGCAAGTCAACGATTCAACGTATAACTGTTGAATAAAAAAATCCAAATAAAAAAAATGTGATTCATTTCCGGGTTATTCAAAAACAATATCGGCCTGGAACATAATATTCACCCTGTACCTACTCTGTTTTCGTACCAATCTGATGGTTTAAACTGGTCAACGAAGTTTCGAAAATTTACTTTAGTATATTATGACTATTATAAATTTCGTTTAACTAAAGACTCAAGTTTAAGGGTTTTTTATATTCCAAATATGTACAACATAAATTTTAAATTTTAAAAATATACAAGTTTTTGTGTAAATGAGTTGTCACTGTTTTTTTAGACGTTTATAAACCTTAAAGCAACGCATAAAAATCTATGCTGAATCCAAGTCCCAATATTCTACTCAAAGTACGAAGGGAAAATTTTAATGACACGGAATATCACCGTGCAAAAATGCTTTGGACATTGTAAGATAGCAACTTTGACTGCTTCAACAGTATCTGGCATTCTTGGTCCTAGGTACCCAGGTCATAGATGCTTAGCGCTGAAACTGTTACTTCATAATTATTAACTCATTTCCTTACAACGTGAGCTGACGGAACCGTAACATAACGATGAAGTTAAGTAGGTGACGCCGAAATGTTCGTTTTGCAACTTCTACACAATCATTATTTTTACTAACATTATACATAAAGGGTGTTTCAACAAGAGATTTGGATTTGTTTTTTTAATAAAATTTTAAAGAATAACGATAATTAATTTTTTTAAATTTCATTATAGAGTAGAGACATAGATTATGTATGGCATAGAACATTATCCAAATGACCGCTTTGGCTTTGTTTACAGACTGTCACCTTTTTCTTGCAGGTTTTGGTAATTTTTTGCAAAGATCCGGCTTTATCTGGCGAGAATTGACTGAATCATTGGTATAGACTTTTCTTTTATTGTATACCCAAATAAAACAGTTCAATGGACTCAAATCGCATGATCTTAGTGGCCAATTAATGTCGCCATTTCTCGAAATCAAACAACCTGGGAACTTGGAACGCAATAAAGCGATTGTTTCGCCACGTATGACGCGTGGCAATATCTTGTTGGAAGAAGAGATCCGTTAAAACCTTATTTTCCAGCTCAGGCCACAAAAAGTTGGTCGTCAACATGTCCTTATAGCGCTCTCCATTAAACAAAACAGTCCTTTCAGCATCGTTTTTAAAGAATTGAGGTGTTTGGGCCTACTTCGACATTTTAACTCACTGCGGCAATATTTTCGATATACTGCAAACTCGAGGGCGCTTTTGCGTATTTAGATTTTGTAGTAAACCGGTCTCTTTGAATTTTTTTATTAGGTTCCGAATAGCGGTTCACTTGGTACACGTTTGTCTGGGAAAAATCCACAAATTTTACGAAGTGTAGCCTAAAAGAACGTTAATTTGCGTCATAAAAGTCAACGATTTTTATTCGTTCTGCGATTGTGTACGGCTATTTGATAAATTCTGCTAGGATATAAATGACAGCTGACAAATAAAAACTTTGAAATGTTTGACCAATGAAAAATGTTCTGCAATTTAAATCCTACACCTCTTCTTAAAATACCCTTTACATACCTGCATAGTGCATACATACATACATCACAACGTGCAATGACATGAGCCGGCGTCCGGCTCAGCTCCGCACTCACACACCCCCGGCATATCTAAAACGATTGTAGTAGGCATTGAACTGTCCGTGCCCCGTGATAAGCTCCACGGCAACCGCACTTAAGTCGTAGACATGAGTGGATACTCTCGGAAAAAGGGCGTAGGTTGATCGTCCCTGGGGGCCGGATTCCCAGGACTGTTGCCACTCCCGAAGCAAGCTTGCCCTGTTGAGCCTGTCGATGATGGACAAGGGAGGGGATGATTCCGGATGTCCGGGAGCAAGGTAGCCTCCTTGGCTTTCCCGTCGGCAGCTTCGTTTCGTGGGAGCCCGACGTGGACTTTCACCCAGCACAGTTTGACGGTCTTAATAGAGATGATAGGATGATACTAGAGTAAATGCTCTGTGCTGTCCTAACGGATCTCCCAACCCGTGATAGCCTCCAAGGCAGACCTAGAGTCGCTGTGGATCGCGACTATTGACTCGTTGGGGGCACGCAGACACCAACTAAATGCAGCAGAAATGGATGCCAGTTCAGCCTGGAAAACAGTATTGATCCGGGATTCTGGTTTGCTTTATAGTGATGATTGAGTTACTACGGCGAAACCAACCTTCCCATCCGCCTTGGAACCGTCGGTGTAGACGTGGGTGTAGGTGGCATCGGTGGTATCGACATTCTGGATCCCGATTTTACCCCTGATAGCTGGATGTAACCGCTCCCTCTCGAACAACTCAGTATCATAGCCACGAGCCTGGGAGGCTTGAAATTTCCGAACGGCGGCAGCCCCCATGGGAGCCAGGGAGGGGTGCCCGCGAGTACTTGAAGTGCATTGGTGGGGCAAGTTCTGTAGGCCCTACAGATGCTGAGCAAAAACGGCCTCTGAGCAGCATTTAAGTGCTTTACCACTCGTGAGTCGGTACTCCTTTCCCCCCAGAGTTCAGAGCCGTAAAGTAGAAGTGGTAGTATTACCTGTTGGTATATTAGTTTTCTAATTTTGGGGGAGGTACCCCATGTCTTGTCGGCTATCCAAGACATCCTGAGCCCCAAGTTTGTGGCCTTAGTCCTGGTTTTCTTCACGTGTTAAACGTATAACAGTTTGACATCTAGGGTAATTCCTAGATAGGTAATAGTTTCTCGGAGGGGTATTTTGACACCGGTGATCTTAATGACAGGTAGCTTGTGTATTGGAGTTCCTTTAAAGAAGATGGCCTCGGTTTTTTGTAGGTTATAAGAAAGTTTGTTTGCCCTAGCCCAGTCCGTACATTTCTCCCACACTAGTCGCCAAGTTCTCTCGATCTTGCAAAGTGACGAGGCGGTAATGGTGATAATTTGATCGTCGGCGAAGGCTTGTGGTGTAACAGTAATTTCCTCGGTGTTAAGTTCTTCCAGGGCACTAAACCAGTCCTCTATGCGGACCAACCAAAGAATGGGCCCCAGGCTGGAGCCCTGCGGGCAGCCGACCTCGGTGCTTCTTGAACAAGTCCCGTCCTGGACCGACCCATCGCTCAGGAAGCTGACTATTAATTGTCCTATGTTTTTATCCACATTTAGTTGCTTTAGTTTGTTAGTTATTTGCGGATGCCAGGCGGATCCGAAGGCATTTCTTATATCCAGAGTCAAAACCAGAGAGTGCTTTTTGTGTTCACGGGCTGTTGCAATCAAATTTGTGACTGCCTTAATGGCCTGAATAGTCTCGGTTCTTCCTAAAGCCGAACTGGTGGTCGTTGACTAGATTTAGCTTCCAGGTAATATGTCAGTCGCCTGGAGCATAGACGGTCCAGCACCCTCCCAAAAACGGGCAAGAGACAGATGGGTCGGACTCCATCGCCAGATTTCGGGACCCAGACTAGGCCAGCCCTTTTCCACTGAATAGGAAATTTTCCTTCAGCCAAGCACTGATTGTAGGTGGTCTCCAAAAACCGCAATGATTGGACGTCTAGATGTTTTAGGAGCGCAATAGGTATTTAGTCCGGACCCGGAACCTTGTGGATGCCCATGTTGTTGATGGCATTTCGTATTTCTTCCAAGTAAAAAAGGGGCTCCGCTTGGGACAACCAGAGTCGTTCCGCTCTAGCTGCTATCTCCATATGTTCATGGTTGTCGGGTATGTCCATTTTTGCCGGGAAGTACAGCCGTAATAAGTGCTCAATGGTTTCTGCCCGCGTTTCAGTGTAAGTACCATCCGGTTTTTTAATACTGCGGAGATTGATTTTATTGCCGGATTCGTTCTGAAATTGCTATGTTGTGAAATATCATTATTTTTTTAGACTCCTGTTTCTGTCAAAATGTTCATAAAAACTGAAATAACTCAAAAACGATTGATTGTAGACAGATAAAACCCTACACATATTTAAAGACAATTTAATTTTGCATCTACAAAGTGCAAAATATACAGGGTGTTCTATTTAAGAAAACAAAGTGACGTATCGGTACTCAAAAACAAAACACTGTGTATAGTTGAAAATAATTTTAGGTTATGAAGTAAATTACCACAAACAACTTTTATTCGAAACTTTTTTTTGTAAAGTTACCACAAGACGAGATATTGATCCGGTTCGTTACTTTTTGTACACTCTGTATAATAATGCGCGCAACACACCCAACCACCGCTAGGTACATGTAAATTAAATAGAATAGTTTGAGCATTACAGTTTTGTCAACTTAAAATGTGCTAAATACAGCAATCACACAAAAACCGCAGACCTTTAAATATGTTTTATATTGCCTAACAATAAATGAAATTATTTGTTGGTTTACATAAAAATATGATGTCAACAACAACTTGTATAAATCATATCCGAACACAATATGTAAGTGATTCTGACAACACAATTTATTGCATATTCATAATCCATTTATATTAACCATCAAGATCTTATACAGCAACATATACTTAATTAATATTAATTAATACCGCATTCACACCAATTACCTGATATTAATACGGCTTTATAGTATATTCATTAATCTAAGGTGGATTTTTCTTACATATTATTTTAATTCCACGTTTCATAAATATTCACAATATTATTTACATATATAATATAACAGCTTCGCAAGAATTAATTTAATTAACATGTTACACACGTTAACATCGTTTATTGATTTATCAATTTCAGTTTGTCATGTTGTAACCAAATGCAACTGTAGTCAAGTTGTTTGTATCATAGTCGTATAAAAACGCCTTTTACATTTCCAAATCACATTATCACATGATTTACTTATTTGTAATTAGTTATATGCAGGTACCTTAAACATATTAGTGTATTATGAATATTTAGATAGGTATATGTATAGTGAGCCCCCGAACGATTATTTAACACTTTGCACTACCTACATTTTTAAAATATCATACAAGGGGCTTTTCACGCTAGGTCAAACTTGTGAAACATCGCATTTATACACTTTATTTTTTTTACAGTCTTATAGAAAATGTAAAGGTGGGTTTATGCAACACAAATTTAGTAATAAGAATAAGAATAGTAATAAGAATAACAAAAGCAGCGTTTATGTAGTGGTGATAGTAATTGTAATAACCTTAATAAATATAATACATGATGAAGATCAGCAAAACAAATGCAGTTGTAGTGACTGCATCCACTTTAATATTAAGTTTAACAACAAGAAAACAACAAAAAGAAAAATATTTGCAGTTCGTCCAATGAATCGCAACAGGGATAAAGAAGATGTCTTTGCTACACTAGTTAAAGATATGAAAACAGTTGAATATGACAAAGGACAATTTTTTAAATACACCCGTATGACCCCAGATACATTTGCACACCTTGTGACAATAGTGGGTCCTTTAATTCGCAAAAACCCGAACAAAAATCCGTTATCACCAGAGCACAGATTAATGATTACAATACAGTAAGTATACTTGTATATTATTGTGTTAGGCCCATTAAAACTTCTTTAATTTTTTCCCAAGTTATTTGGCTGAAGGATCCTCCATGCGAGAAATTCCTTGGAATTTTCGTGTTGGAAAGGCAACTGTGCACATAATAATCAAAGAAACTTGTACAGCATTGTGGGACGCACTATGGCATCACAGTTACCAAAACCAACAGAAGAAAGGTGGCAGAGAATTTCCAAACAGTTTTATAGATGCTGGAATATGCCAGCTTGTATTGGAGCATTAGATGGAAAACATGTATCTATTCAAGCCCCTGCCAAATCAGGCAGTGCTTATTTTAACTACAAAAAATCGTTTAGTTTAGTAGATACTCAGGGCAACATGCGATGCTTATTATAAATTGACATTAATTGATATAGGCTGTGAAGGCTCCAATCACGATTCCGCAGTATTTAGTGCCAGTGAATTTGGAAAAGCCTTAATTGATGGAGAGTTAAATGTTCCAGCTCCTACCAATTTACCAAATTCTAATGTAAACATGCTTTATTTCTTGGTTGCTGATGCAGCCTTTCCCCTGCATGAAAATATAATGAGGCCTTATCCTGGAAGTAATTTAGGTCAAGAGAAAAATATCTTTAACTATCTCTTGTCCAGGGCAAGGACAATTGAAAATACATTTGGAATTTTGGTACAGAGGTGGCGAATATTGAGGCTGACCATTGTGGCAAATGTGGACACGTGTCAGTTAATAGTACAGGCTGCAGTAGTTTTACACAATTTGTTACAAAATACTGAACAAGATTTAAATATGTCGAAAAAAAAATATTGCCCAAAGGGATTTGTTGATTATATCGATGAAACCGTACAGGAACACTTGGGAACGTGGCGGGATGACAATGTTAAACTTAAATCTGTTAGATGTGTCGGCACCAAAAATTATGCAAAAATAATAAGAGAAAATCGAGATATTTTAGCTAAATATTTCATTTCTCCACAGGGCTCGCTTCCTTGGCAGCAAAATTATGCTTCAAGAGGAAGTATCCCTACCTAAGTTATTTTCCTAATTTTAATTGTACTTATGTATATTTATTCACCTTGGATTAAAATAATTGTTTATTTGTAATTAACAAAAATAGTACAACAAAACTTGTAAATTGTAAAAAAAAATTTTGGCTCTATTTTTAAATTAACAAAAAAATGAACTTATTTTTTTCTTCAAGATAAGCTGCACTATTATAGAAAATAAAATCTTATTAGTAGGAAAAAAATGATTGACAGACTGTGCCATTTTTACCTCAAACTAAAAAATAATTCTTTATATAAAAATAATACATAAAAATTAATCTTCATCACTATGGGCTTCGGCAATTAGTTTTAAAATATCCGCCTTTAATAAAAGTTACTTTTTCTTATTGGTAATTTTTTCCAAAGATTTTCCTATTGATGCACCAAAATGACTATCTTCACTTTCCGGCTCATGAATTATATTTGATAGTTGATTACCCAACTTTGAACAAGTTGTAGCCAAAGTGTCTAAAGGTAAATCAGCCTTTCGCTTTTGCTTTTCTTGGGTCTGACCAAAAGTTGCAGATGGTGTCGATGATCTTGATGAACATGGTTGTACATCAGTGAAGCTGATACTCTCATGGGTTTCATCACTGTATAATTCTTCGGAAACTAATGTACCCTCGTCTGTAACAAATGTCCTCCCATACTTTCGAAGTTGAAGCAGAAGGCTTTAACGGTATATTTCCTCTAGACCTGCAATACGTTTAAAACCAATAGATTCGCACTTACTTTTAATTAAAATATTAAAATACTACCTTCTTGTTGCGATGGCACAATCTAAAAATGAACAAAGCTCATGAAATGGCCATTTACTTACGTAAATCCCAGAGCCTGACGGTAAAGATGTGGCATTTTTTCTCTCCTTTACATATCGGGTTCTTAAGGCACTCCACACATTTTGGCAATCCTCCACTAATAATTAATAAAGTATATTGAACAAAACAGTACAATTAATTGTAACGTTTTGTTTAAATTACCTGACACCTTCATTACTTCCGATATGGAGGTCCAGGCATTTTCAACAGCGATTTTGTCCTTAAATTGGGGTTCTTTTTTGTTCCATATTTGAGAAAACTTTTGAATTAATTCAATTAACATTGCACGTTCTGAATCCATGCTGCACAATTCACGTATTGTCACAACAAACGCACGTGTGCGATGGGCGTATCGATTTCTTGCGACTGCGCATTTCGCGTTTGGTTTTAAGCGTAAGAATAATGTTGAAAGTGAACTAACTTTCAAGGTTATTGCTTATGCTTAAAGTTGCTACTAAAATTAATTCCAATGCGTAAACGCTAGCATTGATTTAACAGTATTTTAACTTTTATTCTTATTACTAATCTTAAGTCTTATTACTAAAACGGCTGCATAAACCCACCTTAATTGTCCTTCCAAAACTTAAAAGCCTGCTCTATACCTAAAAATAATATTTTTCGAGAAATCGCGAAGTTATTGTGAATTATTAGAGCAAAGTAAAATTTTCAAGTAGGCTATGAAGGTATACAGCAGTAATTTGAAACAATTGAAGGGAAAAAACAAGACATTCATAATTTTATCTTATTGTTACGAATTTAGAATTTTTTATAAATGATGATGTTTTTTACCCTTTTTACTTTTCAATCGAAGTTTCTTATTAGGGCCACGATATTTTCAATACAACTGAGAATAATTCTTGGCAAAGTTTTAAAAACCGATTCATAATGTAATGTAGTACGCGAAGAAGACGCTGATGAAAGAAATAGGTATTGACTTGTATAGTTTTTAACTTAAAAAAGAATTGCGTTGGAACCGTTTTCTGTAGAACCAAATGTCGTGTTGTAAACATAGAAAAAAATTGATTAAAGGATTTAGCAATTGTCTTATCACATTGGTTTAATGACTTAATGCATAAATAATTTTAATGAAGTAAAGATGTGAAACTACATCTTTATTATAAAAAAAAATTTAACAAGCGTAAGTAAATGTAGCCCTTACTGATTTACATAATCTAATTGCGATCGAAGTTAGATAATAATATTATGTTGCTTCCCGATAAAATTCTGTTGCGGGCATTGTGACTCATCCTGTATACAATTAAAGAAAAAGTTGTTATTTCAAAACGAAAAAAAATATGCAAAATTGTATATAATAATATTTGAAAATTATGATTGTAGGTTAAAGAATATAGAGGTAAAAATGGTCCCAAAAAAATATGCATTAAAATAGTATATTATATACCAAGGTAGAGAAGTCAACTATTATAGCCTGAGGGCTCAGATTAGATCACGAGGCGCGAAGCGCCGAGGGATGTAAGGCCCGAAGGCTATAAGACTTCTCTACCGTGGTGTATATACTATTTTTTTCACTACTAGTAAGACAAACCCAAATAATATTGTTAATGAATGACTAATTTAACTTAAAACAGTAATTATTTCACATTTTTAACAAATGACAGTTTTTTGTTTTATTGGCATGGCAGTTGTTGATGATAATTATTAATTTGACCTAAAATTTTAAACTCTAGTTTTTGAGCCTTGTACAAGTACAAATTTTGATGCTCCCTTTGAAGAGACGAATACTTTTAACAATACAGTAATAAATGTACCTACGACTAGCTTGGCTACTACCTCGAATACGGTTGGAACAGGAGGGATAACCATGACATGTCACAATTGTACCATAAATTATTATTTTAACAAATAGTCGTTTGTAATTACACTAATTTATTTTTGAAATTATAAAGTTATTTGCTATCTATCGTTCTCACTTAGTTGACCATTAATGTTATGTACGCACTTTCTAACCTAAAATATAAAAAGTTAAGTACCTATCAACCTATCTATAGAAATATTGAATCTGCGTGTTACTCATCTTGCTAAATCACTATTGTTATTAAAAAACATTGTTTTTAAGCGATGGTTTCATCTAAAATACTGAAATTATTAAAACTTTTCTCTTTTTTACGTTGTGTCAATCGACGGTGTGGATATTGACAACTGTCGTTTATTACGGCGCGGAAGTAGTATTATTTCAATACACCAAAGTTTTTAAAATTAAATTAATTAATTTAAACAACGTTTTAAATGCTAAAATACCAATAAAGAGAATTTTTCCATCATACTAAATCGTCCTATAATTTTTTTTTCTTTAAAACTACAACAGCATTATCAAAAAATATAAATTTGTTCATTATTCACCAGTGGTTAATAATGAAAAATTGTTTACCTGTAACCATGCATAGGTAGAGAAATTGAATTTCACGGCATTCTAATATACGTCATAATGCTACGCTATATTACTAGTAGTGAAAAAATTACATTTCTAGTTGAAACGAAAAAAATTGCTGTTGTATGACATGATAACAAATAAAAGAAAGAAGCAAATTGTTTTAAAGAAATAAAAGTCAACTTCTTATAAATAAAAATTATGATTGTTACAAGAAACAACAGAAGAAGTAAAAGAAGTAAAAAAAACTAAACTATATATAAATTAAATGAAATAAAAACAAAATACTCGAAAAATAAAATTACAGGTGGTGAATGTTAAATTGATGTTGCTTAAAATTTCGTCGGTATCGGAATGCCGCGCCACATAACTAGCACATATGTGGTGTCTCTTTTGTGTGCGTTTTTTAAATCTTCGTTTAAACTGTCTTTACCCGCAATTTTTTTTTCACCAGTGTGCGTTCTTGAATGAATTGTCAACACAAATTCGCGTTGGAATGTTTTTGAACATATTTTGCATGAATACTTCGATTTTTCTTGCAAAGTTGACACTTCAAAGTTATGGAAAAACTCTTCCATAATTGCATCATCGAAATAAATATTTGTTTCTGATGGAGGTTTATTTGATGATTGAGAAGTCGATGGTTCGGCAGGCATGGATCGTGTGGTTCTTATATTAACTGTGGTATTAATGCTAAAATATAGAAATTGTTTAAAAATATGCATTAATGTAATTTTCGGTAAATACAATCAATTCAATAAAAGCAACAGTTAAATGTAAAACAATTGATTAACTTAATTTTGTGTGTAATACTATTCTTGATCTTAGTATGTATTTGACTGCAGTTGTTATGAGTATTCTGATGATGGATGGAATATTATATTTTATATAAATTAATAACTTACAATTTGTTGATATTTCTTGAAATGCAGATGATATTTCAGTCGATTGTGTATTTGTTACAGAAGTAACTTGATCTATTTGCATTACCGTAGAAACTGTAAACTAGAAATTAGAAAATAAAATTGTGCAAATAAATGGGAAAAAAACTGAAACTATGATCGTCACAGCAGACAAGAAGATACTTAACAATTTTTTTAAGGAGCTCAAATTGGAATGGGTAAAAAGCTATATAGGGTGTTTCATAATTGAATGCTGATCCTTAAGGGTATTATTTCTTGGTTGATTTTAAGAAAAAAAGTTCATATCAATGTAGGTCCGCAACCGCCGTATTTTAGAGATACAGGGTGTTAAAAGTTGAAAAAAATATCGGTTTTTTCGTAATATCTTTGATACCGCTTTAGATATTTTTTTGAATTTTAGTAGGTACTAACTAGGCATAAAAACACATTTTTTTCAGAAAAAAAAATTGTTCTTTTTCTACCATTGGCGTCCGTACTAACATGTCCTTGAATATTTTTAATGAAAAAAATGATATGCCACTGTTTTTTTTCAAAATAAATGTTATTTTTATAAAATTTTGCTTTATCTCTTAGTAAAAATGTCCTCTTGACTTTTTTTTGTCCGTCGAACGGTTTTCGAGTAAAAAAATAAAAGGGTATTAGGTACTCTTGAAGAGTAAAAGAGCACAGTTCACTTTAGTTTTAATTTTTAATAATCAAGTAAATACATTCAAGGACATGTTAGTACGGACGCCATTAGTAGAAACAGAACAATATTTTTTGCTGAAAAAAATGTGTTTTTATACCTAGTTAGTAGGTACCTACGTACCTACTAAAATTTAAAAAACACCCTGTATCTCAAAAGTACGGCGGTTGCGGACCTACATTGATATGAACTTTTTTTCTTAAAATCATCCAAGGAATAACACCCTTAAGGATCAGCATTCAATTATGAAACACCCTGTATACTTAGAAACGATCGAGGAGTTAAATTGTAAAATAGATTAAAAAATAAGCAAAAGCAAAGAACATGTGGAAGGAATATTAAACAGTTTTAGAACAAATTTATTTTGCAATTAGAGAAGTACCATATCCAGCAAAAGTGGAGGAGGCAATAAATGTAGTAAATATGGAACTTCTATACGGAGAAAAACATGGACCCTCACACAGAAACAGTATCTCAGTAAATGTAGTTAAATTGATATTTCTAAGAAAAATTCATGGAAATAGCAAGAAAAATAATATCGGATAACAAACAAACAGAGAACAATAAAATTATTGAAGATAAAATCAGTTGAAACAAAAATACAAGATAGACAGCAGGGATGGTTGAGTCCCATTTATACGATGAAAGAAGAAAGATGAACAAAAAAAACCTATGAAGGAAGAACACGGGAAAAACAAAAGACTTATATTGAGGCAAACCTGTCAAGACGAAGTTGGAAAAGCTGCAGCGGATAGAAACATCAAATGGAAATACATAAGAAGCTAGCTCAATTCAGAAAAACATGAAAATAAGTCAGCACGACATAACTTAACTTTTACACCTAACTGTAAAAACCATCATTAAATTTAAAAAAAAAATTATATTTAATATAAACTGATAACTTACGATTTTAGAGGATTTCTTTAATTTCCAATGAATCATCAGGAGAACCAAGAGAACCAGGAGGTTATTCGCTTGTCTGATGTATATTCGTAGAAACTGTAGCAATATTAGTGATATCAGTAATATATTATTATATTAATAAGTTATTATTGGCTAGTTATGTGTTGATTAAGTATCGGAATTATAAAGAAAAAAGTACATAATAGATGAACAAAGAATATTAATTTGAATTATCCAGTTTAATATAATATTGTTTGTAAGCGAACAAATTTTTTAGTAAAATAATAAATTACCTTCTATGGTTGGCGTTTGTATCCAGTGTGACCAGGTGTTTCAGTTTCCGTTTCAGGAGACGGTTTGAGTTTTAAGTTGCTCGACTTTCGTGATATATTTATTTCCCCATAAGAAATAATATAAGTTGAATTAATCCGTTCCACACGGTATCCGGAAGATTCACCGAAAAGCAATTCAACGACAGCAATTCACCGAATATCAATTCACCGCATACGCAATTCACCGCATCATCGAAAAATGAATGAATATGAATTACATGAAATATATTAATCAAAGATCAGAAAGTAATATTATTGTGACTGACCAATGACCATCCTATCCTGTACATTGGCTGCACTTTTTGGGGTTTACTTATTACTCATATTTTTATTGTTTTTAATTATTAAGGTGCTTGGATCCTCAAGCGTTGTTTTACGTATTGATATCCACAGGTCTAGAGCAATTATTACACAGTAAGAAAAAAATAAAACTTGTTGATAGACTTAACCCAAATACGGTAAATACTCGATAAAAGCAACTTTTCTGTATCGATTTTGGTTGTAATCTTGTAATAGTTGCTTTTTTCGAATATTGTTATTTTAAATAATAGTATGTAAATTATAATTGTTTGACAATATTTTTTCAATAAATATATTGCTTTCTGATCTTTCATTAATATATTGCATTTAATTTATATCCATTTATTTTTCTACGATGCGGTGAATTGCGTATGCGGTGAATTGCTTATGCGGTGAATTGATATTTGGTGAATTGCTGTCGGTGAATTGCTTTTCGGTGAATCTTCCTAGAGCCGTTCCACACCGTCAAAATTTATCCAATATAAAACAATTAAAGTACCTATTTCAAACGATCATCTTGGTAAATAATGATAAAACAAGTATATTTAGTTGCAATTAGTGTTTAAGACTTCTCGGTAGTTTTCATTTCTCGAGAAATGAGTAATATATTTCTGATTTCTCGAGAATTCTCGAGTCTCGAGAATTTTCAAATAGTATATAAATTTACATTTACCCGCTTAAATTTAGTTTAAAAAGTTATATAACAATGATTATCGCTCTTTAATATTAAATTCATATATTTTACTTATTCTTTTAACAAAGCTTGGACCGGCATGTAATAAATTAATTTGAAAATTCATCAGAAATTTATTTTTGATTTATTATTTATATCGTCAAAACCTGGATTTCATTAATAAGTATATTACCTATTTTATAAAAGATAATAACCGTAAGTGATTTTAATTAAATATTATTATTCTGAACATTATGAATCACTTAAAACTTAAAAATATATAAACAAAATTAAATGTGTTCATAGTACAGATTTAAAATATATTTTTTTTAAACAGAGCAAAACATGCAAAACTAATGAAAGTGTGAGGTGGCGCAAGCGCTGTGAACGAAAACCAAGCAAGTAAAACCAAATACTGTTCAAATTAAGCTAGTAAACATACAAATGTTTTCATGTCACAGGAATACTAGTGAGTTGAATAGCTCACATGACTTAATGTAACCCCAGCTTAAGGGTACAATATGTCAGTGTTTGATACTGAAAGTCAAACGAATAAAATCGCCGGAGAATGAATAGTTAATTAAGCATGCAGCAATGAAACTAAAGAGTAAATAAAACTTTAAGGGTCTATTTTTATTCTTAATAGTTTATGTACAACTAAAGTAATGCAGTACAGCACAAATATAAATAAGATTAACATAACGAACTTAATTCTAAAACAATTAAAATAATAAATTTTCACAATTTTATTTAAATTAATGACGTTTCAATTTACACGCAGAGACAAGTTATTAAAAAGAATGCATTTTATCGAGGTTGTTTATTATTGATTCAACACACATAATCAACATCCAAGAATGACATGGGTGTGTAATTAGTAAATTAACGTCAAAACGAGATCGTACGAGTCCTGAAAGCATACGAGTCCAGTAAAGACACTTTACGTTACGGGTATGTTAGGTACAATATTTTTTCTGCGTCCGTCACGGACACAAACATCACTATCGTCACCATCCATAATTAAACAATAACTTAACAAACTACAGGTGAAAATTCGCTTGGTGGTATAATGACGCTTGTTTGACAGCGCAAATCTACAAAACAACTCATCACAATGACAACCAGCTACTTTCCGGCCTAGGCCGGTATAGACAACTCATTACCATGGCAACCAGTTACTTTCTGGCATAGACTAGTAAAGATGAATTTTCCAGCCTTAAAATTTATCTGGATGGACGCAGAAAAAAATATGGAGATCCCAGTTTTGTTGTTGTAAGTTGTAATACATACCTGTAAAATAAAAATTGGCGTCAATAATTCCACTCCTAGAGTGGGTGCCATTTACCAACAACAAATGCACGTGTACATCTTCCAGAAGTTTAAATTGATACGTTACTAGTTTAGTGCCGTAATCGCAAAATTACTTTTTTTTTAATTGCTTTAAGCGTACTGGTTTTAAACTTAGATCATTCTAATTCCTAAACTAGGAAATTCGTTATTGGACAAAGAATTAATAAATGCGTAAAAATCTTATTAAAACTGGCTAGGGAACTGTATTTTTCGTCAACAAAGGGCAACCATAATGCCTTTTGTCCAGTACTTCTTAAATTCGAAGGCTGCCCGAATACATGTTCCTCGTAGTCTGCAGGTTTTTCGTTTTCAATAGTAGTGTCCTCTGTTGGTGAGTTAGTTAATACTGAATATGTAGGTAAGGCAGAAATTTCGGTTACAGTTGCTGTAGTCGAATTAATAGTATCAGGTCGTGGTAATGAAACATTAGTTAAATAAATCGAGAGATTTGTTAAAACAGGAAGGGCGTCTTTGTAGTCTTTAACTTCAAATGGAACAACTTGTTCATGGTATCCAGTTGCTTGTACCTAAAATTGTATGAAAATAATAATAAATAACATCGTGTTGAATTCTATAAATATCGCTCTAGTGTTAAATTTTTCAGTTTAAAGATCAAAATATAATTGTATTTGACATTTAAAACAAATGTTCGAGATATTTCCAAAGCCTACTAGTTTAATGCTATTAAATATTTAGTTTGTATCCGTAAATTATCAAAAAAAATCGCAATAACTCGAGAACTGATTTTGGACGTAATTGAACTTAATAGTCTTTGAAGGTAATTACATTATCAATTAGAAAATGTAAAAATATATAGGGTGTTCCATTTTAAAAAACTGAGTTATTCGTGTTTGAAGTTTGACTAAATGGATCGGGCATAAGGAAAACCCTGTGTATTATTTTAAAATTGTACCTAGTCAAAAATCACTATGACACTATTGTTCTTTAAAGTTTCAAAGGAATTCGTTCTGACATAGCCAAGTTGTGAAATATCAACATTTTTTTAGACTCCTGTTTCGGTCAATATTTTTATAAAAACTTAAATAACTCAAAAACTACTGATTTAAGATACATAAAACCTAAATATTTTTGAAAAAACAATTTTACATCTAAAAATTTTAAATAATACTGGGTTTTCTATTTAAACAAAGTGATGTTTCGGTGCTCAAAAACAAAACACTGTATACTGAAAAATAATTTAAAGTTATGTAGTAATTGACCACATCCAACTTTTGGTAACTGGAACAGAAACTGTACGAAACTTGCGTTTCCCTAATAATGTGAATGGCGAATAAATTTAATAGAGGCGGTATATGGTATATCTGCATTATGCTGTGATGGTATTACCTGTATTTCATACTGGCCGGGAAGTAAAATTCTCCAAAATTCGCCTCTACTTGCACTTTTGAAGGACATATTTCTACCGGCAATCATCAATTTTGCTCCTTTAACAGGTTGTTTGGTATTAATATCCGCAATTATCCCTCGTACTCCTTTGTGTGCTTGTATAACAAAATCCAACAGAGCCTATATAAAAAAAAAAACAATGTGAAAGGCTTACCGTAAGTTTCAACGTAAAACGTAAAACGCAAAACAAAAACAAAACTTTTAATTCTAAAACTTTCAAAACAAATTTTAATACAAAAATTAAAAATGTCTTGTTATAATATTAACTGAAACCAAGCGACCGAGTGGGGGTGACAAATGAACCTTCGTCGCAAGCTCGAACGTCGCTAGAGCCAGTCGAAATTTGATCAATAACACAAACATAATTACGTACATTTTCTAAAATAATATGCTCTAATAATATACAAGGTGTTTCGGGGATCATGACCATCTCGAATATCTCATTTGTTTAACAAAAAAGTCTAATAATATTATAAAATGTCGGAAATTACATCAAATGGTTTATATTAAAAATGAGTAATTTAAGACTTTCTTCAAACGGCACTAGTATAATTTACATTCAAAAATCAGAGGGTAAATGTTCTGATTTTTCCAGTAATACAAAAATTTTAATAATCTGTTTATATTATACATATATGCAATAAAAATATGTATAAAGTATTAGCAGATTAGTGAAAATTAGTACGAGATTTTTTGCATTTAAAAACCGATCGTAATCAGCTAATATATTTTCGTTATTAATTATTTGGAAACATGAGATAATATGTCTTCATGACCTACGGATACTAGTAGATATTTTTTTCGAAAAAAAAAAACCTTGTAAAAATTATTAACATGTTGACATGACTGGAACTGTAAGAAAATGTACAAATTTATTTAGAGTTTACATTACACTATACTAGTGTCATTTGAAAAAAAGCTGAATAATGTCTTTTAATAAACATAAGAATTTCTAATATGCCTTATAGTGCTGCATAATATGACATAAAAAAGCTATTTCGTAATATACAGGATGGTCCACATAGAAGGGTCATTATTAGAATGTCGTAAACGGTAAGAGCTACAAAGAGGTTTAAATTTGACAATTTCCCTTTCCGAGACCTATTCAGTAATGCTTTAATGTTTTAAAAAAGTTTCATGGCAGGCTAGATAATAAACTAAAATCAAAATGGGTATTTTTTTAAATCGCTAATAACTGGGTTATACTTGATGATACAAAAAATTGTAGGGAAAAAAGTTGTAAATTTTTTACACACTAAAATGAAAACTTTCATTTTTAATATTGTTTAAATTCTTAGATTAATTACAAACTTGCATTTTTTTAAATGGAAACCGAAGTTGGCTATGACTTCAAGAAAAAGCATTTTTTCCCTCTTTTTAATAATATTTAATGTATTTATTTTGATAATTCAGCTCAAAAACAAATAAAATTCATTAAAAAGTACCTATAAAGCTATAGACTGCCATGAATTAAAACAATATTGAAACAAATAAGTGTTTTCATTTTACAGTGCGTAAAAAAATGTACAACTTTTTTCCCCAAAAATATTTTTGTACCATTAAGTATAACCGAGTTATTAAAGATTTTTTAAAAATGGCCATTTTGATTTTTGTTTATTATCTAGCGTGCCTTGAAACTTTTTTGAAACATTAAAGCATCACTGAATAGGTTTTAAAAATGGGATCAATTTGTCTAATTTAAACTTATTTGTATCTCTTACCTTTTACGAGATCCTAATTATTGTGACCCTTCTATGTGGACCACCGTGTATAAGATGTAAAACATGTAAGATAATAGAAGTTATTATGATATCTAAGACCCTGTACACAGGAACGGTGGTTTGATGAGCTGCTTGATTTTGATTTTTTTCTTATTTACGAAAATTTCAATTTTTTATTTCTTTTATCTGTTCAGAATATTGTTGTTAATTTATATTGAAAATCCTTATACTATTTGGAAATAAATATTATGCCGCCAAAATCTTCAGAACTAGTGCATTTTTAAGATGTATACATAACAGCCATTGCAAGATTTGCTGCCATTTAATAATAAACTTTCGTGAGTGGTAATGAACGACTTTTGGTGAGTTTTGCTAAATTATCGTGTGCACTATTTTGTCCAGTTTGTTCGGCATGTTGTAAAGAATCTGACAAAAATTCTTTTCTTGCCGGTATAAACGACTGGAAACAAGTACATCAAAGAATAACAATGAGGAGGAATTCGCAGAAGAGACAGATTGGATAAGGAAACTTGTGAATTCTAGACAAATTTTTTAACTGAGAAGGGTTTGGTAATTTTCTTTTCGGATCCGATTTACGCAACTTTGTCTTAATTTAAATTAGGAAGGTCCTTATTTTGAGCCTTCAATTTGAGTACCTAAATAAAACGACGAAAATACAGATAAAATTTGTAGCATAATGATTTTATCATAAAAAAATATATGGGACATTCTATTTAAAAATAATTGCATAACTATAGTCGTTAAGGGCACCCACTGTTATATTTCACGCTACTGTTATTAATTTAATGTATGAAATTCGTGATTGTGTCCAAAATGTTTTCTCATTCATACTCCATCGCTTAAAATATCTTTTAAAATTTATTTTGTTGTAAGATTTGTGCAAGTATAATTTCAAACCTTTTTAGATTCTATTTACACTTTAATTTAATTAAATTTACAAAAATAGTGTTTTGATTTTCCTTACATGTCTATTATATTCCCATAACTGAGGTAAATCCTTCGCTGGAGGAAATTTGCAGCAAGAAATTTCAAGCGTGAGTTCCATACATCCATGCATTGCGTAGTTGTAGTCTTGCATGCCACCTAAAACAAATACATTTAAACAATGTAAATACCAACATATTTAGGATATTTAAAATCATTACCGCTAAATGGGTACCAAGCAGCACCATTCGTTATTCCTCCTTTAAATTGCTTATTCAAATCTTTACAAGGTTCACCCAAATGCATTGTTGGATGTTTATTAGCATACGTCTTGGCAAGATGAATGAATACATCGTCATCAGCAGATATTGAAGGAGGATTTTCAGGAAACGAAGCTGAGAAATGTGTGATAAATCAATGATCTTAAAAGTATTTTTAAAATAATTACAAAATATTATAATACTCGTGTATACAGTGAAATCTTATCTTGGTTGATTAAGTTTATTACCAAGCATTTAAATGAATATAAGGAACAATGGTTTTAAAATTTTTTAAAAGATGGATTTAAAAAAAAGAATTAAACGCATTGGAAAAAGTGCCATGTTATTTGGCAACTTACAGAAACAATATATTAAATTATTAAAAGAAATAAACGTATACAATAAGGTGCTACTTTTTGCAAATACTTTTAAAGTGTAATAATAACTAAATAATTAAAAGCAATTTTAAAATAATCAAGTTATTCGTAGTTGTGTTAATACAAATTTCATAAACAATTTATTTCAGGCGCAGTAAATCGATCTATAATAGATTATGTTTCACTGTATCGCTTAAAAAATGGCATTAAAAGAGAAGGAAAAGCAAACAATAAATAAGTTTGATACGGTACATTCAGATAAACATAGTAGCCAAAACCCTGAATAATAAAATCTTTTCGTACCAAAATAAGAAGTTCTTAAAGTTTGCTCTTCCGCCGAATTATTAGCATTCATAAAATCTTGTACAAACTTGTCCCACTCTACAAGTTAAAAATTAACTATAAAACTGTAATTACACAAGAATGGCAAACATTTTTATAATTTTAGTAAATATATTAATCTCTTACTTCTTTCTTTAACAGTATCAAAAGGATAATTGGCCACTAAGGCGCCACCATGCAAGCTTGCTGATAATATAAACGGATACTTTTCCATCCATTTCATGATAGCATCGGTTTCTGGTTGTTTCGGCATAAGGTTCTTTACAAAGAAATCGGGGAAATTTCGATTTAAATCTATGTTTATCATGTTTGAGCGTCCATTTTCTCCTGAGCACATGCCCTCGTTAGATTTTTCAAAACCATCTGGGTTCATACTTGGCATAACATGAATTCTTGTGTTTTCTAACAGCCATTTTATAGTGGAATTATTTGGATAGTTATCGGCCAAGTACTAGAATAATTATAATAAACATAAAATCTGACGAATCTTATACATTTTGTAATACATTAGAACTTCGATTATCTTAACCGTCAATTGCTCAAACCGCTATGGTCTTAAAAATTACAGTATTTACTTTAAGTGAATTGCGTGTTATATTATTTTCGTTCTTGGTAAGAATCCTAGCAGAAAATGTGTAAATTTTTTCTACTTCCTAAAATATCTTAATAAATTATCAAAAACTTTGATGTTCATAATTAAGGCAAAGGCATTAATTGCAAAGTTCTATTAAAATTGAACTTGTCTGCTAAGGCTTAGATTTTAAGTTACGATTATGACTTCTATCATACGTAGTATAAAGAAAATATTAGGATCGCGAAAAAATTTTCGAAATCGGATTTTTGACGGACATACATTTTAAGTCCCCTGTACATGTTTTGACTACTTTCGCAATTATTTACGTGTGTGTGTGTGCTCGCGCGCGCGTATAACTACATTATTAAAATAAGTAAGTGAAAGAGCTATTGGATGAAATAAAAAATACAGTAATTTAATTACTAACATACACGGTGTTTTGTACGTTAACCCAAAACTACAGAAAAACGGGAATAGATAAAAATATTTTGTTTACAGAGAAATGTAGTCTATGATATTCAAATGTGATATTTAGACGGTTCGCACCGGCACCCGGCAACCATACCGGTTGTTACAATTTTTAAAGTTTTCGTACCGGTTGTTAAAGGCGTCATTTATTCATATGTATGTAAATCATTATAAATAAACAAATAAATGTGTATAAAAAATCGATTTGTTTAACTTGAAAAGTGTCAGCATTTGCGTTCTTTTTTCTGCTATAGCAAAACAAAAGTGTAATAAGCCAAGTTTCCTTCTTCTATCCATTACAATAAACTCTGCGGACGCCTATGCGTACCATTGAATAAAAAGATAAAGGAATGAGCGTTATAGCGTTACTAAGGCGTCCAGGTTAGCCTCTCAATATGGCGGATGCATGTTTCCGCTTCTCAGTGGCGTATCTAACATTTTTAAATATGTATTGATTAATGTAAATATTTGCTTTCTTTTGAATTGAACCTGTTATTTACTTATTTATTTCTTGTTTCGTGGTTGAGGGAATTAAATAAACGACAGCATATTTCAATATTTGGATTGTTTATTATGAGAGTTAAAAAATATGCTGTACACAAATGCACGCCACTGATATGACATACCATTTTGACAGACCACATCAAATTTTCAATACATGATTACACTACAAAATATTAATGTCTACTTACCTATGAAACGTAATCTTTTTATCTTTAACATTTTTGGACCTACTACAACTACAAGATTTACAACTAACCATTGTAGTACACAAAACTAAAATATCTCCGACTGTTTCACCTGTCAACACCGGCCGCCATAAGAGGCTATCTATGTCGTCATTTCCGTCGCCGCTGAAACGCTGCAGTATAGTATTAAAAGCTCCTTCCTTTATCTTTTAATTCAATGATGCGTACCGGTTATTAAATGTTTTAAATATCACCCCTGTGTATATTTGGAATTACAAAAAATCTTATCTTTCTAATACAATTTTTAATTACGGAATTATTAAACAACAATCAAAATTAACAAAATTTTGAATTAATTTTTTCAAAAATGACTCCTATATTTAAAAAAAAAAAAAGTTTGTAAAAATAAAATGCCATTGATTTTAACACTCTTGAATTTTAAAAATAAAACAAGTTATAATTTTTATGATGCTGTGGTTTAAGTCGTTAGTACTTAAGGATACTAAACAACTAAACTGAATAGGATGACCCATTCTCATAAAACAATACTGATGTATTTCAAAACTATCCGAAAGTAACGTCATTAATATAGCTAAAACGTTTAACCTATGTCTTAAACTTTATATTTTTTGTTAAATATGTTCTTGTTAAATCCATTGCCAAATAAGATAAGGTTTTTTGTAAACCTAAAAGGTGGATTAATATAAACCTAAACGTTATAAATGCAAGTGTGACATATGACACATTTGCCACTTTATAAATTACATTTTTTGTAAAACGTCATTAAAACACTCTTTCGTAGACCGTGCTTTTTCGTCATCAACATGTTCACGAATTTCATCGAATTGGCCATCCTGTTCAGTTTGGTATTCTTGGTAACTACTTGCATGAAACGTCATTTTGGCAGTAGTCATTTACGTCATTTTGATAAACGTCATTTACAAAAATGAGGTTTGTTTAAATGCCTGGAGCGGCACTTTAAAGTTTTTATATTCACCAAAAGACAAACACACTCGTACACAAAATATGTCACATGTTTTAGGATATTTTGGGAACTTTCAAATTTTTAGTTTAGATTCTTACTAAACGCCTGAAAACACAATTCTTTATTATTGTGAACATTCATCTACCTATATCTAACGGTTTGTAAGATCCCCATGATCTTTAGGACGATTCTTGCACCCTGTATATTGGAATATCACACAAATGATTTCGCGAAAAAGTAGTTTTGAAAAAAAAAAGGTTAAACGATAGTCATTCATCCGCATAGCTATAAAAGCAAGTGCTATAAAATTTAAGAATAAAAACAATAATTAAGGAACAAGGCCAAAAAATATAAACTTATATGAGGGGTACGTACCTGCGAAAAAGGTTACTACTAAGGATCAAAGTAACCACATTCGCTATAATCACCAGACATTGCTTTATAGTTTATACGATTACTATTGGTTCAGGTTTTTGGAAAACAAAAATTTCAAATCTGTAGCTGATGTTCGAAGTTTTCTAGAGCAGGCGTGCGCAAACTTTTCATGGCGCGCGTGTCCCCATTTTTTCAACATACAAATTTGCGCCCCCAACATGACTGGCAACGTACCTACTAACTAAAACTCAATTTTTTTGGGCTGAAGTTAGCAGAAATCAATAATTTTCGATCACCCGGTATAAAATATTATAGAAATATAACATTGTAAATAAAAAAGAGACATAAAATATTTACAGTTAAAATTAAATCATGGCTATAATCCTGCATCTCGCATTTTTTGGTGGCGCCCCCCTGTCCTAGAGCAGCGATTCTTAACCGGGGGGGCTCGGCCCCCTGGGGGGCCGCGAAAAGTTTTGCAAAACGCTTTTACTTTTTAAAATACTGAAATCTTAAAAAAAAACAACTCCTTATTTTACTCGAACCAACGCAACGGAGAGGTTTCTTCTTAAATAAAGCGTAATATTTTTGTTACTGCAAACTAGGGGGCTGCGAAAATATTTTGGGATATTTGGGGGCCCCCGACTAATAAAAGGTTAAGAACCACTGCCCTAGAGTCTTATGTTTCTACAGGGTGACCATATTTTTACACTCAAGAGATTAAAAAGTTAAAACTTTATTTAAAGACTTACATTTCTCTATCATATTAAAATAAATAATTACGTATGGGTATCTTTATAGTTATTATTATATAAATATTATTATTAAACTCCTTATAAAACTTTTATTGCCCGCATACATTTTCAAACTCCCTTACATAATTAAACTTTATTAAAAACACCAAACATTAAGGCTGATACTATAACTAACCTTTCAATAACTTAAATTAATGTAAATATAAATTATACTATAAATGTAAAAATATTGTCATAATGCTATATCTACAGGTGACAAAGTCTAATGACATATATGTATATTATGTATATTCTACGAAATGCCACCAAATTAAAATTTCTAGTAAACAATGAGTTCTATAGTGATAATATATTTTCACCACAAACTCAACTGTTTTAAAGATAAGAACAGAATCTACCTACATGTTGATATGACTTGTGGTTTGTTGATTGTACGTCTCGTTTGTTAATTAAAACAAACGACTGATGCTTTATTACAAATTTTCATCATATAAATAACAAGAGAATGTTTTGATATTTGCAATTTATTTTATATGATTATCATCCTTTTGTTATGTACTTATACCTTATTCAACATATTTAATCGACATAAGAAACTCCCGTTCTATAAATTAATATGATGCATTTTTTGCATTAAATTTATATTCAGCATATTTTTGTGCTTTAAAATATGCATTTTTTACTAAAATTATGAACCGGCATATAACTTATCCATGTTGATAAATATCAGGAGAATTAAAATTATGCGTTTTTTTGCGCATAACATTCACGCAAGTGAGTAGACTTTTAAACATTATAAAATCGAAATTTGTATACAAATACGCACAGGGTCATCCAAATTGAAAGTATTTGTTAGGTATCTCAGTAATTGTAAAAGTTTGTGATCTTAGGTAGTTATTGTTTGTAAAAAAAATGATCCCTCTTATTTGATTTGTTGTAGCAGATTTTGTTTCTTCGCTAAAGGCAAAAATTCAATTTTAAGTTACAATTTGTTTTCAAATTTAAAAAAAATTATAGGTTTTTGATAATCATCTTTTAGTAGAATATGAATGTTTTAATATTTGTGTAATGACATTAATTTCTAATAAACAATGTTTTATGTGGAACCCATAATAGGCAATGACTTTACTGAAAAGACATTTTTCTTAAATTTCAAAATTTGTGCAATGTTCGTATGTTGCTAAAAATAACCAAGCAAGTCATCACAAAATTTCATAATCACAGTATGCCATAAATTAATTTTGTTTTTAAATTGAGCATAAAAATTAAGAATCCATATAAAAAAAACTTCGATTAGATTTTGTTCTATTTTAATAAATAAAGAAGTTATAGTAAGTTTTCAAAAATGATGAAATTTCATTTTTCGTATAGTGCCAAAATGGAAAGCGATATAAAAAATTTCATTACACAGGCGTTCTTTTCTCAAAAGAATTGCCCAAGAAACCGATGTTACATTTTCGCTAACTATTATGGTAACCGAGATACCCCGTAAAACATTCGAATTTGGTTCACCCTGTATGCTGAGAAAATTTCCTTTTTAATTAAATCATGGCCTACTCAACTTTTTTTTTTAATTAGAGTTGCTTCATATATTAAAAATTAAAACTATCGCAAAAGCTTGGAATACCTAATCGTATTCTACTTAAAAATGAATATAAAGGACTTTTGCAACATGTTTTTAATTTTTTTTTTTAATTAAAGGTTTTAATCAGGGACGTTAAAAGACGTTGCTGGGTCCGGGGGAAAAATTACATCGGCCCCAAATAAATACATTATTTGAAAATTTATTTACTAAAAACAAATTGTGGGATGATGTCCGGTCCCTGTAAATCACGAATTCGGGGAATTTTACCCCATCCCTCCCGTCCACCCTATTGTAGGCCATGGTTATAGTTGCTTTCTTAAATCGTAAAATTTTGATTTTTTTTGATAGCGCAAAAACGAAAACTGCTACTGCAAATCTAATTAATTTATATCGAAAAAGTAACCTAATTTAGATTTTCGCTAGCTATTCTAGTTATCGAGGTCCGTGAAACTGGCCCGGACTTGGGAAGCACAATTGTTACTGTTTTTTTTTATGTAGTGCTTCTTATTGCTTCAATCGGCTAACTGTTTCCCGTTAAAAATAAAAAGTTGAACTTCGGGGAATCTTCACGCAATCCCGAACTTTTTCACCAAATTCTATTATAGCGATGCCATTTCATGTTTCGTGTACAAAAATATAAACTATCAACACTATTAAACGTGACTGTTTCTGTCAATGATCGTTAAAACAACATAATGACAGTTTGTTTTAACAGGTATATTCTTAATGGCATAAGCCTACTACTAAAAATAAAATAGAATATGAAAAATTACCTAATTTTGCTCTAATGTTAAGGAAAATGAATAAATCGACCCCACATGATATATTATATCATTGGAATGGGGAAAAATCCTCATTCTCGTGATGTCACAGCCAACTATGGGTTCTATTTACAAAAATACAACTTTATGTCACAACCCGAATTTCAATATTTTTTTTGAAAAATTGTCTACACCACTGCATTCTTATCAAGAAAGTAGAACGTCAAAATTATTTTTCTTTATTTTCATAAACAAGCGAGATATAGTTATAAAACGAAAAATCGAGTTATCGGTGATAACTCGAAAACAAAACACGATAACCAATTTTAGTTTTCACTTTTTCTCGAAAAAAGAGATCGAGGAAGCGAGGTCCGTTTTTCGATACCTCTTATAGCTACCGAAATTCCCTATAAAAACATCGAGATTTGCCCACCCTGTACTAACAATGTAGGTAACAGTAAGGTAAAATAAAATTTAAGCAATTATTGTTTTCCTAAAATTGAGCGTGTCAAGTAGGTCAATTTTGGGTTTTAGCGATAGATCATACTATCGATCTTATAAAACGCTCTAAAAGTAGATAGGTACTTGCTTCACGGATCTTTTCGATTAGTGTATAGCTCACACTGTATCTTTGTGAAGTACAATTTGTAAATAAATGAATTAATATTTAAGTCTGTTATTGTTTTTCCTGCCACGTTATCTTGGCGATGGCGATGTTTCATGTTGCAGATATGATTGCCAATAAATCGTTCACAAAATACTTAATTGTAAAATAAAGTCTTCGCCAAAAATTAAAAATACCAGAATGAAATGGTCTTTTATTATTAAGGTTAAACTACCACATTATACCGAGTGTAACTGACTTCTGGTACACACCCTTTTTTGTTCTTTAGTTTTGATTTTAGATAAATGAAATTTCAGACATAAGATATGTGTAAAAGACTGGATTATTTGAACACATGTATAATATTGTTTTACTTCCGGTATTGCCGAAAACGGCCTTAACTTTGTTATTTCGAATGGAACACCATGTATATTTAAAAATTTTTGGAAAGAGGAAGCAATTTTGAATACGACTGCACCATTTTGGTTATTTTTAATACGATTATTAGGATCTCTGGATAAGATTTTATAAGATTTTAATTATTTAAAGCAGGCTCCCAACACAAATAGAAGTTACTGGTATTTTTAAATGCGTTAGAAAATACTCTATTTAAATAACCGCATGTACCACTATCGTTTCATTTAAATAAATTGACTTTTTGTCAAAAAATCGATTCTGCAAGCCGATTAAAGTAACCTAATTGTCAATTAAAATTTACAAATACATTTTTTGGACAATTGTTGGAATAATAAAATTCCATTTATGCAGATCACGACACACTCAATAAAAAAAACAATTTTCGTCCAAAATTATTTGAGGTTATAAAAATTAACCAAAATGGTGCAGTTGTATGCAAAATTACTTCCTGTTCCCAATCATCTAAAAATATACGGGGTGTTCTGCTTGGTATAATAAAGTTGGGACAATTTTCGACGAAACGGGAAGTGAAACAATAGTGTAGATATGTTCAGAAAATCCGGTTTTTGTACACATCACGTGTCTAAAATTTCATTTGTCTAAAATCAAAACTAAAGAAAAAATTGTGTGAGCCTGATTTCAGTTACACCTGGTATATTGATTTAACCGATATTTTTACTTTCTTGAAAAACAAAAGTAATAGCAGTAAAACTTTAAAGATATGCACTTATAACTTATAACAATGATGTATGTTTAAGTTACATGCGTTTATGAATTTACTTATAATCGGAAGAGTCACTTACCAATAATCGCTTGTACGACTGTCTTCTTCGCTAAGTTTTTGGGTCATAATTAGAGAACCACAGATCGTTTGAAATAAGTGAAAACGCACAATAAATACACGTAAATCATTACAAAAAGACACCAACAATATTGATATCTGTGTAGAAATTCGGGATTAGATAATGTGAAGTTACTTCGGAGTTCAATTATTGCATCATAGCGCAAAAATGTATCAGTATTGAGCAACAATAATCATTATTGAAGCATTAACAAAGCCCTAAAGAATGAAGTCCCGGAATTCATTGTTTTTAGTTATAACGGGAAAACAGTAATCGAAATAAAAAAAATTCTTGAAGCACAAAGAATCACTAAGAAAGCAGTAACTAAAAAAAAATATGGCAACATTTGTGCTTCCCAAGTCCGGCCCAAACTTTATGGACCTACAAATACCTTACATTTGGACACTCTATATTTATAATTAAATTTTTACCTCCAAAAAATGCAGTAATAATTCACGTCCAACTGCTTCATTTCCATGTATATTTCCGATAAGTTTTACATTGGGAACTCCTAAATTTGATCCTTTTAAAGCATGTATTTCTAATACCCACAATTCTTTACCTAGAAAATTAAAATACTTATACCGCAATCCAAACTTAATCAACAAAACTTACCACGACCAGATTTGCCAACTTCATAAAGGGACGTTGAAATATTTGGGTAAGATTGACTAAAATTTTTTAAGACGTTCGTTAATGCCTCGTGCTTATGATAATTAAAATCTATCGCTGTAGAGCTACCGAATAATAAAAATATCACTAGCAGTATTAAACTCATTTTTAATTAAAATTAATTTGATCACAGGTATTAATTACACATAATTGTTTATTAGGTTAGTCCTTTTGTGCGCTATAAAGAGCGCTTGTGTTGTGAATCATCGAATAGTATTTAAACGACTGTTGCGGGTTTAGTACAAATTGCAGCTTGATAACAAAACGACCTTTTTTTAATCGCAGTTGGGATTTCATTCTTTCTCCCGCCATTAACTTATAGAAAACAGGTGGATAAAAACAAAAAGCTCTTGTCGTTTACACCAATCGCACAACAAACAAAAATTCGTTTTTTATACTAAGCTGTAATTCTCATTTGAATTAATCATTAATTTAAAAAAATACCTATGAAACAAATTTCTTTGTGCTAGTCATTGAAATTATTAATTTTTGGGACTAGTGTAAAAAAAGCAACTAGAAAATCGTACACTGAATTTTTGAATGGACAATGGACAATCGAAGTCTTGTTACTAAAAGTATCCTGTTTGTAATTGCAAAAGATGATCAATATTAATAGTGTTATCAGTTCCTGAATGTTTTTTAGTTACATTTTGCCTTTATAGAAATTTTTTAAATTCTTCTTTAACATATCTGCAAGAATCATTTTACATTTTGGTTGAAACAGGTGTCTATGGAATTATTTACCATTAAACAAATCGTCTGTTTTTAGTTTTTTCAAAATATATTTAAAAAAAGTTGAAGATGTAGTTCAAATTTCAAAATGGCATTAAAAAAAGGTCTTGGAAATCTGTTCAACTTTGCTAATTTAACCGACTATACAGGGTGTCCCAGCCAAGACGAATTATTCGATAGCTCTGTTATTAGTAATAATATTAAAAAAACCTAAATATAAAAGTTGTTTGTAGTCATTTACTACATAACTTAAAATTATTTTCAACTATACACAGTGTTTTGTTTTTGCGCTCTGATGCTAAACATTGTTTTTTTATATGGAACACCCTGTATATTTTGTAATTTTTGGATGTAAAATTAAATTCTCTTTCAAAAATATTATAAGTTGTTTATGTCTAAAATGAACCGTTTTTGAGTTATTAACGTTTTTTTGAAAATTTTGACAGATGCAGACCTTTATTAAAATATTTATACTTATTAACATAAGAACACCAGAGCAATTTACTAAGGTAATTTATTAGACAATAGTGTCATAGTGATTGTTGACTAGTTACATTTTTAAAATAATATACAGGGTGTTCGTTACACTCGGTCCATTTCGCTAAACTTTAAAATCATATAAATCTTCTTTTTCTTAATGGAACACCCTATATATTTTTACATTTTCTTGTAGAAAATTTAATTATCTTTCAAAGTTGTTAAGCATGTTTTATGTCTAAATATAATATTTTTGAAGTTATTTCGTTTCTTATGATTATTTGTGAGTATTTTACCTAAAATATCTGTAGTAGCCTTTGAAAATTCAAAACAATTTGTATGATCAGTCAACCAGAACAATTAATCGGCACAATTTAAACTATTATGCCACTAAAAATTCATATTTTTTAAGAGTTGTAGATACGCAGCATAAATGGCAGCAAATAACACCAGAATGCTGTGTATCTACAGTTCTTAAAAAATATGGATTTTTAGTGGCATAATAGTGGAAATTGTGCCGATTAACTGTTCTGGTTGAAAGTTCATACAAATTGTTTTGAATTTTCAAAGGCTACTACAGATATTTTAGGTAAAATACTCACAAATAATCATAAGAAACGAAATAACTTCAAAAATATTATATTTAGACATAAAACATGCTTAACAACTTTGAAAGATAATTAAATTTTCTACAAGAAAATGTAAAAATATATAGGGTGTTCCATTAAGAAAAAGAAGATTTATATGATTTTAAAGTTTAGCGAAATGTAGCGAGTGTAACGAACACCCTGTATATTATTTTAAAAATGTAACTAGTCAACAATCACTATGACACTATTGTCTAATAAATTACCATAGTAAATTGCTCTGGTGTTCTTATGTTAATAAGTATAAATATTTTAATAAAGGTCTGCATCTGTCAAAATTTTCAAAAAAACGTTAATAACTCAAAAACGGTTCATTTTAGACAGAAATAACTTATAATACTTTTGAAAGAGAATTTAATTTTACATCCAAAAGTTACAAAATATACAGGGTGTTCCATATAAAAAAACAATGTTTAGTATCAGAGCGCAAAAACAAAACACTGTATATAGTTGAAAATAATTTTAGGTTATGTAGTAAATGACTACAAACAACTTTTATATTTAGGTTTTTTTAATATTATTACTAATAACAGAGCTATCGAATAATTCGTCTTGGCTGGGACACCCTGTATAACTCTTGTAATAACAAATTTACTCATGCAACACATGTAGATTATTGTCACCCTGTATATTTTTTTAGTTAGTGTTTCTTTGTGCTTCAAAAATCTTTATTTCGATTAACCGTTTTTGCGTTGTTAATAAAGAACATAATTACAGAACAATATCACGCCATCCCTTGCTTTAAAAAGTTCTGCTCCGTTTTCTAACTTTTTTCGCTATGTCGCAAAAACTAAATTCCTGGTTTGGTGCCGGTGTGAACGCCTAGGCGACGGGCCGATTACTAGGGGTAGGCGATATCGAAAATATATCGACATATCGATAAGTTGACAAAAAACTGAAAAAAGAGATTGCTGTCCTAAATTTAAAAAAAGCTCTGCGCCCTTCTTTTTGTTGTCCGTATACCCACGAAATATCGTGAAAATGCTGATTTACTGGGTCTAATTCTTCGATATATCGATATCGAAATTATATCGATATTTATCGATAATCGCCCAACCCTAGCGATCACCATAGAGTCCCAATATAAAATTCAGATAAAAATTTTGGATTTTAATGAAGTTGGAGCGTAAGATGGCCTAGTCAACCTGGCAACACTGTACACCCGACCCTTGCAACGTTATAATTCATAAAATTTACGATAAGGGCCCAAAAATTTAATAAAAGTATGAAACATTTCATTTATTTTAGGCAATAAACAAAGATATACGCAAATTTGGTTCAAAAGAACCGCTCAGTTCAATATAGTTTTATACCTTATTGTAATACGGATTTTCCACATCCGGATTATTTCGAACATTTGTTTTCAGGTACAAATCCCTTTCTATATTGACCAACTACAGCTTCGTAATAACATTCGTCTAGTGATTTGAAAATTTGAGATGTACAAAAGTTTCGTTTAGTGTTAACAGAACTTCCAAACCAATAAGAGAGCAGACAGACAGTGCATACCGACGATTTTTCATGGCAGTGCGCGAACGCAATTATTTTCAGGAGATTTTTCATTGTGCAATTTTTTAATTACATGATAAAAACAGCGCACGTGCGCGACTGGCCTAAGTGTGTTATACTAATTGTAAGTGCAATTTGACTGGTATGTCCAATCTTTTATACTTTTTATTATATTTAGAGGTAGGGCCAAGTCAAGGCAAAAGGGACACAAATGAGATAGAAATAAAGAATTACTTTTATATTTCACGGGCCGATCATTCTGTATTAAAAATAATAGCAATAAAATCAAAAAAAAAACTTAATTTTCAATGAATTTATCGTTATTAAATAAAGAGGCAATGCTTTTTTAAAAGTTATGTGCACATAGTAAAAAATTAATTGATGTTCAAAAAACCAAAAACATTACTTATTTTTGCTATTTTTTATTTTGCTTTTAATTTTAGTTATAATAACCTGTGTGTAGAAGTCTGCTGATATTTTTGACTTGCTATTAAGAAGAACATAAATTTTAGAAATTTTGATATTAATGTGCATTTTTTTATTTAATTATTATGTTATTAAGACTTAATATTTTATTTCTTCTAATTAATTTTTCCGTTAATTAAAATTTATTTGAATATAAATTAAATTATTCCGAATATTTGGCATACAAATGAATTTGGTATCCGACAAGTGTTTTCAAATTTTTTTATTCTGGTTCAACGGTTTGTTCATTATTTTTCACTAATTTCTTTGTTCGTCATGCTTTTTATGGTGTTGCTACATAAACCCATTGTTGCACACCGGGATGGGGAGTCGGAGTCGGGAATTTAAGCTTTTTGGAGGAGTCGGTAAAACTATCGACTCCCGACTCTTTGATCCATTTTTTTAATCAAGGATAAGAACAGAACGAAAACAAAATAACCATATTAACCGGGAACAAGATTTTGTTTTTTTGTTCAAGAACAAAAACAAAATTAAAAATAATTAATAGCTACTGATTTTAACCGATTTTAATGTCTCCAGCGTAGTGCATTAGTGAAAGGAGTCGGAAGTCAGAGTTGGTTTAAAAAAATACCGACCGTCGCGTCGGGAGTACTTTATTTTTCTGTCGACTCCCATCCCTGGTTGCACATTCATTATCAATAGGTAAATAAAAAATTAAAAAACAAATTGCGCAAAAAAATTGCACTTTTTTAAATACATAAATTTGTATGATAATGGACATACTAGAAAAACCAAAGTACCTCCTACAGCGTGGTCCAAATCCGATGGGATTACATGGGTATCCCGCTTTATATTCAGGATAGAGAAACGGTTAAATTACCAAAAATGTGCAGTATTTGAGACAAACTTGGAACCGTTTACAAAAATATTTTATCATTTCCGGTTTTTGAGTTATTATAAAAAAGTGTTTTTTGTCATATTAATAATTTTTCATATCTTCTTTATTGTTGTAATTATCGAAAACATCTTTGAAGCACATTAAAAGATATGTTTATGTAAAATTCGATGATTATAAAAAAAATTAAAAAAATGCGCTTGCCGTTAAAGGGTTGAAAAACAAGCTTACCTTTTTTAAGGTAACCGATAGGCACGTTAAGAATAATAATAATAATAATAATAATAATAATAATAATAATAATAATAAATACTTAACCAGATATAAAGGAAAAACGCACTAGATGGATACAGGATACCCTGTATGTATAACGTTCAAACCCTCTCTTTCTCTTTGCGAAATAATTTCATTAAATAAACATTTACCTATAAGTTATCGGTTTAAAATTGGTAGCGTGAGAAACAGTATGTTCTCAACGGTCTATTAAGGTAAGATTTAAATTTTTGTTTACCATATTTTTTTACAGTTGTTTAGTAATTAAAATATTAATAGTTTTAATTTTAAGTGATAATAATCACCCTGATATACAACAAAATCTTTATGTGGGACAAAACAATTTTATTATGTAAGATTATGATGAATTAATGACACACTACCCGATTGTTTGATTCTATAGGAATCTGTTTTAGGTATTTATATTTTCAGTAATAAACTGTATTATTAAAACGCAGTTTAAAATGCATTATCACAACTTAAAATAATTATTTGTGGAGCTATTGTTGTAATTTATCAGTGAGGTATCCACTAACTGATTAATTGCAAGGTTTCTACCGGAATGAAAACCACAACGGATGTTTTCTTTTATCTTTCGATAATTGCGTGTAAATAATATAATGATATTTAGCTGCCGACAAATACCCACAAATGGCATTCGTAAACAAAGTAGCTAATACATTTGCAAACGAGGTAAATAATCAGCAATCAACATAATGAATACAAGGGCTCGTTACAAGGTTTTACTGACGATATTTGTTAAGTTTCCTGTACTTATGTAAATAATATTTGTTTTCTTATTCTAAATTCGAAAATTTAGTAATACACAACGTCTCCGAGTAGGTACAAACATTCCAGCTCTGTTACTTCTTCATCTAAGAAGATTGACTTTTGGTGTTTATTACAAAGTATTTAGACGATTCAAACTCCTTTTTTAATACGTTATTAAATTTTATTAAATTTAACCTTCATTCAGTTAGTTGTGTGATATGATGTTGAAACAGGGCTTCGAACCGTAATTTTTTACGTTTCGGTTTTCGTTCCGGTTTAATTAAAAAAATATATATCGGTTCGGTTCCGGTTTTCGTTACGGAAAAAATAACGTTTTTTTCGGTTTTCGGTTCAGTTCCGAGTGATTACTTTTCATTTTTTTTTAATGTTTTTATTTGGTATAATAATAAGGTATAATAATTGGAAATAGAAGTTTATAACATATGATGATAATATAATTTATTAAACGAAACATATACAGGGTGTGTAAAAATTGGCGGAAGCGCTACACGTGGCGATGTTCTTCATAAAATTCTAAGTCAAAAATCTGAATACGAAAATGTTGTGCCATGCTTGCTATGTCTGCAAGAGGTCCTCAAAGTCTTGACATTTAGTCCTTTAATAAGCGTTATTATTTAATACTTGCAAATGAAAAAGCTACAATTTGGTATAAAAATAAATTTCGAATAGTATTTTTTCCCAGATATTGTGTTCTTCCTTTCAAAAATTGTTGTTGAAAATATGTAAATCACTGATTTGAATGAAAATAATACATATGGCAACATTGTCATTAGCTGTCATCTCTGTTTTTCTCGTAATTATTTCTAGTTTGTGTTTTACGATACCCAAAAGTTTCCAGCTATGTTTACGAACTGAAGGCTTTCAGTTCGAACAAAAATTGTAAAAACCCAAGTAAAAATTGCTGATAAAAAAAATTCCAAACGCATATCAATGTATGCAATGTTGCCAATTTTTTTTCTCTTTAAATGGTTCCTGAGGCCATAGGAAGCATGGTACAACATTTTTGTATCAACATTTTCGACTTAGAATTTTACGAAGAACATCGTCACGTGTAGCGCTTTCGCCAATTTATACACACCCTGTATAAACAAAACGCGCGAGTTTGTTGAACATGTACCGAACCGTAATAAACCGTTAATTTTTTTTGGTTCAGTTTCGGTTTTCGTACCGACAAAAATAACGGTTTTTTTCCGGTTTTCGGTTCACTTCCGGTTCGAAGCCTTGGTTTGAAACGCTTATTTTCGAGTTTACTTTTTCTTTCAAATGACACAATATACAGAGCGTTTTACTTTTAATGTGGCACTAATGCTACCTCCGTAAGTAATGAAAATATAAGGTTGGTTAAATGGGACAAAAGTAAGCTATTTGGGAGTGCACTTTTTTAATTTTATCTAGTTAACTGTTTATTTTTCAATACATCTGAATATTGCTAAAAATTGAGCCCTATTGTTTGTAACTTTTTACTAATATAATCTTATCTGTATCTCTTTTATTAGGCGAGATCATCATGTTCGCTCGAGTTAAGTGGTACATCCAGTTCCCTCGACTTAAAGTAGTTTTTAACTTTTCAAAATGTTAAAGTATAATGACCATATTATCTGTCAAATTGACATGGAGGCATTAAGTTTAGAGTTGTAACAAATAATAGTGTGTTTTATTGTCTTATTCATTATTGAGACTTTAGTAATGCTTAACAGAAAATGAATTTAAAAGCTTTATAAAATTCAATAAAAGTGGCAATGTTTATTTATAAAACATAGAGGGAATAACCCGACTGATAGCAATCTAAGCGTCCTTAAAACAGTGCTAAAAATAGTCTTTTATATATTATAAATATCAATTAAATACCCGCATCGTCGTGCACATTACGATCAATTCATTTTGCATTGTAATTTAGTTTCATGTTGTATATTACTTAATAAATCTAATTACTAAAATAAGGTATTAGATAAAAGTGTTGCATAAGCTCATATTTATACAGATTTAACATTATAAATTAAATAAACTGGTGTGGCCACCAAATGACTGTCGCCATATTATAGTGTGTGTATTAATGTATATATTTGTGTATTTGTGGGCGTAAAAAGTTTAAAATACCGCTCCAGGCGCTCTAATTACCCTCATTATTGTAAATGACGTCTGTGAACATGGCGTTAATGACGTCTGTCAAAATAACGTTTCATGCGCGTGTTTTTACTTTTTTTTATTTAATCATAACTTTTTTCACGGAAATTCAAGAGAGTTGAGACAAGCGGCATTTCACTAAGAAAAATAAACTCTATAACATACTAAAATTTGAAAAAAATTGTAAGAGCCGTTTTTGAGAAACATTTTCAAAATTTTTAATTTTTTAAATAATTTTGTAAATTAAATTTCAAAATAGTTGAGACAAACGGCATTTTACTTAGAAAAATAAACTCTATAACATACTAAAATTTGAATAAAATTGTTGAAGCCGTTTTCCAAAAAAATTTCAAAATTTTAAATTTTTGAAAATATTTCGTAATCTGAAAAATGAAGATAGTTGAGACAAACGGCATTTCACTAAGAAAAATAAACTCTATAACATACTAAAATTTGAATAAAATTGTAGGAGCCGTTTTCGAGAAAAATTTTCAAAATCTTTTATTTTTTGAATAATTTTGTAAATTAAATTTCAAAATAATTAAGACAAACGGCATTTTACTTAGAAAAATAAACTCTATAACATACTAAAATTTTAATAAACTTGTTGCAGCCGTTTTCCAAAAAAAAATTTCAAAATTTTGAATATTTGAAAATATCTCGTAATCTGGAAAATCAAAATAGTTAAGATAAACGGCATTTCACTAAGAAAAATAAACTTTATAACATACTAAAATTTGAAAAAAATTGTTGGAGCCGTTTTCGAGAAAAATTTTCAAAATCTTTTATTTTTTGAATAATTTTGAAAATTAAATTTCAAAATAGTTGAGACAAACGGCATTTTACTTAGAAAAATAAACTCTATAACGTACTAAAATTTTAATAAAATTTTTGCAGCTGTTTTCAGAAAAAAAAATTCAAAATTTTGAATTTTTGAAAATATCTCGTAATCTGGAAAAACAAGATAGTTGAGACAAACGGCATTTTACTTAGAAAAATAAACTCTATGACATACTAAAATTTGAAAAAAATTGTAGAAGCCGTTTTCGAGAAAAATTTTCAAAATCTTTTATTTTTTGAATAATTTTGTAAATTAAATTTAAAAATAATTAAGACAAACGGCATTTTACTTAGAAAAATAAACTCTATAACATACTAAAATTTTAATAAATTTGTTGCAGCCGTTTTCCAAAAAAAAATTTCAAAATTTTGAATATTTGAAAATATCTCGTAATCTGGAAAATCAAAATAGTTAAGATAAACGGCATTTCACTAAGAAAAATAAACTTTATAACATACTAAAATTTGAAAAAAATTGTTGGAGCCGTTTTCGAGAAAAATTTTCAAAATCTTTTATTTTTTGAATAATTTTGAAAATTAAATTTCAAAATAGTTGAGACAAACGGCATTTTACTTAGAAAAATAAACTCTATAACGTACTAAAAGTTTAATAAAATTTTTGCAGCTGTTTTCAAAAAAAAAAATTCAAAATTTTGAATTTTTGAAAATATCTCGTAATCTGGAAAAACAAGATAGTTGAGACAAACGGCATTTTACTTAGAAAAATAAACTCTATGACATACTAAAATTTGAAAAAAATTGTAGAAGCCGTTTTCGAGAAAAATTTTCAAAATTTCGAATTTTTGAAATAATTTCGTAATTTTAAATTTTTTCAAAAAAAGTTATATGGGTTTTTTATAGACCCCAACATAGACTACAATCTTGCACAAACAGATTTTTTATCTTTTCCGTTTTCATGTAATTTTGGATTGTCGGTTCAACTTAAACACCCTGTATATTGGTTATTATTTGAAAAATTAAATGTTGGCACGCACTTTGTTGAACACTTTTAAAGACTCTATCGATAACCACTATCAAAAATGAACATTTTTAAATTTCGGCGCACACACACACACACACACGCCCACACTCGCGAACACGACATCACACATGTCCTAAAAGTCAGATACCATAAGAAACCACATTCAATTAAATAACGTCATGGGTACAACTAGTCAAAACTATATTCATAGTAAACAGTAAAAATCAGAATTATCTAATTCTAAATCATAAAGAAATTACAATAAAGAGAATTACTTCCTTCTTGTGTGTTTTATTTACTTTCTACAACCTTAGCAGCTGTTCTAAACTTCGAGTTCTACGCAAAACGACGTGAAGGAGTCCTCCACAAAGATTCGACGATCACGAGCCTAAGCATCATATAAGCATCTTACTTAAGATAAAAGATAAAATCCTAAGTAACAAGCACCAAATTACTCCAGGCCAAGTGGGGTACGTTACAGTTGACGTAATTCCTCAACTTTTGTTTTAAGTTCTTCATCGCTGATTGTTGTGTAACGTTGTTTAAACCAAATATTTTCTTTTCTACATCGTCTGTAAATAGTACTGACGCTACGTTGAAATAAATCTGCTATTTGTGGTACCTACAGTATAACCTAGACTTCTAGAGATAAACCCAGCTGAAGCTGCTCTGTTGTAATTGCTACAGTTGGTCGACCTCTTGATTTTTGAATTTCCTTGAAAAGAATAAGACTTTGTAAGACATTTACATTTTATTTAGCAATATTTACTCGCCCGAATTTACCCTTTCGGAACAATATGAATCTGAATTGCTCACATAATTTCCTTATGTTGTGCAGATACTAATTAATTCTTCAACGCAGCGTTTTATCAATTCGAATTTTCTTTGGCTTAAACGTGACCTGATCCTTGACCAATTTATTTGCGATTCATTTAACAAACGTATGCTTTTTTCGCTACTACTGCCTTGCAAAAGCGAGCGTTTAGGTAAGTAGTAAAGTAGTAACAGATCGTGCTTGATTCTATTTTTAACTCTGCGCACATTATTTGAAGGCATAGCGATTCTAAATTAACGAAGCTGTATATATGTATTTTTCCATGTACACTTTTCAGTTGCCTCATGTGTAAATCTATCAGTCAAGTGTAAGCTCACAGATTATGCTCCATTCTGTTTTTAATTCTGCAAATGTTATTTTAACAAGCAATAGGTGATCATTAACGAGGTTGTATATTCTTTACGATATACACTTTTACTTGCTCCAATTGATGCCATGATGCCTCTTTAATGTTAGAAGTCCAGCTATTGCAGAAAAATGTTATTAACAGCGATACTCATACATAAACATAATCCATAAATATAACCGCAATGTCAACCAACCTAATCTCAAAATTATTTCAAATTAATATACAAAAACCAACTATGTACGAGTACGTATATACAAAAAAAAGACAATTTGCCATTGGGGGCATTACGGAAGTATATTATATTGTATACATACTTACAAAATCATTCGAATTAATTGAAAAATAACCTATCGCACTGACAGATCGTACTAAATATGAGTGAGTAATCACAGAACAGATTTGCCCGCCACAGAACATATTTATTATGCCCGCTTACAATCAGTTACGAACCGAACTACCGAACTGTTGTGAACCGCTGGAAAGGCGGAGTTTGTATGTTTGATTGGTTTGACGAGTCTACAAAATTTTGTTTTCTTGCAGCGAAGTACATTTTAAAAATTTAAAATGTAACAAGCGTTGCGCGCTGAACTGTCGAGTGGAACGGCGCCTGTTTAAAATTGCTTTCTTGCATTGGTAAAGGAGCAGTTTTGTTTTTTTAAATTATGAGGCAAGTTTACATTTCTAAAATTAAATTTCAACCATGCTACGAACGCCGTTCGATTCAAAATCAAAAATAAAATTATTACAAAAAACAGCTACAAAAACTTGAAAAGCAAAAATTTTACCGTTACGCAATCTAGAATTTAAATTAACTGTTAGTAAAAATTATCGAAGTACAAAATTTAAATTCTAGAAATGTTAATAGTAATTAAATTTTATTTTTTTAAATTAAGCATTAAAGGTACCTAGGTTTGGCGTGCCAATTCGGTCGCTCTCCAACTACCAAAAATCAGTACCTATGTCCTACGATTCCGTTCTAGATTTTTCAGTTCCCAAATTTCAATTTGCCCCGTTTAAAATGACATCTTAAGTAGGTATTTATCGAATAAAGACATGGATGGCTTGCCTAGGAAAAAATTGGACCACGCTGTATAGAATATTACATTTAAAATTTCAACGTTTGAGTTTGTTTCCGCTTGAACCGGGAGTCGTATTTCGTATTGCAACTTTAATATTTTCATCAAATCCGGAACATATGATAACGATCAGATAGCAAATTTTATTATAATATCTTTAATAGTATAAGTACTAGATATTATTTGTCTGTTCAGAGTAGGGTTTCTCATATTTGACCATTTTGCTTGTGCCGTGATTCCGGGAAGAAATCGGCCTTTATCCCGGGATTTCCCGGGATCCCGGGATGTAATAAATTATGTCAATATTTTTAAATAATTAACCCAAAATATTAAGGGAGCGGTTTATTACTTTAAAAAAAAACTCCAAGTCATATATTATGTAATACATTTTGCTCCATGATTATTACAAATAATTTAATAATATTGGTGAGAGAAACATACATTTGAGAATTATAACCTTTCTATTGCAATTTCATATTTATGAATACAATAATATAATTTTTACAATGAATTTTTGTAATGTGTTTTAAGAAAATAAAGGTGATCTGTGCTTCAGTCAATTAATCTTTTTCTTAATTTATTAACAAAAAGTCCTGTTGCATAAAATGCTCTCTCAGTCTCTATTGATGTAGGTGAAATTGTCTTGAGACCATTTAGCAGCAAAGAAACCTCGTTATTATCAATAAAATTTCATTTATAAGCTATTTTGCTTTGAATTATCAGGGCACACAAAAATATAACTGTAAAAGTATTTTAAAAATATTAACTTTGTAATGGAGACCGGGCTTCTTTGCGCCATACTAAAAGAGAAAAATTATTTGAAGTTTTTCCATAATTTACTGTTAGTAAAGACATTTTAAGCATAAAATTCTGATAAGTTATGATAGTATTACAAAGATCTTAGCACAAAATAAACGAAAACAACACTTTTTTTAAATCCCGGGAATTCCCGGGACAAAAAGCATTTCCCGGGAAATATAAAATAGCTTAAAATGGAACGGGATCCCGGGTCCCGGGATCCCGAGAAAGAAACCCTAGTTCATACTTTTGCGTAACTATTTATATTAATAGAGGAACTACTTCACTTTATCGGTTCTGTGAGTTGCTACTGATGAAGAAAAAACAGTGTTAGAACTAATATTGAATTTCGTAAAGAAATCCTTCGTAAAAGGATAATGCCCGGTTTCTCCGACACATCTTAAGATCTAGCTGAATCTTAAGTTCGCCTTAACGGTATAAAGTGTTGCACCAAGCAATTTTAAGAACATATTCGACTTGAGCTGAGCTCACATCTTGAGTCGCTGTTTACTAGAACTTGAGCTGGAGTACATAACCTAAAAGTATCTTGTATTTGCTTTGTTTGTAGTTAAGTGTTTGTTTAAATTGTGATTTAAGTTTAAATATGGACATTGACTTTATAAATATGATAGATGATGCAGATGATGACTTGTACGACCCTGTAATTCCTCGAAGGCGATTTGTTCGCGCAAATCCATTTACGGATTTCGAATACGATCGTTTTTTTATGCGTTTTCGCCTCACAAAAGAGACAGTTATTGTGATCTTAGATCAAATTGAGCCTCAATTGGAGTATACAGGGTGTTTAAAATTCGAGTTTAAGCATGGGGATCTCGCGTATTATAATAGCTAGAGTATAGGTTTAAATTTGGCAAAGTTGCTAAATTTGGTGCTCATTAATAATCCAAAGAGAAATTGGAAATATCTCAAACAGTATCCGAGAAAATTAGGAAAAACTGGAATATACGATTTTTAAAAATCGTTTATAACTCCTTTGGAGTTTGAAATATTTTAAATGTGTAAAAAAGTTGCGCAAGCAACTTTTTAAGCCGAATCGGATGGTGGTCACAAATTTTTCCTAGGTCGATTCGTTTTTGTTTTAGACAACCAACTTTGTTTTTTCTGATGGGCAGCATATCGCGTTTTTCTTCGTTATTAAAGTTCATTTTTAGGACGAACAGGCCTTTAAAACTTTTAGATTGTTGATCGGTTGTCATGGAAACAACATAAACTACAATGACCGGCCAACCTGATTTATAATGGTTATTGTTTAAAACGTATTTTTTAAAATTTGACAATAAAAGAAAAAGTAAAATACCATGTGTGATACATCAATGGATTTAGAAAAATAAATGCTATTTGATAATGTAAATAGCAAAACTTGCGCCCATAAGCAAAAACAAAGTTGGTTGTCATAAAATAAAAACGAATCGATCTAAGAAAAATTTGTGACTACCATCCGATTCGGCTTAAAAAGTTGCTTCGGCAATGTTTTTACACATTTCAAATATTTCATACTCCAAAGGAGTTATAGACGATTTTCAAAAATCGTATTTTCCAGTTTTTCCTAATTTTTTCGGACCCCGTTTGAGATATTTCCAATTTCTCTTTGGATTATTAATGAGCACCAAATTTAGCAACTTTGCCAAATTTAAACCTATACTCTAGCTATTATAATAAGCGAGAACCCCATGCTTAAACTCGAATTTCAAACACCCTGTATACATAATCTATTTATTTTATTTTCTTCCACCAAGCTAACTAATAATTGTTTTTCCTCCATGGTATAATTTATTCTTTTTTTTTTCGCCATTTTAACACAAAAATAATAAACACCGAACTGTAACTTTATATGTGACTAACAGCTGATAGCAACAACAAGATGTCACAGGGAGCTGTTTTAACAGCTGTGATGTAAATGGCCAATGAAAATTAGCCATTTCAATCTGCCGCTAAAATGTGTCGACTTCTTGCAACGTTGCCAAACCGAGTTCTAACTTAGCTGAGATGTCTAACAGATTCCGGAATATGTTTTCTGTGCAACGCATTGGTATCTTGAGACGGTCTTAAATATAAGGCGGGCTTATATAAGTTCGATCTTGAGATGTGTCGGAGAAACCGGGCATAAGTGATTTTTAAATAAACCTAATAATACTAATAGGTATCTACTAAAAGTAAAGAAGACCGCTTAAACTAAATGTTTATGGTTGCAATGAAAGCGGCACACAACAAAACATTTGTGTAGCTACAATTTTCTACCTGTGTGTTTTTATACAATGTTTAACAAGCCAACTGAACCTATAAAAAAACTATGATCTGTTGATTTTTTTTTCAGTAGGCTCGTTCTTAATGATACCTCTATATAAACGTCAAATATTTTTTTATATTTCATATAAAAGCTTTAAATTGTCTAGTTTTCTTATGCAGCATGCGATTTTTGTATACATTTCTATTATTTATTGCGAATTGTTGCATAGCCGTCGATGCGAAAAAAGTAGATTTTTGTAAGATTAAATGTGGAGATAAAAAACATACTCTTTGTCAGTTGAAACACGTAAGATGGAATTAATATTGCAACTCTGTGTTAATAGTAGTTTTTCATAAACAGAATTGTGATCCTGGACCTAAATGTAAAAAATATGATAAAGTTTTGCTTTCAAAAGAAGAACAAGACGCTTTGGTCAAAAAACATAATGAATTACGTAATATTGTAGCGCTGGGACAAGAAAGCCGTGGTAATCAACCATCTGCCGCTAATATGCTTGAAATGGTATGTCATATCTAGAAAAAAGCTGTACATTTTATAAACGCAGTAAAAAAAAAAAAAAAGTTTTAATCAGTCAAATCACATTTATTTAACAACATTATTAGGTTTGGGACAATGAAATTGCGTTTATAGCCCAGTGTTACGCTAATCAGTGTCAATTTGCCCACGATGAATGCAGAAGTGACTCTGGTGAGTAGAAATATAAATTTTATAACAGTAATTGAACAAACTTAATACTTTATTTTAAATATAAGTACTAGTGTAGATCAAAGATCCCACAAAAATTATTACATCATCTGCTGTTCCTCGATTTGGCTGACCTCGATTTAACGGACTTCGGATGTAACTAACCAAATTTCCGGTCCGTATGTCATATGTGAAAATTAACACCCTGTTTAATTTAACCGCTTATGTATACCATATTCGGCGCATGATTAACACATGATCACACAACATTACACAAACGTATCTACGAGTAGGTACTAGGGTTTCTCATATTTGACCATTTTGCTTGTCCCGGGATTCCGGGAAGAAATCGGCCTTTGTCCCGGGATTTCCCGGGATCCCGGGATGTAATAAATTATGTCAATATTTTTAAATAAATAACCCAAAAAATTAAGGGAGTGGTTTATTACTTAAAAACAACTCCAAGTCATTTATGTAATACATTTTGCTCCATGATTATTACAAATAATTCAATAATATTGGTGAGAGAAACATACATTTGGGAATTATAACCTTTCTATTGCAGTTTCATATTTATGAATACAATAATATAATTTTTACAATGAATTTTTGTAATGTGATTTAAGAAAACAAAGGTGATCTGTGCTTCAGTCAATTAGTCTTTTTCTTAATTTATTAACAAAAAGTTCTGCTGCATAAAATGCTCTCTAAGTCTCTATTGATGTAGGTGAAATTGTCTTGAGAGCATCTAGCAGCAAAGGAACATAATTATTATCAATAAAATTTCATTTATAAGCTATTTTGCTTTGAATTATCAGGGTACACAAAAATAAAACTGTAAAAGTATTTTGAAGATATTAACTTTGTAATGAAGACCGGGCTTCTTTGCGCCATACTAAAAGAGAAAAATTATTTTGAAGTTTTTTCATAATTTACTGTTAGTAAAGACATTTTAAGCATAAAATTCTGATGTTACGATAGTATTACAAAGATCTTAGCACAAAATAAACGAAAACAACACTTTTTTAAAATCCCGGGAATTCCCGGGACAAAAAGCATTTCCCGGGAAATATAAAATAGCTTAAAATGGACCGGGATCCCGGGTTCCCGGGATCCCGGGAAAGAAACCCTAGTAGGTACATCAATAAAAACAGGTAAATTGGGTATTTGTGATTTACCTACTCCGTATATGTTACATGAATATAATATACAGGGATGCGCAAAAGTATGGAAACAGACAAATATCCAGAACACTATTGCAGATATAACAATGAAATTTTGTATCTGAGCGTTATGGTATATTTCGGATTCGATAAAAATATTAAGGTTTCAATACGACTTCCGGTTCAACCGGAAACAGACTCAAACTTTGAAATTTTAAATAGAACACCCTGTATATTTTTACATTTTTGGATTCCTCTTAATATTTACTTTAAAAAATGTATAAAACTTTAAACATCGACAACTCGATTTTCTTAAATACAACACACTATTTGTTTTTACATAGTTTTCTAGAAAATTTGATTGTCTTTCAAAAACATTCACCATGTTTTTTACCTTAAACTGATATTTTACGAGATATCGCGATTTTATTGTAAATTATTAGGGCAACGTAATATTTTCGAGTAGGCTATGAATGTAGACAGCGGTATTTTTGAAACAATTGAAAGATAAAAACAAGGAAGTTATAATATTACCTTTTCCTCACTTATTTTTGACATTTCTAAAAATGTAGATGTAATTTTACCATTTTTACATTTAAATCGAGGTTTCTTAAAATTATGCATTTATTCATTCGATTAGTTTAATGGGACAATTACTAAATCCATAAACTATTTTTTTGTGTTTCTACAGTATAATTTTCGGTTGACTCGGAAACGGTTTCAGCCCTAACCGTTTTTTAAAATTTAAAGATAAGATTGGCCAGTGACTTTTGTTTAATCAGTGTTTCTTTTCGGGTACTCAATACATTATCAATCGCTTTTTAAGACTTTGCAAACGATCAAAATCAATTTTATGAAATATATTGTAGCCCTGATAATAAATCTCAATATAAACGTAAGATTGGTAAAATTACATCTACCTTACAAAAAATTTCGAAAATTCGAAAGGAAAAGATAATATTACAATTTTCTTGTTTTTATCTTTCAATTGTTTCAAAATTACCGCTGTCAACCTTCATAGCCTACTCGAAAATATTATGTTGCCGGAATAATTTACAATAAAATCGCGATAACTCGAAAAATATTAGTTTTAGGTATAAAACATGGTTAATGTTTTTGAAAGACAATCAAATTTTTTACAAGACTATGTTAAAACAAATAGTGTGTTGTTACAATCTTCGTTCCCGAGTTTGGAACCGCGTCTTCTTGATTTGTGTGACGTTTCGACCATTCTATGTTGGTCTTTATCAAACGACTGAATTGGTGGGTTTGTGGTTTGTTGCAGGGTTTATATATCCGGCTGTGGAGGCGTGGTGTTCCGCCTGACGAGTTCGTTTCGCCTCAGCGATTTCTTGATGACCGGTTTCCAAATGCTTGGTAGTTGCAGGCCTGTGTCTCTGTTAAAGTTGTTGGGGTTCTTGGCAATTTCCATAGATTCCCTAAATAGTCTAGGCCAGAAGTGGTTGGCGCGGGCCAGTAATTTTGTGTCGTCGAAAAGTATGGTATGCCCCATGTCCTGGGCATGTTCTGCTACGGCCGATTTTTCTATTTGTTTTCATTTTGTTTGCCTTTTATGTTCTCTAAGGCGCGTTTGTATGAACTTACAACTTCTCAGAAAAATAAATGCTATTTGATTATGTAAATGTAAATAGTAAAAATTGCGCCCATAAGAAAAAATGAAAAAATAAAGTTGGTTGTCATAAAAAAAAACTAATTGATCTAGGAAAAATTTGTTAGTTCCATCCGATTCGCTTGAGCAATGTTTTTACACAGTTGAAACATTTTATACTTCAAAGGAGTTATAGACGATTTTCAAAAAATATTTTTTCCGGTTTTTCCTAATATCTCGGATGCCGTTTGAGAAATTCCCAATGTTTTTTTGGATTATCAATAAGCACAAAATTTTGCAACTTTGCCAAATTTAAACCTATACTCTAGCTATTGTAATAAGCGAAATCCCCATGCTTAAACACGAATTTTAATCACCCTGTATTATAAAGATATTTTTATTTTAGATGGTAACATGGTTGGTCAAAATTTGGGAACCATATCAGGTACAGATACAAAATCATTGGAACAGAGTATACAACGGATGTATGACGAGGTTGCAAACTTCGACGCAACAGGAGTTGACAAGTTTCCTTTAACAAAGTCAGTAATGTAAATTTTTTGATAAAGTTAAATTTTAATCAAAACTTTTGCCAGTAGTTTCGAAAATGTTGGTCATTATACCCAAATTGTGTGGGCTAAATCGAAGCGCTTAGGATGTGGTCGTTCGAAATATGGTAAGAAGTTTTATTTATTATAATTTGGCAGTTTTAAACATAGTCCATAATGGTGCTATTTATTCTGCACCGCCACGGTGTAGTTATAACGCTATAGGATATGTAAGCTTCTTATAACGCACCGTTGAGTCCGTACTTACAGCGGCAACGAAAATGCTATTCTGCACCGTACACAGTAAGTAACGGTACGAAAGATCTACTCCTACAGTGGATTTAACCTAACAACGCTTGAAACGTCAATTATTTGTTTGAAGTATATAGGTTATGTTGATTGATGCGGCTATTTTGCAAATAAAAAATAGTTGTTTAAATTAAATGGATATTGTTGGAAAAGCATAAAAAGATTATACATTAATAATAGTCTACAACAGGTTAACCAAACAAGTTTATTTATATTATTAAAATGTGTAATTAACTTTTAATTAAACGGCTTCTAAGCAAATTGCATTAGTTAATTTATTTTGAATAATTGAAATGTTCATTGTACAACACATGTAAATCTGGTCTTTAAAATACTATTTGTTCTTTCAGTGATCTAACGAGCTGCTTTTAAAATTTTGTTGTACATTGTACACACAAATAGTTAATCTAAATTTAACAATTTACAATTGTTGCAATAATGCTTACTAAGCCCCGTTTATAGGTCAACAACGCTATGCTATTTGTAGGTCGAAACAGTGGCGGATTACCGCACAGGCGCATGAGGCGCGCGCCTCGGGCCTCGGCAAAAAGGGGGCCTCAGAATCGTTGGGTTCGTCATCCTCAAAAACCAAAATTAAATTTTTATTGTCTGTTAATATGAGAACTATAAAATAATAATTGTAGGCAAATTGTAATATCTTCTAAAACCTATTTTCATAGTGGGTATTGTGTAATAGCCATTGATGCCAATTTAGAAAAAAGAAACATGTCTAATTAAACAAAAATGATAGCCAATTTGGTTCCAAATCGCCAAAACTTGCAACCCTGCTTGCATCTGATTACAGTGCACTGCAAACCGATGTACTGTACAGGGTGGTCCAAATTCGATGGGATTACATGGGCATCTCGCTTAATAGTCAAGATAGAGAAATAGTTAATGTACCAAAAATGTGCAGTTTTTTGGGACAAACTCAGAATTGTTGTCAAATATATTCTATCTTTTCCAATTTTCCTTTGTTTTCACAACCTGCTTTTTGTTTCTCATCTTTAAAAAATTTAAAAAACCTTTGTAACTTTAGTATTATTGAAAATAAATACATCAACCCTAATATATTTGGAAAGGGAAAAAATAAGGAATTTAAATAGGTCATAGCCAACTATAGCTTCCATTTAAAAAAAGGTGAGTTTGTGTCATACTGTTACCGGGCTGGCAACGGTGGTTGTTGGAAGTGCTGAACGGCACTTGTATCGAAGCACTGGTGAGAGCTGTGCATTAGAACATTGCGTACTCCGTTCTAATGCGGTCTCGAGATATTGCTTAGGTCACTACGAAGTTATTTAAAACAAACAACAGAGTCGAAGTGAGAAGCGTATCTGACGATCGTAGCGTTGCGTCCAGCTTAAATAAGGGGTAGCCGGGCTAGTCGCCGCATCGCTATTGGCTGGAGCCCGTAGTAGTGGGGCAGCCAATAGCGTGCGATGACGTCACCCCCTGTAACAGCCCGCCTGAGATCAATTATTTTATTTTATTTCAATGTTATTTCATTTACTTTTAAATGAATAACATTGCAACAAATGCTGATGCATCAGTTACTAAAACACGTAACACTTCAAAAGGGCCAAGTTATGAGGATTTCTACTTTAGTAAAAACACATTAACGTTAAAATATTGCGGTCATAACTTGGGTCCTACACGCCAGCATTTGGGTTTCGTCAGTCAACAAACGATTGGTTGATGAATTTTTACATTATAAGTAGAACAAACTACTCGCACAAATATGTGTTTATAGGAAAGAATGACAAAGATGCAACGACAGTAAAAAAGGGACAGCAACAGGGAACCTAAAATCTTGAGACGGTCGCACCGATAGTTAAGTTCCAACCCCCGAGAAATGTACAGCCAGTCGAAAAATAAAGGAGTTTGTTGTTAAAATTGTTGCGTTTTATTTGTTCTTACTGTGTACTAATTGCTCTAGACCTGTGTACTACGTAAAACAACGTTTGAGGGTCCAACCACATTACAAAGACGATCACGAGCCATAATTAACAACAATAAATATAAGAGTAATAAGTACTCTTCCACAACAGTGCGGCCTATGTACAGTACGGTCCGTCACAGATGTTGCCGCGAGACCAGGATGGAGTTTTAAAATTTACACACAGTAAGAAAATTTAAATATTTGTGATTGAAAATGTAGTCCGAAAAACCGATTATGGGGGGGAAGAAAAAAAAAATGAATAAATTCCGAAGAATGGTACCTGTTGTGAAAGTTAACCGTTGAAGGTTTTGTAATTGTGCTAAAGTTAACAAACCAATATAAGTGCAAAATATGGAAATGGATGAGAGATAACAACATTCGTTGTTTTCGCCGAGGGAAGTAAAATGTTATCGATGTTCAGCAATCGAGGGCAAATTTTGGACAGCAGCACCTGGTCAGCTCCAGGTGAGCACCAGGTCAGTAACAGGCCAGCAGACAACACTATCGGTAACGCCGCTAATTGAAAAAGGTAGGTCAGTGCGGTGTTTTGTGCGAAAAGAAAATAATAATTGTGCAGTGCAGAATCTAAAAAGAAGTGAGTGATGTGCAAGGTTTATTTTAAAACTCCTATTGAAAACTATTGTTAGTTTACTTGTTTTATAAACCTGATGATTTTATTTACATCCGCTAAATAACCGTAACAAAATAAATGCTTATTGTAAATACGAATTCCTATACATCTATGTAATTGGAATCCGTACGCTATCTTTTATAGCCCAAAATGCTAAACCTGTGTGATTTTGTTTATTTGTAAATAATTTAAAGGTATATTAATGTGCCTTATTGAAAATGAATTGTTTGAAACAGATCGAGGGTGTTTCGAAATTTTGTGCATAACTGTAACAGCCATGTGTGTACAGTCATATTTCTTGTCAGTTCACTGTTGTTTATTGCTTTAGGGTACAAGAATTGGAGTTGTAAAAAAATATACTATTTCAGAAACATTATCGGTCTGTGTTCCAGGTCAGGTACTAAGTTTTAAAGCATTTTGTGTAGAAAAACATCTGTTTTCTTTAAGTAGGACACAAATTAATGTAAACATTACCGAAACTAGGAATTTTAACTGTTTGAAAATAATTAAGTTAAGAGAATATTTATTTCACTCATTTGTAAAAGTTATAATTTTACTTTAATGGCTACAATGTTTTTATTATGAATATTTTAACAAATTACAGAACCATGTAGGTATTTAGAGGTACGAGGTCCCAACAATATTTGGTAAAATTTTTGCGATATCTGCGTGCTTGGCGTTTATTGTTCGGCGTACAACAAGGTGAGTTTATAAAATGATTTTGAGTAAATGTGTGAGCGAACGATTTTCTAATTCCATTTCATTTAATGTTATTTTGATTGCAACACGATTGTATCAGATCTGAAGCTATCGGACAAACTTGCAACAATGACTTACAACAACGGCTACTGCCACCATCAGAGTTACATCTGAATTGCAAAAAAAAAAATATCGTGTGCATTCTGTACACAACGAGGGATAAGCCAGTGTGAATACCCACTGCGATAATTTAAAAAAAAAAAAAAAAAAAAAATCAGATGCATAACGAAAGGAAAAAAAATAGCAGTCAGATGTAATCCTGAGGCGACTTTTGACCAGCAACAAATATCAGATTTGTTTCAGATATGCTACAAAAAAAAAAAATAAAAATCAAATGCATTCTGATATGTTTAAAAAAAAAAAAAAAAAAAAACACACACACAGCGAGGGATACAGTGTGATTACCCACTGATAAATATAGCTTAAAATAAAAAACAGTCAGTTGCATTGTGAAAAAAAAAGAGTAGCAGTCAGACTAATTTCTGATGACAGAAAAAAAAACTTGACTTGATTTTTATCCGAACCAGGACTACAAGTCTTCCTTGCGTCCGTCGCGGGGAGCTGGACTTGTTTTCCTACACATACAAATTTTACTTGTCATTTTCTTGAGGATTTTTCCTGGCGTTTTGCGCTGGGAGCTGAAGCCCAAGAAATTTCTTTGACGCTGGTCTTCTTGGCGAGTAATCGCTGAGAGCTGGACTGTGCGTTCTTTTGTTTATCAAAATTTTCGGTACTAGTTCTTCCTGGCGAATCTCTCGCTGGGAGCTGAACATTTAACGAATCAAAATTATTGACTGCACTTGAACGATATTCTTGTTAATGCAACAGAGCCATTACACTCTGTTCAATAACAACAACAATCCAACTGACGACTGTAATTTAAAAAAAAAAAAAAAAAAAAAAAAAAAAACAGCGAGGGATACAGTGTGAATACCCACTGATAAATGTAACTTAAAATAAAAAACAGTCAGATGCATTGCGAAAAAAAAAAAAAAGAGTGGCAGTCTGACTTATTTCTGATGACAAAAAAAAAAGGGACTTGACTGGTGATTTTATCCGTACAAGGACTATAGGTCTTCCTTGCGTCCGTCGCGGGGAGCTGGACTTGTTTTCCTACACATACTAACTTTACTAGTCATTTTCTTGAGGATTTTTCCTGGCGTTTTACGCTGGGAGCTGAAGCCCAAGAAATTTCATTGACGCTGGTCTTCTTGGCGAGTAATCGCTGAGAGCTGGACTGTGCGTTCTTTTGTTTATCAAAATTTTCGGTACTAGTTCTTCCTGGCGAATCTCTCGCTGGGAGCTGAACATTTCATGAATCAAAATTATTGACTGCACTTGAACGATATGCTTGTTAATGCAACGGAGCCATTACACTCCGTTCAATAACAACAGCAATCCAACTGACGACTGTACTTAGATGACATTATTTTTAACCAGCAACGGAGCATTTAAAAAAAAAAACAGTAAGAGTGAAAGCACACCCGCAATGGATTCGGCGGTATTGCTAAATAGCAAACCACCGAACCCAGGGGGGGAATGTAACAGCCCGCCTGAGATCAATTATTTTATTTTATTTCAATGTTATTTCATTTACTTTTAAATGAATAACATTGCAACAAATGCTGATGCATCAGTTACTAAAACACGTAACACTTCAAAAGGGCCAAGTTATGAGGATTTCTACTTTAGTAAAAACACATTAACGTTAAAATATTGCGGTCATAACTTGGGTCCTACACGCCAGCATTTGGGTTTCGTCAGTCAACAAACGATTGGTTGATGAATTTTTACATTATAAGTAGAACAAACTACTCGCACAAATATGTGTTTATAGGAAAGAATGACAAAGATGCAACGACAGTAAAAAAGGGACAGCAACAGGGAACCTAAAATCTTGAGACGGTCGCACCGATAGTTAAGTTCCAACCCCCGAGAAATGTACAGCCAGTCGAAAAATAAAGGAGTTTGTTGTTAAAATTGTTGCGTTTTATTTGTTCTTACTGTGTACTAATTGCTCTAGACCTGTGTACTACGTAAAACAACGTTTGAGGGTCCAACCACATTACAAAGACGATCACGAGCCATAATTAACAACAATAAATATAAGAGTAATAAGTACTCTTCCACAACAGTGCGGCCTATGTACAGTACGGTCCGTCACACCCCCCCAACCTGGAGGCGCGAAGCTACGGTCGCTCGAAATGATTTATTTTGATAAAAGAGAAAATACAATGTAAGGTATGCAAGTGTAAGTAACAAAATAAGTAATGAATAAATCTAACGTATATACATCTTAGGGCGCGGCGGCGGCTGGAGGCGCTCGTGGTGGTGCCCTGGGGATGGGTGCGTAGCGGAGGTCGTCGTAGTGGACCTTCACCGGTATGCCGTCTCGGTCGATCCAGTACACATACCGTGAGGCAGCGGCGGTGACGAGGTGGGGGCCGGTCCAGCGGAGGTGATGGATGCCCTCGTGGGTGTTGTCCCGGGCCATGACGTGATCTCCGGGTCGGTAAGGCTTTCGTGGCCTCCCGGGATGGACGTATCGCCGTCGGTATCGACGCTGGTGGCGATTCATTTCGTAGAACAGCAGTTCCCTGGGAACTGGAGGTTGTCCGGGGGCGTCGATGAACCAATCTCCGGGTCTTGGAAGGTCGTAGCCTAGTAAAGCTCGGCTAGGCGTGACCCCGGTGGCGGCGTTGGCCCTGGTGCGCAAGTGGAACAGTGCACCAGGTAGGTGGCGGTCCCAGTGGCGCGGGTTTCGCCCCTGTAGACTGGTGCGTATGCACTTCTTGATCTCCTGGTTCCTCCTTTCGACGGGATTGGAGCGGGGGTGATAGATCGGGGTTGTCCAGTGTTGCGTCCCCCATTGTTCCAAGGCGTTGTCCCAGGCACGGCTGTGGAACTGGGGGCCGTTATCCGTTATGATGGCCCGAGGATAGCCGAAGCGTTCGAAAACTTCGTGCTGGAGGTAGTGGGTGGTGGTTGGCGCGGTGATGTCCTTCACGGCCTTTGCTTCCACCCATCGCGAGAACAGGTCCATGACGACGACCACGAACCGGTTGTTGTCGGCCGTTGGTAGGTATGGGCCCATAAAATCCACGGACACGATGTCCCACGGCTTGGAGGCCTTGTGTGCGGTTAGTGGGGCCGGGGCTTGGATCGGTCCGCGCTTGACTGCGGCGCACAGGAGGCACTGCTTCACGTAGCGGCGGATGGTCGGCTTCATGCGGGGCCAGTAATAGTGCGTCATTATGGCCCGCGCTGTTTCGTCCCCTCCTGGGTGTCCGGCTGTGTCGGCGTCGTGATACTGGTGCATCACCTGTAGTTGGAGCTGTTCTGGAACGACTAGCTGGTCGTTGGGTTGGTGGCGGTGCCAGAGCAGGTCGTCCTGGACTTTGTAGAGTTGAGTGAGTCCGGCGTCTCCTGGTTGGAGCGGGCCTTGGTCGGTGGCGGATTTCCAACGATTGATCAGGCGTTGTGTCCCCTCGTCTTGCCGTTGTGCCTCCTTGATGGTGGCCGGAAGCTCGGCGGTGAGGAGGGTCAGTTGCGGGGGTATCATCCTGGCCACGTCGTCGTCGTGGTCCACGGGCGTGTCGTCGGGTTGGCGGGAGAGGGCGTCCGGGAGCTCGTTCAGACGGCCTGGGCAGTGCTGTATGTCGAACGCGAATTCTTGCAGCAGCAAGGCCCAGCGCGTCAGCTTGGATCGCTCATCTTTCGTCTGTTGAAGCCAGGTGAGGGCTCGGCTGTCGGTCCTTAGAGTGAACGGCTTGTCCTCTAGGTAAGGGCGGTACCGGCGGATGGCCCAGATGGCTGCGAGGCATTCCAGTTCATTGACGTGGTAGTTGGACTGCGTGGCGTTGAGGCGGGCGCTGGAGAACGATATGATTCGGCGCTCTTCGGAGCCTGGTCTGTGCTGATATAGCACCGCTGCGATGCCCGTCTTGCTAGCGTCTGTTTGTAAGTGGTAAGGTAGCGACGGGTCCGGTCGGTGGAGTCGAAGGGGCTTCGCCATGGCTTCTTGTAAGTCTTGGAAAGCCTGGGCGGTGGCGGCTGTCCACCGGAATGGTTTGGTAGGCCCGAGGAGGTCAGTCAGTGGAGCGGCTAGCTCCGCGAACCGTTCCACGTACTCTCGGAGCCAATTGCATACGCCTAGGAAGGCCCGGAGTTGCTTCCTTGTCTTTGGAGGCGTCGATGACTGGATGCGGTGTATGTGAAGGGGTAGTGGCTGGTTGTCTTCGGCGGTAATCACGTGCCCCAGGTATTCGATGCGATTGGTACCAAACTGGCATTTCTTCGGCGTGCAGCGGAGTCCATGCATCTGCAATCGATCGAATACTTGGCGGAGGTGGTCGAGGTGTTCTTCCCAGGTTCTGGAGTAGATGACTACGTCGTCGAGGTATGCCAAAGCGAATTTGTTTTGGATACCGCGTAGGACCTGTTGAGCCATCAACTTCTGGAACCGTGCGGGGGCGTTCTTCAAACCGAAAGGCATCACGGTGAACTGGTAGGTGCTCCCGTCAGGAGTCGAGAAGGCCGTGAGGGGTTTTGAGGCTGGCTCCATAGGAACTTGCCAGTAGCCGGACCGGAGGTCGAGCGTGCTGAAGATGGTTGCCTGGCCGAGGTCCCGAAGGGTGTCCGCGATGAGCGGGAGCGGGGCGTGTTCGTCCTTGGTTTGCTGATTGAGGCGGCGGTAGTCGATGCAGAACCGGGGGTTGCCGTCCTTTTTGGTTACCAAGACGATAGGCGAGTTGTAGTTGGAGGTACTGGGTTCTATGATCCCTTCCGCTAGCATTTCGTCTACTTGCTTCGCGATGATCAACTTCTTGGCCGGCGAGCACCGGTAGTTGCCTAGTCGAAACGGTCTGTTCTCCCGTAGTGGAATGGAGTGGGAGGCTGACCTTGTCGGGGGTCCGCGGTCGCGGAACACTGGCTCGTACTGGTTAATTAGTTCCAAGAAGTCGGCGTGCAGATCGGCGGGGAAGGCGTGTACCACTTCGGGTCGTGGTGTCGGCGTGCTGACTCGTTGGCTAGTGGGGCGTTGTGTAGACGTCTCGGCGGTCCAGCTGAGTGTCTGCCCGGTCGTAACCGGAAAATTCCCCGACAACAATTTACCGACGGAAGATTCCCCGACAACAATTCGTCGACAAATAATTCACCGACTGGAAAATTCCCCGACAGTAAAATTTCCCGACAAACATTTTACCGAATGGAAAATTCCCCGACAATCTGAAAAATAATGTTCCTATCATAATTAATCTTGGTCGAGCAACATAAAAGTTATCAAGAGTTAATGGTTTATAATTTAGAATAACGTTGGATTAACGTAATAGTACCTATTACCTCCTTGAAAGTGTTTACTTGATGATAATTCAGAATAATTTTGGACTAACGGTAACGGTATAGCATTACCTACCTGAAAGTACAATTAACTTATTTTTCTTCATAAGAATGTAGGATTAATTTAAGAAGGGATTATTATAACCGTTTAATAGTCCTCACAACTATAAATACTTGCTTCCCCATTCTGAAATAACATTTCGATTCTATCATCGTAACATGGCTGTAGAATTTGTGTTAAGTGAAAAGGGCAAGCAAAAGTTGTTGTTTGATGGTTATTTATACCAAAAAGACAAACAGAACGAAGGCCCTTCCGCTCGTAAAAAGTCTCGCGATTGTGCTGATCGCATCACAGCCCTTGTAAATAATTATGACCAGGAAGCAACTATTTCCGATTATTTACGTGGTATAGCCCACAACCTAACTTATTAAGAAAACCGTATAAAATAAACAAAAAAAATAAACACAAAAAAAAATTAAAAACAAAAAATATATATGACAAAGGAATTTTTCCAACTTTTAAACACGCCAGCATAATGTTGCTCGTCCTAAGCCGAGATAAAGTGTGAAGGGAAGTTATTATTTCGTATTTGTCGGGGAATTTTCCATTCGATAAATTGTTTGTCGGGAAATTTTACTGTCGGGGAATTTTCCAGTCGGTGAATTGTTTGTCGACGAATTGTTGTCGGGGAATCTTCCGTCGGTAAATTGTTGTCGGGGAATTATCCTAGATCCCTGCCCGGTAGCGGCGAGATGGCACGTTCGTCGTCCGAAGTTGAGCTCCGCTTGGTTTGCAGTCAACCAGTCGTATCCGAGTATTAGTGGCTCTCGTAGGGTCGGAGCGACTAAGCACCAGGCGTGATGTGGGCGTCCATCGGCAGTGAAACTAATCTTGGTCTGGCCAGACACTGGGAGATTAGTGTGTTGATCGCCGAGGTGGACTTGAACTTCCGTGGCACTGGGGGTCGTGCTTGTGAGTTCCGGACGGACGAAACTGTGGCTAGCCGCCGAGTCGATTAGGGCCTGTAGTTGTTGTCCGTGGAGGTGCACGTGGATACGGGGGAGAGTTACTGAGCTCAGATGGTTTAGGACCGGCCGAATGGTTCGGGTGGTGGTAGCAGACCGGTCCCTGGCTCGTTTCCCTGGAGGTGGGGGCAGTCACGGTGCCAGTGACGAGCGGGACAGTAGTGGCATCGTGGAAGCTGAGGCTGTTGCTGTTCGGCAGGTGGTGGTCCAGGTGGTGGTCGGTTAATTCTCTCGGGCTGTCTTGACGTCGTTGCCGTGGGTTGCCGTCTTGGTTCCGCAGCTTTCACAGCGTTTTCGAGCGTAGCGGCGAGGTTGTAGAGGGCTTGCTCGTCTGGTATGTTTGCCACTAGCAGCAGCTGCCGGAGGCGTGGGTGGACTTGTTCAATCAGGACACGCCGTACTTCGGAAAACGGGACTTCAGGCCGAAGTCGTTTAAAAAGTTGTACCTTTTTGTGCAGGAACAGGTCCACGGCCTCGGATGCTGGCTGTTGCTGGCTGTGCAGTTGTGAGTATAGGGTTGCCAGTACTTCAGGGCTGGCGAATTTTCTTATGACGACGGCTTTTAACGTGTCGTAGGTCAGTCCTAAGGGTACGTATGGCCTGACGTGACTGGCTGCTGCGTCGCGGAGCTGTGCAACGGTGGTCCGTGCTCGATTGTCCGCGGGTGTCCGGGTCTGGTTGAAGTATTCTTCCATCTCGCGGAAGAATATTTCCGGGTCTTCGTGTTGGTAGCCGCTGAATGTTGGTGCGGCCGGTGGTGAGTTGGAGGCACAGGCCTCCATCATTGACCGAAAGAACTCGGTTATTTGAGTTGGGCGCCACTGGAGGTTGCCCTCCTCCAGAAGGGGGTTTGATGTCGTCGGTGGTTGTGCGTCGGCGAGTGCAGCGGCGGCGAGCGCAGCGGCGGCTGCGAGGTCGGCGGCTGCGAGGTCGGCGGCTGCGAGGTCGGCGGGTGGTGTGATGGATTGGTCCGTCATGGTTGATGTTTCCTCGGCTTGAGATCTCAATTTCATGGATGGGTCTCTGAGCTGTTGCGCAGAAAGGCCCCACGTTGCGGGCGACAATTGTTACCGGGCTGGCAACGGTGGTTGTTGGAAGTGCTGAACGGCACTTGTATCGAAGCACTGGTGAGAGCTGTGCATTAGAACATTGCGTACTCCGTTCTAATGCGGTCTCGAGATATTGCTTAGGTCACTACGAAGTTATTTAAAACAAACAACAGAGTCGAAGTGAGAAGCGTATCTGACGATCGTAGCGTTGCGTCCAGCTTAAATAAGGGGTAGCCGGGCTAGTCGCCGCATCGCTATTGGCTGGAGCCCGTAGTAGTGGGGCAGCCAATAGCGTGCGATGACGTCAATACCTCTTTAACGGCGAGCGTAAATTTTTTTTTTAGTACCTACTTTCAAAATCTACATAAAAATATCTAAAAATAATCTTTATAAACTTTTTCGATATTTAAAACAATAAGGGAGATATGACACATTATAAATATAACAAAAAAACAGTTTTTCTTTAATAACTCATAAACCGGAAATTATTGAATATTTTTGAAAACGGTTTTGAGTTTGTCCTAAGAAACTGCACATTTTTGAAAATTTAACCGTTTCTCTATCTTGACTATTAAGCGAGATACCCATTGTAGTCCCATCGAATTTGGACCACCTGAACTGTATGATGCAGAATTTTACTGTGATTTTTTTGACCTGAGATGGGATTTTTTCTTTTAAATGGGAATGTGATTTTTTTTTCTGGTACCTGAGAATATTTTTTTGTTTCCGTATTTGATTTTTGTGTTTATGTTTTTGTTGGTTCTAAAAATAAAAAACGTTATGATTTTTCTGCATTGTTCATTTTAGTGAACCATCTTAATAGGGGGCCTCCAAATCAGGTTGCGCCTGGGGCCCCACAAAATCAAGATCCGCCACTGGGTCGAAATGTCGAATATTATGTTACAGCTGTGTAAGCATTTAGCGTAGCGTTAGTCAACTCAAAGTCCATGCTTTTCCTTATTGTCACGAAATAGTCACTAAACCAGGGTAAATATTGATATAAATAGCCTTCCAAATTAAGAGAAGGCAGTCAGTAATCGACTCAGAATATTCCGATTAGGAGTACCTACCAGTGGCGTAGCTAGGGTAATTTGCGCCCGGGGACAAGACACAAAATCTGCGCCCCTTCTCGTATCGAGAGTCTGGAGACTCACTGGGGCCGGAGTCCCCCAAAAAATTGTTATTTTCAGTTTATATTATGGTTCATAATTAGAATAAAAACTAAAAATTATTTTTATGGATTGAAACAATTTATTTAATAAACACTAAAATACTAAAATAAATACTAATTAATTATTAAAATTACTAAATACTAATAAAAACTAAATTCTATACATATTTATTGTACTGGTCCGTGAGTGTGTATGTGTAGTATATATAAATTGGAATTCTACTATAAATTGATTTTCCTCGATTTGACTGTCGCAAACTCATCAATTACGTTGTCAAAATTAATAGAATCAAGGGTTTGTCTTTCGATGCTAAGGAGTGCAAGATCACTCAGACGATCTTGTCCCATTGAAGCACGTTTTAAAATACATTCATTTTTATAAAATTAAAATACAAAAGTTAGTTTAAATCGATCCTCATTTTGGCGCCCCCTAAGCTGTGGCGCCCAGGGACATATGTACCTCCCTGCCCCCCCCCCTAGCTACGCCTCTGGTACCTACCCAAGAAACCGCGAACATGCCAATGTTCACCCTGGTCCGGTGTGCGATCATTCTAACAGCATTTAAGTAAATTACGTTAAGCCGGATCTACATCAATAAAAATGTGCGTTGTGCGTTGTATTTGACACAAATTTGCTCGTGTTCGTCGAAATTTTTGTTAGTGTGGACTGTGCGCCGCATAGAAATGCACACAAATAATTTCGTGACGAACAACGCACGCTATCCATCGTGTTGTCGGTTTTTAGCCAACTTCAAAGAGATTTGCGTCGCACAGTAGTGTTAATGTGGACTTGATTCTGAGTGCATCTGTAGTTTTGTTTCATTTTACTACGTAAGCTTTTTCGATCTTATTATAATTCTTACTGTGTTTGGGATTCCATAATAAGTTATGGTCTGAATACTCTTGAATGAGGTGCAATGAATCTTCATTACTCCACTCCATTTTATAACAACAGGCTCTCTAGTAGCAAACTGTTGCGCTCTGCATAAACAAACCTGCAGAAGCGGATTCGGCCGTACAACACACAAGATAACTATTTACGTGATAAAATACTTAACCAGATTTAAATTTGCGCCGCAAATATTTTTGCTGAATTTCAAAATACAAAATACAACATAAATTTTTATTGATGTGGATCCGGCTTTACGTTATGTTTAAGACGAAATATGTAGAATGATGTAGTAGCATCGTGGCTGATCTTGGATATTGTGACGGAAGGTCGAACGTTTTTTTTTGGGGTTGGTTGTTGATGTTGTTCCCAAGATGAACATGTGGAGGTGGGAGTATTAATTAGTACGTTTAATATAAAAAACTGATTGTTGTAATCCGTTTATTAGCAGTCTTCATTTAGATTTGAAATCGTTGAATTTGATAAATAACAATACAAAAGTTTCAGATAAAGTTGAAATATATATATACATATATACCTATATATACATGGTACACCCCCTTTTTTTTCTTTAGTTTTGATTTTAGGTAAATGAAATTTTAGACATATGATATGTGCAAAAAAACGGGATTTTTGAGCACATGCGCTCATTTGTTTCACTTCCGGTTTCGCCGGAAATGACCCCAACTTTGTTATTTTAAATGGAACACCCTGTATATTTTTACATTTTCGGAAAGAGGAAGCCATTTTTGATACAACTGCTATATTTTGGTTAATTTTTATAACCTCAAAAAAATTTTGAAACAAAATTTAGTTTTTAATTAAGGGTGCCGTGACCTGCATAAATTGATTTTTATTATGTCAATTGTCCAAAATACGTTTTTGTAAATTTTAAATGACATCTAGGTTACTTTAACCGGCTTTGAAGGTTACGGAATCGGTTTTTTGGCAAAAAGTCAATTTTTTAAGGTAGGTTAAAAGATTTGTAGCCAATGCTAGATCCGATTTTGATGGAGTTTTTAGAGGGTCTAGGAAGCACTTGTTTTCACGAGTTTTCATCCGTTCCTTGATATTTTTTAACAAATCTTTGCTTATGCCAAATTATTTTTTTTTTACCAAGAAATTAATTACCCCATAAGCAGTGAAGCTATTAGAATCACAGCGGTTTAATGCTTCTACTGCTGCACTTACCGGCGATAAAGTTTTGTTTCGGTCTAATTATTAGGGGTGGGCGATATCGAAATTTTGATATCGAATATCGATATGGAAATTATAGCGATATATATCGATATATCGATATATCGTTATACAGGGTGTCCCAAATTCGAGTAAATGCATGGGGATCTCGCTTATCTTAAGAGCTACGAGGTCGGTTAAATTAGGGCAAAGTTGCGAAATTAGATGCTCATTAATAATCCGAAGAGAAATTGGAAATATCTCAAACGGTATCCGAGAAAATTAGGAAAAATGGGAAAGTCCATTTTTGAAAATTGTTTATAACTCCTTTGGAGTTTGAAATATTTTAACTGTGTAAAAAAGTTGCCCAAGTAACTTTTTAAGCCAAATCGGATGGTGGTCACAAATTTTTGCTAGGTCGATTCGTTTTTGTTTTAGACAACCAACTTTGTTTTTTCTTATGGGCAGCATATCGCGTTTTTCTTCGTTATTAAAGTTCATTTTTACGACCAACAGGCCTTCAAAACTTTTAGTTTGTTGGTCGGTTGTCATGGAAACAACATAAACTACAATGACCGGCCAACCTGATTTATAATGGTTATTGTTTAAAACGTCTTTTTTGAAATTTGACAATAAAAGAAAAAGTAAAATACCATGTGTGATACATCAATGGATTTAGAAAAATAAATGCTATTTGATTATGTAATTAGCAAAAATTGCGCCCATAAGAAAAATAAAGTTGGTTGTCATAAAACAAAAACGAATAAATCTAGAAAAAAATTGTGACGACTATTCGATTCGGCTTGAAAAGTTGCTTGGGCAATGTCTTTACACATTTAAAATATTTCATACTCCAAAGGAGTTATAGACGATTTTCAAAAATCGTATTTTCCAGTTTTTCCTAATTTTCTCGGATACCGTTTGAGATATTTCCAATTTCTCTTTGGATTATTAATGAGCACCTAATTTCGCAACTTTGCACTAATTTAACCGATCTCGTAGCTCTTAAGATAAGCGAGATCCCCATGCATTTACTCGAATTTGGGACACCCTGTATAGATATATCGACATATCGATATCTCGACATATCGAAAATTCGGTATAAAAGCGGCGCGAAGCTAAAAAAGTCAGTAAAAAAGAGACTGGTGACCTAAAAAAACAAAAAAACGCTTCTCACCCTCAAAATATCGATATATCGATATGTCGATATATCGATATCAAAATTATATCGATATTTATCGATATATCGATATATCGCCCAGCCCTACTTATTATAATTGAAAATTGATATTTTTGACTAAGTATCCTGCGTATAGTTCCTTTAACTCTTAATTTTAAAAATCAACGTAAATGGTAGAGAGGTAGAGACTAGAGACAATACAAAACTCTAAGAATGAAACTGGAAGCAATAGATCTAGTGGCGTTTTCTGGTGATTTAGTGCTTTAGAGTGCAATCGTAATCTAACATTTTAGTTTAGTATGGTGGTTTTTATATCATTTTTAATTTTAGTTGCATTTAGCCATATGATTTAGTACACACGCAAGTAAAATACATATTTAGCTTTTTTTTTCTGAAAAAAAATATCGAAAACCGGGTTTTTTCAAAGCGGTTTTGCGGTTTCGATTTTAGCATGGAAAACCCCGTTTTTGCGGTTCGGATTTATCAGTTTCAGAAACCCTAGTTTATAGTATGTCTGCCTTCACGATTTATATGTCGATATAAATTTAATATTTATATCAATCGATACTTAAAATACCGACGTAACAATATTTACCGAAAAGTTTTTGTATTATCCTACTAACCACTTTCGGTGATCAACATCGGTTTGTAGAGACGCAATGTTTTCAGCATCGATGGCACCAATTACTCCTCTACATCTCATTTGTCGTAAAATCCTTGTTTTCGTATAAACAAATGCTTGAATTTGTAAATATTAAATTATTATTAATGCAAATCAATTTGATCGAAAATAACTTTTCTTGCAAAACTTCCAGACCAGTTTCGAGACTCTTGTCTCCTCGTTAGTAGCAGTTTTATTTTATTGCATATAAACTAGTCTAGTATTTCTACAAGAGATTCTTCGTTAAAAAAGATAGATGATTTTTTATTAAAATTATTCATAGTAATCAATTAATTGCTCTTAATAATTAAAGCATTTTCAAATACATTTACTAATTTCTAAACCTGCCTAAACCCATAAACCCATACACAAACAGATTACAAATCTCTGATCAATAATCTTTTCAGTTATTTTTTATTATTAAATTTATAAAATTATACTGATCTAGCATTTCTATAAGAGATTCTTTATCAAAGGGATCAGTAATGTGTAATTAGAATTATTCATATGAATCAACCAATCACTTAAATAATTCAAGCATTTTGAATCACATTTACTAATTACTTTTTTAACTTGAATAAGCCCATTAATTCCAAATCATACACAAATGACATACTCTGATCAATCATCTTTTCATTTTCTTATAATTCCTTAAAAAATAACTATGTATTGATTAAAAATGGAATAACTCAAATTTTCTTTCATCTTGTTTTAATAGAAACTCGTGTAACTGGTTACGGTAAAGTGTATAATTCGGCATTCTACAGAACACCAAGGCATTGTGTGTAATGCGTTGTGGAATTTTATCAATATAATGTGCTTTAAATTTATTGCAATGCATTAGAAAAAAACTTTAACCTACCTTTAATGTGACCAAGTGAAAGACAAAGTTATAATGAAAATCCATAATGAGATTATTGACTAACAAAAAAAAAAGTGTTAAACCGTTGAAGAAGTTTATAAAACCTAATAAACGAAAGGAAAAACAGAAATCAATAAACACGTCCTATAAATCCAGATTTTTCAGTTATAGTTTATGACATTTTATTTTTATTTTTTTTTGTAATGCATGATTAAAAATGGAATATCAATATTTTGTAGAGATCCAACAAAACAAACCAGAAATATTATTAGTGTGTAATTATGAGATCGGAGGCAACATGTTAGGTGATGCAATATATAAAAAAGGAACACCTGCTTCTTCCTGCCCTGCTGACAGCAAACCTCATGCTACATTTAAAGGACTATGTACAACGCCACCATCAAAATCAGGTATTTACTACAACATGAAGTTCTGAGCAGATACCAGCTAAATATTTTTATACATGCGATTTGTTTCGAAATGGAGTAAAAAAAACTTTGCCCTGCTTGTACACAAACGAAACAATTTTCCTCTATAATCAGGCTAGTAAAAAAAGGGTCGAGAATTTAAGGAAATATAATACTCACTAATCCGTATTCGATAAAAATATTAAGGTTGCAACACGACGGTTAAAGCGGAAACTGACTCAAACTTTGTAATTTTATACAGAACACCCTGTATATTTTTAAATTTACTTTAAAAATTGTATACGGGTCTAAAGTTTACCGTTTTCGTGACATTTACATTGTAATGAAAATTTTGAGCCATGAGGCACTTTCAAAAATTTGTAAGATTATTTGTAGAGGTAGTTAAAAACTCATTTGAGATTTGATTAGCAATAAGTTAAGTAAACACTTTGCACTAGCTATATTTTTTAAGTATTGCACAGGGCGTTTTTTACGCTGGTCAAACTTGTAAAACTTTAAATAAATATCGATAACCCTTTTTTTAAATACGAACTCCTATATTTATTTGCAGTGTTATAGAAAATTTAATTGTCCTTCAAAAACACAAAGTCTGTTTTATACCTAAAATTGATATTTTCAGTTTTCGGTTGAACCCGAAGTCGTCTTGGAACTTTAACCCCTTGAACGTTACATTAAATTCCTGGGTTTATGCATTCGACAATGTCGCGGCGGCAAAGGCTAACCTTTTTTTATGTTGCTTCTGTAATGGAGCTGTGAGTTGAAAAATACAACAGTTACGCGGTTCTCTATCAGCTCCTCAATAAAAAAATTAATTTTTTCTACTCATGTATATGAAAGTTGTCATTTTCTCACTGCATACCCTACATGAAAGTTTTACTTTTTTACAATAGTGGCGAAATAATGTCAATGTCAAAATCAAATTTTAAAATTTACGATTTTTTTCTAGCTTCAACTTATAATTAACTAGAATTGCGTTAAAATTCTTATCAAATAATTTAATTTTAATGTAGCATTTTATATAAAAGCCCAAGAATGGTGCAAAAATTAATATTAAATATATTTCGTTTGCAGGTTACAATTTTATTTATGTCAATGTCAGTGTGGTGGTGTCGCTATGGAAATGAAATGGTTAATTAAATTTTATACATAATAATAATTATTATCGTCATTTGGTTCGTTAATATTTACTTTCGTTGTATAATATAATTTTAAATTCGTAGAAAAAATAGCATTTACCACTCAAGATGAAATCAATTTTTTTCGTTCGGGAGGTTTGCACGCCGCTTCGCGGCTCGTGAATAAATCTCACCTCACGAAAAAAACTGGACTTTCATCTCTTGTTGTAAAATATACTATTTTTGTTACAAAAATCACACGCAAAAATCGCGCGAACCCAACTTACCTAAATCTACCTGATTGTAATAGCTTAAAAGGTGGGTACAGACATGCAACAAAACATCGCATCGTAACACTGTCGCGTACAGATTGTTGTTGCGCGTTGAAGTTACCGTGTGCCGTGAATTGCATCGTATCAACACGTCGCCGCGTAACATCGCAGCAAACATTCTGGCGTCCCACCGTTTTGGTATTACTTTTAGTAATTGTGGACGGTTAGTTAATTATAGTGTAATATTTACTTAGATTTTTCGAAACACTGCGGAAAGATGGACATTGCTTTGATATTTGTTTATTATAAGATCAACTGTCATCTCCTTCGTCCACTCCATTGCATGGGTAGGTGCACAAATGAAAATAAACGTAAGTATGTTACGCAGACCTGTACATACATAAAAAGCATGGTGCAACATCAGTGCGTAACATTCCTTTGATGTGACGCTGGAATACCGACAACCGATGGGACGCCACGATGTTACTATGTTGCGGTATTACGATGTTACGAAGTGCGGTACAGACATGTTACGCGACGGTGTTACTATACGATGTATTGTTGCATGTCTGTACCCACCTTAAT